>CAUYUJ010019166.1:0-72500 GCA_963575745.1 Prorocentrum cordatum | reverse complement strand
CCCCTCCTCCTACTCCTCCTTCTCCCCCTCGTCGTCATCATCGTCGCCCTCGACGTCATGAAGCCTCCACCTCCCCCTGGTGCTCCTCCTCAGGCTCCTTAGTATCCCAGTCGCCCCGCGCCCCTCCTCCTCCTCGTCCTGGAGTAGGACGAGCCCAAAAGAGCCGAGGACGGCCCCAAGGGAGCCCCGAACGGCCTCACTGTCTTCATCATCATCAGCAGCAGCGGCGTCATCAACGTCACGCGCAGATTCGCATCGTTGTGGCAATCGTCTCTATAATCCTTGCCCTCGTCATCATCATCTTCATTGCCATCGTGATCATCAGTAGCAGCAGCGGCATCACCAATGTCATGGTCATGATGATCAGGTTCGCCGCCGTTGTGGCAATCGTCGTTATCACCATCATCACCATCATCATCGTCGCCATCATCGTCATCATCGTCAGTATTATTACCAACGTCGCCGCCGTCATCATCGTCATCACTTTCATCATCATCATCACCATCATCATCACGTTCAGCATCATTATCATCATCATCATCGCCATTATCATCATCATCGCCACCACTAACATCATCATCATCATCAACCTCATCATTTTTTCTCATCGCCATCGCCCCCTCGTCCGCCAAAATCCCCCGCCCCCCCTCCTCCTCCTCCTCCTCCTCCTCCCCCTCCCCCTCCTCCTCCTCGTCCTTCCTTCTATTGCCCTCAAGCCCTCTTCCTCTTCCTTATCCTCGCCCTCCTCAAGGACAGCGGCATCGTCATCCTCACATTTATTCCGCTCGTCCTCCCCGTCGTCCTGCTCCTCCTCATCATCCTCTTCGTCTTCCCAGGGGGCGGTGCCCGAGAGACGACGACGACAGCGACGACGACGGCGGCGGCGGCTTCGGCGGCGGCGGCCGCGGCGGCGGCGAGAGCCCCCCGTGGCTCCCAGTGCCCCGCGACGAGCGGGCGGCGCTTCCGCCGGCGCCGAGCCGGCGGCGACGACGCGACGACCGCGACGGCGATGACGATGACCACGCAACTACGACGACCAATGACGACGACGACGGCGACGACTAACGACGACGACTAACGACGACGAAAGACGCCCTCCTTCTTCCACCTTCCCTCCCCTCCCTCGTCATCCCCCTCCCCCGCTCCTCCTCCTCCGCCTCATCCGTCGTCATCGTCGTCATCACCGTCGTCGCCATCATCATCCTCGTCGTCGTCGTCATCATCATCATCACGGTCAGCATCAACATCATCATAGCCATCGTCATCATCATGGTCACCATCATCATCTTCATTGCCAGCATGATCATCAGCAGCAGCAGCGGCGTCGCGAACGTCATGATCATGATGCTGAGGTTCGCCGCCGTTGTGGTGATCGTCGTTATCACAATCCTCATCCCGGTGTCACCATGATCGCCATCGTCGCCAGTACTATTGCCAACGTCACCGTCGTCATCATCATCACCACCTTTATCATCATCACCACCTTCATCATCATCATCATATTCTTCACCCTCGTCCTCATCATCATCACACTCATCATTGCCATCATCGGCAGCATCATCGTCACCACCATCATCATCATCACCTTCCTCATCACCATCGCCCCCTCGTCAGGCAAAATCCTCCTCCTCCTCCTCCTTTTCCTCCTCCCCCTCCTCCTCCTCCCTCTTAGTGCCATCAAGCCCTCTTCCTATTCCTTACCCTCACCCTCCTCAACATCAGCATCATCGTCATCCTCACACTTCTTCCGCTCATCCTCCTCCTCGCCCTGCTCCTCCTCATCATCCTCTTCGTTTTCCCTGGGGGCGGTGCCCGGGAGACGACGACGACGACGGCGGCGGCGGATTCGGCGGCGGCGGCCGCGGCGGCGGCGAGAGCCCCCCGCGGCTCCCAGTGTCCCCGCGACGAGCGGGCGGCGTCCCCGCCAGCGCCGAGCTGGCGGCGACGACGCGACGACCACGATGGCGATGACGATGACCACGACGACATCTACGACGACCACTGACGACGACGACGACGACCGCGACGGCGACGGCGACGGCGACGGCGACGACGAACGACGACAGCTAACGACGACAACAGACGCCCTCCTTCTTCCACCTTCCCTCTCCTCCCTCCTCCTCCCCCTCCCCCGCTCCTCCTCCTCCTCCTCCGCCTCCTCCGTCGTCATCATCGTCATCACCGTCGTCGCCATCATCATCCTCATCGCCGTCGCCGTCGTCATCAGAGGCTCTTATAATGTCTCAGAGGCTCTCAGAATCTGGCTCAGAACCTTTCAGAGGCTCTCAGAACCTGTCTCAGAACCCTTCAGAGGCTTTCAGAACCTCTCTCAGAACCCTTCAGAGTCTCTCAGAACCTCTCTCAGAACCTCACAGAGGCTCGCAGAACCTCTCTCAGAAACCCTCAGAGACTCTCTGAGCCTCTCGCAGAACCTCTCAGAGGCTTTCAGAAGCTTTTTCCGAACCTCTCAGAGGCTCCCTCAGAGGCTCTCATAACCTCTCTCAGGACCTCTCAGAGGTTCTCTCACAGGCTCCCAGAAACTCTCTCGGAACCTCCCAGAGGCTCTTTCAGAGGCTCTCAGAAACTCTCAGAACCTCTCAGAAGCTCTCTCAAAACTTTTCAGGACCTCTCTTAGAACCTCCCAGAGGCTCTCAGAAGCTGTCAGAGGCCCCCTGGACCTCTCAGAACCTTGCAGAATCTCTCAGAGGCTTTCAGAGGCTCTCAGAACCTTGCAGAATCTCCCAGAACCCCCCAGGGGCTCTCAGAACCTTGCATAATCTTTCAGAGGCTCTCAGATGCTCTCAGACCCTTGCAGAATCTCTCAGAGTTCTCAGAGGCTCTCAGAACCTTGCAGAATCTATCAGAACCTTGCAGAATCTCGCAGAGGCTCTCAGAACCTCCCAGAGGCTCCAGAACCTATCAGGGGGTCCCAGAGGCTCCCAGAGGCTCCAGAACCTTGCAGAGGATCGGTGCCTTTCGGAGGCTCCAAAGTGGTTGGGATCTCGCCCGTCCCACGTGTCCTTAACGGTTGGGATCTGAACCGTCTGGTTGGGATCTGAATCGCCCGGTTGTGATTTGGACCTTTCTCCCCCCTCCCTCCGTGACCAGTTTTATGTCCGGCGTGTCCCCATGTACATGGGGACTTTCAACGGAATTATCAAATGCCCCCCAAATACCAAAACAACATATAAAAATTACCCTGCGACGTACCCAACCCACGTGCATCAAATGGCAAGAGGAGTACGCCAACATTAGCAGGAACAACGACAGTGTAGACGCGGCGATTTGCTGTGCAAGCTACATGGGATGCGCATGCGCTGCACGATTCACAGGACGACGATCGAAAGAACGAGGATTGAGGCCCCAGGATCGAAGAAGAACGGGCACGGGAACGAGGGGTAGGAGAGGGATGGAATGGAGGGCGGGGGGGGCGAAAGGCCATCGCGGAAGCAGCAGCATGCATGGAGAAGGTGAGGCGGGGAATAGGACGACGATGAAAGTGGCGGGAGGAGACAGAAGACTGCCGCGTTTTTCAAGTGCGAGCTAAACCCGCAGCGCTGCCTGCGCCATGTCGTCGCAGAGTTCCACATGATAAAACTTGTTTAGAGTGCAAGGAACGAGCGAGGCGTAGCTCGCCCGCTAGCTTCTCCGCCTCCTTCCCGCACATTTCAGCGCGGGAGCTGAACGCTCGCAGGCGCGCCGCCAGGTCTGCGGGCGGCCCGCGGGAAAGAAACTCAAGGCCGGGGTCGCGTATCATCGATCGGTTGTCCATCGTCCAAAGTTGCACTGGCGACGTGCTGGTTGAACGCGGAGCGAGCAGCGTCACGCGCGTGCCTGAACGCCACGCAGGCGCAGTGCACGCGCGATTGGGACTTCAGGTCGATCACGCGCGTCTCCACCAGGCTTGGCAACACCACGCGACTGAGGATCTCATTGCGGTCTGCCATGCTGCTGTCCGCGAATGCAATGCGCTGCCTGCAAGTAAGGCGGCGGCGTCCACTTGTCTCAGAAGATGTCCCCGCGGGCCCGAAGGGCGACCGCCAGCTCGAGCCGCGGCGCCGGCAGGCCAGATAAGGATCATGCAACAGCAAAGACGATGACAGAGCAACGAGGCATCGGCGAGTGCATGACCGGCCTCCGTTTCCTGCACTTCTTTCCTGTAGTTCCCCTAGCTCATCGAGCTCAGCAGATGTTTCTGCGGGTCCGAAGGACGACCGCCAGCTCGAGTCGCAGCGCCGACGAGCTGCATCACCCCAGGAGACACTGGCACACAACGATTTGACGTCAGTCAGTGCCAGACCACTCCATGTCTAGTTCCTCGCGCACATACAGTCGATCGCAGATGCGGAATAATCGAAGTAGAATGACGGGTCCAATCTGCGTCCGCGTAGGACGTCACTATGCTGGACCCCGCAGCAGGTCTCGAAAGTGGCGACAGTTTCGTGGGCCCCACAGCAGCCCTCGAAAGTGGCGACAGTTTCACAGATCGTAGCCCCCCAGCGCTGGCGAGGTCTAATCTGAGTCCCCGTAGGACGTCACTCCGCTGGCCCCCCAAGCAGCCTTCGAAAGTGGCGACAGTTTCACAGATCGCAGCCCCCCAGGGATGGCGAGGTCTAATCTGTATCCCCGTAGGGCGTCACTCCGCTGGGCCCCCCACGCAGCCTTCGAAAGTGGCGACACTTTCACAGATCGCAGCCCCCCAGGGATGGCGAGGTCTAATCTGAATCCCCGTAGTCACTCCGCTGGGCCCCCCAGCAGCCCTCGAAAGTGGCGACACTTTCGCAGATCGCAGCCCCCCAGGAACGGCGAGGTCTAATCTGAATCCCCGTAGGGCGTCACTCCGCTGGGCCCCCCCCGGCAGCCCTCGAAAGTGGCGACAGTTTCACAGATCGCAGCCCCCCATGGATGGCGAGGTCTAATCCCCGTAGGGCGTCACTCCGCTGGGCCCCCCAGCAGCCTTCGAAAGTGGCGACACTTTCAGATCGCAGCCCCCCAGGGATGGCGAGGTCGACTCTGAGTCCCCGTGGGGCGTCACTCCGCTGGGCCCCCCAGCAGCCTCGAAAGTGGCGACAGTTTCACAGATCGCAGCCCCCCAGGGATGGCGAGGTCGACTCTGAGTCCCCGTAGGGCGTCACTCCGCTGGGCCCCCCCAGCAGGCCTCGAAAGTGGCGATAGTTTCGCAGATCGCAGCCCCCCCAGGGATGGCGAGGTCTAATCTGAGTCACCGTAGGGAGTCACTCCGCTGGCCACCCCAGCAGCCCTCGAAAGTGGCGACAGTTTCGCAGATCGCAGCCCCCCAGAGATGGCGAGGTCTAATCTAAGTCCCCGTGGGGCGTCACTCCGCTGGCCACCCCAGCAGCCTTCGAAAGTGGCGACAGTTTCACAGATCGCAGCCCCCCAGGGATGGCGAGGACTAATCTGAACCTGCGTGGTGCCTCACCCCGCTGGACCCACCAGCAGCCCTCGAAGGTGGCGTCAGTGTCGCAGATCGCAGCCCCCCCGGGATGGCGAGGTCTAATGTGAATTTGCGTGGTGCCTCACCCCGCTGGACCCACCAGCAGCCCTCGAATGTGGCGGCAGTTTCGCAACCAGCAGCCCTCGAATGTGGCGTCAGTGTCGCAGATCGCAGCCCCCCAGGGATGGCGAGGTCTAATCTGAATCTGCGTGGTGCCTCACTCCGCTGGACCCACCCTCAGCCCTCGAATGTGGCGACAGTTTCGCAGATCGCAGCCCCCCAAGGATGGCGAGGTCTAATCTGAATCTGCGTGGTGCCTCACTCCGCTGGACCCACCAGCAGCCCTCGAATGTGGCGTCAGTGTCGCAGATCGCAGCCCCCCAGGGATGGCGAGGTCTAATCTGAATCTGCGTGGTGCCTCACTCCGCTGGACCCACCAGCAGCCCTCGAAAGTGACGACAGTTTCGCAGATCGCAGCCCCCCAGGGACGGCGAGGTCTAATCTGAATCTGCGTGGTGCCTCACTCCGCTGGACCCACCAGCAGCCCTCGAAAGTGACGACAGTTTCGCAGATCGCAGCCCCCAGGGATGGCGAGGTCTAATCTGAATCTGCGTGGTGCCTCACTCCGCTGGACCCACCAGCAGCCCTCGAAAGTGACGACAGTTTCGCAGATCGCACACCCCCAGGGATGGCGAGGTCTAATCTGAATCTGCGTGGTGCCTCACTCCGCTGGACCCACCAGCAGCCCTCGAAAGTCGAGGTCTAATCTGAATCTGCGTGGTGCCTCACTCCGCTGGACCCACCAGCAGCCCTCGAAAGTGACGACAGTTTCGCAGATCGCAGCCCCCCAGGGACGGCGAGGTCTAATCTGAATCTGCGTGGTGCCTCACTCCGCTGGACCCACCAGCAGCCTCGAAAGTGGCGATAGTTTCGCAGATCGCAGCCCCCCAGGGATGGCGAGGTCTAATCTGAATCTGCGTGGTGCCTCACTCCGCTGGACCCACCAGCAGCCCTCGAAAGTGGCGACAGTTTCACAGATCGCAGCCCCAAAGGGATGACGTAAAAGGCAAGAGAGAAGAGGAGGAGCGAAGAGAGGAGGAGAAGGGAAGCAAGAGAGGAGGAGCGAAGAGAGGAGAAGGGATGCAAGAGAGAAGAGGAGGAGCGAAGAGAGGCGGAGAAGGGAAGCAAGAGAGGAGAGGAAGAGGGAAGAGAGGAGGAGGAGGCGGGAAGGAAGGAAGGTGGAGACCGCAGTGTTCTATTCAAAACGAGTACCCAACGCAGGAGGGTTGGGAAAAACCCAAACGAATTTTTTCCCAACCATCATGTGGTGTTGGGTCCTCGTTTTGAAGAGACGGTGCCCCGCGTCCTCCTCTCGTCTCCTCCTCTTCCCCCCTCCTCCCTCCTCCCGTCATCATCATCATCGTCAACATCATCACCATCATCGTCGTCATCGTCATCGTCATCATCGTCGTCGTCACCATCGTCATCATCACCATCATCGCAATCAACATCGCCGTTATCGCCACCATCATCATCATCATCATCATCATCATCATCATTGTCATCCTCCTCATCATCATCAGCAGCATCATCATCATAATCATCATCATCATCATAATCATCATCATCATCCTCCGCATCATCACCATCACCATTACCATCATCATCATCATCATCATCATCATCATCATCATCATCATCATCATCATCATCATCATCATCATCAGCATGCGTCCCCTGCACCCATTTCGGCACACCCCTCACACGTTTCGTGGCCCCACAGGGAGCTCCACCGAAGGCCCCAGTGGCTGCGCTCGCATGCGGTTCCACCCCCCTTTTTCGGCACACCCCTCACACGTTTCGTGGCCCCACAGGGAGCTCCACCGAACGCCCCAGTGGCTGCGCTCGCATGCGTCACGCACACCCCGGTTCCACCCCCCATTTCGGCACACCCGTCATACGTTTCGTGGCCCCATATGGAGCGGAGCTCCACCGAAGGCCCCAGTGGCTGCGCTCGCATGCGGTTCCACCCCCCATTCTCGCACACCCCTCACTCGTTTCGTGGCCCCATAGGGAGCTCCACCGAACGCCCCAGTGGCTGCGCTCGCATGCGGTTCCACCCCCACCCCCCCCATTTCGGCACACCCCTCACACGTTTCGTGGCCCCATAGAGAGCTCCACCGAAGGCCCCAGCGTCTGCGCTCGCATGCGGTTCCACCCCCCTTTTCGGCACACCCCTCACACGTTTCGTGGCCCCACAGGGAGCTCCACCGAACGCCCCAGTGGCTGCGCTCGCATGCGGTTCCGCCCCCACATTTCGGCACACCCCTCACACGCTTCGTGGCCCATAGGGAGCTCCATCGAACGCCCCAGTGGCTGCGCTCGCATGCGGTTCCACCCCCCATTTCGGCACACCCCTCACACGTTTCGTGGCCCCATAGGGAGCTCCACCGAAGCCCCAGTGGCTGCGCTCGCATGCGGTTCCACCCCCCCATTTCGGCACACCCCTCATTCGTTTCGTGGCCCCATAGGGAGCTCCACCGAAGGCCCCAGTGGCTGCGCTCGCATGCGGTTCCACCCCTCTTTTCGGCACACCCCTCACACGTTTCGTGGCCCCACAGGGAGCTCCACCGAACGCCCCAGTGGCTGCGCTCGCATGCGGTTCCACCCCCCATTTCGGCACACCCCTCACACGTTTCGTGGCTCCATAGGGAGCTCCACCGAAGGCCCCAGTGGCTGCGCTCGCATGCGGTTCCACCCCCAATTCTGGCACACCCCTCACACGTTTCGTGGCCCCATAGGGAGCTCCACCGAAGGCCCCAGTGGCTGCGCTCGCATGCGGTTCCACCCCTCATTCTGGCACACCCCTCACACGTTTCGTGGCTCCATAGGGAGCTCCACCGAACGCCCCAGTGGCTGCGCTCGCATGCGGTTCCACCCCCCATTCTCGCACACCCCTCACACGTTTCGTAGTCCTATGGGGAATTCCATTGAAGATGAAACCCGCAGCTGCGGTACTGACAACTGCATATGGTTGGGTTCTTCGCCAGGCTAATTTTATTTGTTTTGATTATTTGTAGGGTATTTTTTATTTTTCGTCGAAAATCTCCCTGTAGGGGGACAAACCCGACTTAAGACCAGTTTTCCGTTTCGGTCCGGTTCGGTCCGGTCCGGCGGGGGGGAGGGGTTCGGCCCGGTTCGGGGTCTCGGTTCGGTTCGGTTCGGTGTCGCAATTTCCTGGTTCGGTTCGTTTCGGTTCCCATCGACAAAGAACCGGTTCGCGCCGGTTCGGCCCGGTTCGGTTCGGCCGTTTCGGTTCGGTTCCAGAACCATCTTGAAAGCAGAGCAAGGCGGCGACGGTGTGGCGACGGCGGCGGCGACGGCGGCGACGGGCGGCACCGACGGCGACGGCTGGCCCTGGTCCCGAGACGAGCGGCGGCGATGGACGGCGACGGGCGGCACCGCCTGCAAAAGCCGGCCCAGGTCCCGAGATGGTTAAGAGAAGTCAGAGACTCTTAAGTGCAAGCACTGTTTGGGAAACGTCAGTGTGAACCCATGTATGTGAAATCGATGATATAGAACAAGGTTGCGTCGAGGTCACGATGCAAAGCCCGATATACCGATGACCCGTCACACATTAATGTTTTGTGTTGCGCAGGTAATTCGTTCGATTGTTTTGTTTAAGACTAGGTGCGTCCTGCTGTCATCTCCTCTTCTTATCATGCGGAAGTGACTCCACTGGATTCACAGGAGCTCACCCAGAAGCTTCCCGGGGACTGGTTCGGCCCTGTCCTCGGTTCGGCTTCCGCAATGTTGGCTCCGAAGCGAGCTTATTTGCCAGATGTCGCGGAGTTCCAGGGCAAGGAGGGAGGGGGAGGAGTCTTGCAAGGAAGGTGAGGAGGAGACGGGGGAACGAACGAACGAAGCGCCGTGCACGTCAGGGGTGCGTTGGCAAATAAGTGAAACAGCAAGTTCCGCTGCCGGAGGCGCGGCTGCGAATCAAGAAGCCGCCGCGCAGACACCGACAGCGACGACGGCGGCGGCGAAGGGGGGGAGGACGACGAGGGGGAGGAGGACGAAGGCGAGGAGGAGGGCGAGGAGGAAACAGCACTGGCAGGCTCACTGCTCACGCTGTTTCAGTCCATGTGAGTGGCTCTCCCACCACCCCTGTAAGCAGAGACAGTCCACTCTACATTCAGACAAACCATCCATATCTGCTGAATGCTACAGCTGCGAAGAGAAGCGCCTTGCGACTCCGCGCCAGTCTCCAGGTCTGTGCCGCCACAGCTCCGCCAAGGCGTCTCGGCCACCGGCCGCTGCGCAGGCGAAGTCAAACACATTGCGCTTCCATGTGTTCCTCGGTCTGCCCCGTCTCCGGGGCCCGAAAGGGCGGGCTAGGATGAACGACCCTGGTTGGAATACCGTTCGTCGCGTGACATTGTCTTCTGGTAGACAAGCGATTTTTCCAATCAGCTCGAGCTGCTTGCAAGCTAAACTGGATGTCAGACGATTCCTGCCGCACCTCTCCAGCACGGCTGCGTTGGACACCCGGCTGAGATAGGAGTGAGGGACTCCTGCGATTTTTCGCAGGCACCGAGCTTGGAAGGCGTCCAGTCGCGATCTCTCTGCCTGGTTCAACCAGAGGGTGTGCAGGCAGTACATCAGCTTGGACACGACACAGGCTTCAAACATCATGACCTTCTTGGGCAGACATATCTTTGCGTGTCTCCACAGTCTGCACAGCGTGTCGAAATCTTTCTGGGCCATGCCGATGCGCCGACTGAGTTCAGCTCCGCTCCCACCGTCTGCGTGGAGCAGCCCCCCAAGATACACCATGTTATCCTTCTGGGTGATCGGTTGACCGTCAGGGCGTAGAAGCTGTGTCTGGCAACGAATTGACATTACCTCTAGCTTGCCCCAATTAAAACATACGCCATAATTGGTGCCGGCCTCTCTGATGCTCTCCATGAGATCGCGGACGTACTCCTCTGTCACACCAACAATCAATGTGTCATCGGCGTAGATCAATTCGCTCAGGTGCAGCCGGCCATCTTGATGAATGCCTCTGCCGAGCATGCTGCGCGTCGCGTCGAACATCAGCAGGGTCATCACGATCGAGAAGAGAAAAGGCGACAGCGGGCATCCCTGTGATATCCCGAACGCTTGCGGCCTTGAGTCGGACATGGACCCCGCGTCGCGCACGCAGAAGCTCCGGTTAGTATTTATGGCCTTGACCGCCGATGCGAACTTCTCGGGCGCACCGAAGCGGACGAGCGCCTGCACCAAGCCACGGGAGACACGCTGTCGAACGCCTTCGCCCAGTCAAGCGCGAGGAGAATCAGCTTGCCTGCTTCGGAGTCCCACGTGTCCTCGATCAAACACCTGGCGATGAACAGAGCGTCCGCTGTTCCCCGGCCAGACCGGAAGCCGAATTGAGTGGTCCATATGCGTTCTTCGACCCCTGCCTTTTTCAGTCGCGACAACAATATCATTGCGTACAATTTGTACCCAATCGGCAGAAGGGATATGGGTCGATAATTTGCACTGTCAGAAGAATCGCCTTTCTTGAATATTGCAGAAACGACAGCCTCGTGCCAGGCTTCGGGAACGTCTGCTTCCAGCCAACACCGGTTGCAAAGTAAGACGGCCCACTGGCAAGCTGGCGTCTCAGCCACGCACACAGCCTTCCAGAACTCAGCTGGCACGCCGTCCTTTCCCGCGGCCCGGTTCCGCTTCAGAGCTCGCGCCGCTTCGCATACTTCCTGCTCGGTAATCGGCCCCAATTCTGTCGGGAGTGCGTCCCCCAGTGGTTCGGGATTGTCGACAACCGTAGTCGGCCTCACTGCCCACTGCACGTTCTCGAAATATTCTGCCAGAGTTTGCGCTCTCATTTCGCTGTCTACAAGACGCCCTTGTGAGTCCTTCATTCGGCCCTGCGCGGCCGTCGAACCTTTGCGCAACCTTCGGACTTCGTCCCAATCTCCGGTCTGCAGTCGCTTGTCCAGCCAGATGCTCTTGTCGTTCTTCACAGAAGCTTTTATCCTGCCATTGAGAATCTTCTCGCGTGCCAGATGGCCCCCCGCCCGGGCCCTGTTCCTAGCTGCGATCAGCTCCACCGTGGCGTCGCTGATCCACGGGCGTCTGTGCGTCTGCCGGGTCTGGGGCAGACACGCAGCAGCAGAGGCAGAGAAGGCATCAACCATGTTATTGTTCCGCTCGTCGAGCGTCTGCCGGGCCCCCCGACGCTCTGCTGCCATGCAGTCCGCGAAGGCGTTGTTAAAGCTTCGCTGGAGCGGTGCTTGAGCGAGCGCTCGCACGTCGACTTTCTGCCGGCACGGTTGGTGGGCGTCGTCGATGTTCACCACCCACCAAACCACCCCAACCCAACCCGAAGGCCCAAAATTATCCTCGATTTCCAGTGGGGGGCGTCGGGGAACATCGGAAAAACACATGGAATCCGTACCCCCCCCAACCCGAAATTCGGGTCAAATTCGGGCCTTCGGGTTGGGTTGGGGTGGTCTGGTAGGTAGTCAGATGTCGAGCTGGACGTAGCACAACAGCAAGAAATGGTGAGAAGCGAGAGCTATATCTTTGTTGCTTCGGACGTCTGTCACGCACTCCAGGCGTGCACCTGAGCATAACAAGAAGTCGATTTGGCCATAATGTTCTGGGACTGCTGGACTGGACGGCTGTGATCCGACATTGTAGCACGTGACCTGCTGCTCTGCGGGATGGTTGAAGAATGTGTTCGCGATCACGAAGTCATGGGTGCTGCACAGCTCGAGCAACAACGTCCGATTGGAAGACGGATTATGCTGCGCGGCAGGGTTGCCGAATATGTATTCCCCCAGGTGCGCGGACTCCCCGGCGAAGCGCCTGTGCAGCCTCGCATTGAAATCGCCCAACACCACTGCCCGTTGCCGGCCAGATGCACCAGATAGCTCTTCTCCAAGCTTTGTGTAAAAATCCCGTCTGGCGTCCAAGGGCTTGCCACTGTGAGGGGCGTACGCACTGAAGATAGGAAGCTTCCCACCATGGACACGCAACTTGATAAACATGATCCTGGCAGAAACCATCCGAAAACCGACGATGCTTCTCCGGATGTCTGGCGCGATCAAGAAAGCCACGCCGGCGGTTTCCTGATCGTCTGAGTCCCCCGATTGGATCAGTAGGAAACCTTTGTCTGTAATATCGTACACGGACTCGTACTTGTGAGTTTCTTGTAATGCCAAAATATCAATACTAAGCTCCTGCATGTGAACCTGGAGTTCCTCTACCTTTGCCTTGGTGAGCCCCTCCACATTCCAGGAACCCAGCAGAACGTCCCTCCCGCAAGGGCGCAGATTCCCACCTCGAAAGCCAGGGTCTCCAGCGCCATTGCTCCCAGCACGTGCATATGTACAAGTTGATAAAGAATTCGATTGTGAAGCTCTCGGTGGAACCGTGCCGGACGGCTCTTGTAGACCCTATTCTGAGCCACCGCCTTTGCCGCGACCCTTGGAGCCCTTCATGCCCGTGGTGGCTTTCGCGGCGAGGGAGTCGCACTTGTTCGTAAGGTCCGTCACCTCCGGGCTGCTGTGGAGCTCCTCCCAAGAGGCCCAGTCCCCGTGCCATTCGCGAACGACCTTGTCTGGGAAAATGTGCGCGGTCACTGCCAACTCCCCCCCAACCCAAACCGAGTAAGGGGCCTCGTCACTCACGGAGACTGTGTATGGGATGTCCCACGCCTTCTTGAAGACGTGCTTCAGGCCAAAGCAGAAGTTCCGAGCTGCCCTCTCCATAATTGGGCGGTCCTGGTTTGCCCAGATGTTCCTGCCTCCGGACTTCAACCCTGCCTTCCTCAGGAAATCCATTGCCGCATCTCGCTGACCAGAGTTCTGGAACTCCGCGAATAATACCCCGCCGAAGTCCCCCTTCGAGTAGATCTTGGCTGGGGGTGGGCCCTGGAGCGAAGAAAGTTTGTCGTGAAGCCAGGCACTGGCCGCTTCCAGCGAGTCGAGCGAATCGAGATTGCCTACCACTGCTGTAATATTCCGCTTGTCTGTCACTCCCCCTCCTCCCGTGCAATGGCCGCCTGATTCCTTCTTGGGGGTCGTGTGAAACGAGCTGCCCTTCTCGGAGAGCTGCTTGACGAGGTTCTCGAGCTTCTCGATCTGGACTTCGGTGATGTCGATACGTTTCTCCACGTTGCTCAGGCGGACGTCCGCCGAGTCCGCGAGGGACGACATGCGCAGGTCGAGATTCCCGAAGCCTTTCTGGAGGTCCTGAATCGCCTTAGTCATGGGCGCCATCTCCTTCCGGAGGAGACCTGCGATACCCGCCATCGTAACCTGCCCCCTTCCCCGGCTGCTGTCCTCCACCACTCCGTCGAAGTTCAACTGTTCGACTGGTCCTGGGATCAGCTCCTCCTCATCCTGGTCATCCTCCATCTTCTGGTAGCCATCCTTCGGGAGCAGAGGTGAGAGAGGGGAGTCCGAGTACTTACTGCGCGCCTTTTTCATGAACGGGTTGTTGAACAGCTTGCCCACGGGGGTACCCGGTGCGCGAGCTGGCACGATCGCGGTAGCATCCGACGCCGTTCCGGGCTGCGGAGAAGACATGGCGAACTGCGAGAAGTGATAGGATAGGATGTATTGAATGAAGACGGGCTTGAATGAAGATGGGCTTGAATGAAGACGGGCTTGAGCCAAAATGGCTAGGAAAAGGAGGAGGAAAGAGGGAGGAGGAGGAAGAGGAGGGGAGGAGAAGGAGCAGGAGGATGAGCAGGAGCAGGAGGAGCTGGAGGAGATCGAGAAGAGGGAGGAGCCTGTGCAGGATGACCAGGGCAGTCACGAGGAGCAGCACCAGGAGAGGAGCGGCCAGCAGCAGCCGTAGGGAGGCCCACAGGAGTTTGACAGTACTTTTGAGTCGGGCAGGTCTTTCTACAGGAGGAATATTCAAGAATAGTCAACACATCGTATGGGGACGATGTTTTAAATGTATATGTATGTATATATATATATATATATGTAGTCTCGGATAATGGGAGATGCAAAAGCTAAATCATGGGGTCTGGGCGCCGCCGTGAAGCAGCGTCGGGACCTGGACCCTACGGATCTGCGTCACGGGTGCCGCCGAATTTCAGAAATGTGGCAAATCCCTAGTGTTTTTGGACCCTGACCCTACGGATCTGCGTGAGGGGTGCCAGCTAACTTCAGAAATGTGGCAAATCTTGTGTGTTTTTGGTCCCTGACCCTGCCGATCTGCGTGAGGGGTGCCGCCGAATTTCAAACATGTGGCAAATCCCTTTTGTTTTTGGACCCTGACCCTGCCGATCTGCGTGAGGGGTGCAACCGAATTTCAGACATGCAGCAAATCCAATGTATTTTTCAACCCTAACCCCACCAATCTGCGTGAGGGGTGCTAACTAGTTTCAGAACTGCGGCAAATCTTGTGTGTTTTTGGTCCCTGACCCCGCCGATCTGCGTGAGGGGTGCCACCGAAATTCAGAAATGTGGCAAATCTTTTTTGTTTTTAGATCCTGTCCCTGCCGATCTGCGTGAAGGGTGCCAGTTATTTTCAGAAATGTGGCAAGTCTTGTGTGTTTTTGGACCCTGACCCTGCCGATCTGCGTGAGGGGTGCCAGCTAATTTCAGAAATGTGGCAAATCTTTTTTGTTTTGGGGCCCTGACCCCGCCGATCTGCGTGAGGGCTGCCACCGAATGTTAGAAATGTGGCAAATCTTGTGTTGTTTTGGACCCTGACCCCGCCGATCTGCGTGAGGGCTGTCAGTTTTTACACCCCAGCAACTCAGACAACACGCTCAGGGCGTGATAAAAATGCTCGTTTTGGGCCTCCCCATTTCGCGCGGTCCATCAACAAGGAACAGTAAACAGCAAGGAGCAGACTTGTAACAAGGAACAGTAAGCAGCAAGAAGCAGAACTGTAACAGCGGAAACTGGAAGCTGCAACTGGTACAGGAAACTGCGAACCTTAGGCCTACAGCCTGGTGGCCCCACAAGGGGGCCGGCGGATACATATAGAATTATATATACATCTGTATATGTATTTGTACGTGTGTATATATATACATATATATATATATATATATATATATATGCGCCGCTGGCACCCCTGCTACATCCCCAGGACGACAGTTTTTTTCCTCTTGGGTCCAGAGCGAAGGTTTGAAGTCTTGAGCAGACGCGTATGAGATACCCGGCGTCGAATCCAAGTAAGTTCGCGCGGATCCAATTTTGGTTTGGGTTTGTGTGTAGGCGGATCCGATTTCTGTCTACGCGGTTGCGATTTCGGATTTTCCGGGATCCCCGTCCCACTTTTTTTTAACGGCGGATCCGATTTCTACCATGTTTTAAAATTATACTATTGAATTAAAACAGGGGGCCGGAAGAAATCAGATCCGCGGACCCCGCAAACCGCCCGTGTTGAAATTCTACGGGGGAGGGGGGGTCGGTAATCAATTTTCCACGATGGGCCCTGCGTTGTCTCGTGCACTCATACATCCCTCTCCCCCCGGTTGCTGCAAACAGCTCGTCCGGTCGCCGTCCGTTCGGCGGCACCGACGTTGTCTCGCGATTTCTTCATGGCCATTTCCACCTCAAGAGGAAAATCTTTCGTCCTGTTTAGGTGCGATTCGGCCCTGCGTCTCCTGACCCAACGGGGTGTTGCGAGGACGTCTCGAGCGGGAACTCCTGACTGCACGTTGCGGGGGAATTGTGGCGAGGTGTGGTGTGTGGGCAACGTGGCAACCAACATGTCCGATGCACGTTGCGGGGGAATTGTGGCGAGGTGTGGTGTGTGGGCAACGTGGCAACCAACATGTCCGAAGGCCAAAACGCCCATGCGTTTCGGCCCTGCGTTTCCTGACCCAACGGGGTGTTGCGACGACGTTTCGGGCGGCAGCTCCTGAGTGCACGCTGCGGGGGCATTGTGGCGAGGTGTGGTGTGTGGGCAACGTGGCAACGAGCATGTCCGAAGGCCAAAACGCCCATGCGTTTCGGCCCTGCGTCTCCTGACTCAGCGGGGTGTTGTGAGGCGACCCAAGCATAAGTAGCCCAAACGGGCGGTTCCTTTTCAAAAATGTGTTTCTTTGGAGGTGACAGCAGTATGTCCCACGCAGGGGGGCTGGCGTTGTCTCCCCCAGCACGTCCCCCTCCCGAAGGGGGGAAGAGCCGCCCTGGGGCCTCTCCTTGCTTAAGGGAGAGTGGTCGGCCAGACCGAGACACTAGCCAGCAAGGAGGCGCTAACCAGGGAGTGGCCGGCGCTTGGACGAGAGCGCACGTCAACGTCGCCGTAGTCGTCGTCGTGGTCGTCAGAGACATCATCATCGTCGTCTTCGTCGGTGGCGGCGTCGTGGGGGGGGCCTACGCTCCGAGGCACATTTTATTTTGTCACATGGTGCAGGGAAATGAAGGAAACGATTCATTCACACACGTGGTGGGCGTATACATTTGGGACGTTATGGCCCCTAGGTGTTCCCAAGACACATTGGGTGTTGTCGATGTGTGTATGACAATGAATGACAACGGACGAACATTTCACTCACCTCGTGGGTGCCAACGCGCGAAGCAGGACGGTGTGTCCTGAACACACATACTGGCCCACATGTTGTACTGTTGCGCTACAGTATAACCAGGGCAGTGGGGGTGGACATCCGAAGCGCAGTGCGTTCGGCCAGCCACTGCACCACATAGTGCAACCATCGCTCACACAAATCTTCCTGTTATGCGGCATTGGGCCATGTGGCGGCGCATGGAGAAGTCATTTCTGAGCCTGTAGTGGGCGAGGGGGAAGCGGCCTCAGTTTTTTGGGAAGCCGACTCGGCCACCGGATTCGGGGCTTTTTGCGCGCGGGCGGCTGCGCAGACTCTTCGACGATTTCAAGTGCCGTTGAGCCGCTGGCGGCCAATCAGGCGTCGAGCAAATGCTGGTCAGATTGCAGCAGCCACCTCCTCAGATGGCAATGGCTTAGGAGAGCGCCGCTCATTGCTTGCCCAACTCGAGGCGTTCATCCTCGACCTGCCGATGCATGGGCCTATTTGGGGAAGATTGGCAGGGCCGTTGTCCTTTTCTGTCTGATGCTCTTTCGTTGGCCGTTTTTTGCGGTTGGGGGCCGTGTCGCAAAGATTTTGGACGTGGCCCTTGCGTGGGTCGGATCGCGGCGCCTGGCGCGCGCGCGTTGTTTGCGCGGGCGCCACTGGTTGGCATCCGGCAAGCGCGCTGTCAGTCGACAGCGCCGGTGTCTGCGACCCGCTCCTACGTGCTGCAGGCAGAGGGCAGACGATTTACCTGCCTGTGGGGTGACGGCAGCTCGGCGCCTTCGCTGAAGCGCGGCGACTCATTTCCCGAACGCGAGCCAAATCCAGACTGAAGATATCCTGTCCTTCTGCCGGGCTTCTAAAGAACGCTTTGTTTGCGACTAATGGCATCCATGTGCGACATTCCCGCATGCTCAGTGATCGTTCGCTGGTGCCTCTCGTTCATATGTTCCATCTCATGGAAAGGGCCGCCCTTGTCCCCCGTCAGTTGGCTGTCATTTTGCTCTCTCTGGCCCCCGAGGCGACGGTTGGGTTTCGGCCCATACGTAATTTCCGCAGCGTGCGTCGAGCCCGCGGCCGTATCCGCCGACCCTTGGCGCAGCGTTGGCCGAATCCAGTGTGGCGTCCAAGGGGGGGCGGCCACGGTGCTGTTCGGTCTTGATAGTTACTATGAGGCTATCGGTTTGAAAGACTTGCTCCTCAGGTGCCGTTGTCTTGGATTCTCTCTCGGTGTCGTGCACTTGGCGGTCTCTGTGCATTTGCAGTCGAGGTGATTTCGCCTTGCCGGCTTGGTGGGCGGCCTTTGCTGGGCTTAGCGAGGCGCTGTGGTTGGTATCAGTTTTGTCGCCAGCTTAATCCGAGTCTATGCTTGGACTGCTCCGGGTGCGCTCCGTTTCCCTGCTCATGTTCTCTTCGAGCGCTATGTTGACGACTTTGGGCTGTCGGCCACGGGGTCCAAGAAGCATGTTGCTACCCGCCTCCCCCCTTCGGTCGCCGCCATTCACGATGCATTGGGGGTGGTGGTGGTGGTCACCACCCACCAAACCACCCCAACCCAACCCGAAGGCTCAAATTTACCCTCGATTTCCAGTGGGGAGGGGGTCGGTCGAAAAAACACATGTGGAACCCTTACCCCCCCCAACCCGAAATTCGGATCTTCGGGTTGGGTTGGGGTGTCTGGTAGGTCGTCAGGTGGGGGCCTGAGCTTCGAATGGCCCTGTGAAGCGTTCCCTCATCAGCTTCCATTCTGACTCCAGAGCCTCGCCGGTCCTCCGGCTCGCCGGGGGCCGTGCCGGTTCGCTGCTGTCGCCCCGTCGTGAGGTGAGTTGAGGGAGTTCGGATTTCTCACGTCACCGGAGGAGGAGAAGGTACCCATACCTCTACCCTTCGCCCGTTTCCCCCTTTTTGGGGCTCCCGGGCCTCCCTCGTCGTCACCGCTGGATTCGCCTCGAAACCCTGGTTAGAACGCACCCTGGGAGGGGTCCGGGGGGTAGCGGAATCGGTACCTTTCGATTTCCCTATTTCAATCTCGACCCTCATTCTTCCCCCCTCGCCGAGTTATGAGGAGCTTGGGCTGGGGGCTTCGAGGGTGAGTCCCCGCTGTGGCGACACTCTGCTGGGCCTTTTTTGGGCCCCCCGTGAGAGCTGCGTGGACATCTCCTTGCAGATGCCCTCGTTTGCAGAGCTTGTGTGGCCGACCGGGGCCAGGTGATAGAACTCAACGGGGGTTCCGTCTTGCTTGATCAAGATGCGGCTCAAACAATTTTTGATTCGCGGGTCGAGAGCGCACCTCTTCCGGTGGAAGCTAAGCGGGCCGCGCGAAGGTTGAATTACCAAAGAGGGGGGGACAGAAGGAGCGGATGTGGCTCAAACAAGCTGCCCTTGGGAACCTGGGGCCGGGTTTGTGCTGAAGTCGGAATCGCTTTCCCCGCCCCAGCGCGGGTGCAGTCTGTCCTGCTTGT
Source organism: Prorocentrum cordatum (assembly GCA_963575745.1). Classification (NCBI taxonomy): domain Eukaryota; class Dinophyceae; order Prorocentrales; family Prorocentraceae; genus Prorocentrum; species Prorocentrum cordatum. The sequence continues at coordinate 53,047 of CAUYUJ010019166.1, read as the reverse complement.
GTGGTGCCATCTGCGCTGGGGTCCGTGCTGTCAGCCTAGGCCACGCCGCCTCGGAGCTCTGCTGCCCCTGCAAGGGGGGGGCCCCGAGGCGCGTCGTTCAGGGGCTGTCTGGCGGTCGAGGGCGAGCGTGCTGAACCCGTTTCGCTGGGCGTGCGTCGGCTGGTTGCTGCTGCTGCCGACGGCGCCCGGGCGGGGACATAACACAACAACAGCACTTGATAAGCGGAGCGCGGCCGTCGCCCCGTTATGCCTCGCATGCGTACGTTGGCGCATACAGTGCCACATGTGTATGCAGTTCGCAAGTGACCCAGACACCAGAATTCATCCGAATACTCTTTCTGTTGGGGGTGCCCGGTGGTTACAGGATAGTCCGCGATGGAGTTATCCCGCGTCCTGGATACCAGTCGCCAGTGCGGGCGAGTTCTGTAGGCATTGTGGTCCAGTGGGCTCAGGGTGTGGAAGGTGATCTCGCCACGGGTAGTATCGGGGGGACGCGCGACTCGAGCAAGCCAGAACTTGGGTTCGCCCACGTTTTGTTGACGAGCGTGTCCTTGAATTTGACGGTCAGGTTTTCGTGGGCTGTTTGCAGCGGGAGCTAGCGTCAGATTTCATATTAGGTCTCGTCATTTTCATGATGGCCCCGTCAGGCCAACCCGAGTCTCCCATGCCCGAGTCCTACGTCTTCCCGATATTGAGGGTGAGGGTTTCATTTTCGGAGACGGACCTTGTGCGCGGAAGGGCGTTCCCGAATTCAGTCGTGCTTGGTGGGCGTTCGCGGTTTTCGACGGAGTTGCAGGTGCCGTGGCGGTCCGTGTCCGCGGCGCAGCGTGGAACCCGGCGCCTCGAACAGCGCGGGCTGCTGAATATTTCGCTTTTCGCATCGCCCAACAGTGGTCGGTCGGCCCGTCCGCGCTGTTCCTGGACGGTCAAAACTGAGCTGATTCCCGTGGGCTGCCCGTCCAGGCCTGGTGCTCTCCGAAGCGCGCCTGTGCGGGTGCGGCTCTCTGCCAAGCTCTTTCCCACCGGTGTTCTGAGCTGGATGTGAAAGCTCTTGATCTGGACGCCCGAAATGGGTACCGAAAGAATGGGTACAATGCCCAACAGCAGTTCCTGTTCATTTTGAACAGGATTCGCTGTCCGCGCAGTCGCAGCCTGTGTCCATTCGAGACAGAAGGTCGCCTGCCCAACAGCGGCCGCTGTTGGTTCGGGACAACATTTGCTGTTGGGCATAGTGCCCATTCTTTCCGTACCCATTTCGGGCGTCCAAACTTGAGTTTGATCGGGGCGCTTCCGAGCAAATTGATGCAAGCTGTAGAGTTGCCTTTGCTCAGGCCAAGCTTGCCGCTCGCCTTTTGCTTCGGTGGCCAAAGCTTGGCATGGGCCCTGCTGTCGAGCGAGTCAAAGCTCCTCCTCGTGCTGATGTGAACCGCCCCGCTCGGCCTTGCCATTCCTGGTCCTGGGCGGGTCGGTTCTGACAGTGCTCGCGCCGTTTCCGAGGACTTCGCTCGGTGGGCAAACTTGCGTTTGGAGATCGCCGCGGTGGAGTGCGCGTCGGGGTTCGAGGCCACGATGCTCCGAGGCTCTCGGCTCTGGGGCGCGGGGTGCTTTTATCTCGTTGCTTCCGGCGGCAGTCCCGGTTTTTGCTGCAGTAGCTGCTGGTTTTCCAATGGGTGGACAGTTTCGGGGATTGCCTCAGGGCTGTGCACCGCTCCCTCAACTCGGAGCGCAGGGGGGAGAGAGCGCCTGTGAGCGCATCTGTCAAGGACGCCACCCCAAGGTGCTCGGTGTCACTGTGGACGTCGGACCATGTGCCTTCTCAGAGGAGGAGGACCCCCATCTGCCTCCCCCCCCTCTCCCCCCCGTCGGAGGTGGACTCGGAGGGTGCCCGAGAGCTGCGCGTCGTGGCGACGTCACTTCGCCCTCTCTCGGTGCCGCCTCGGGCCCTCGTGCGAGTGCCCCGACGCGGACTCGCCGCGGGTCGGGTTCCGACCAGTCGTGCTCTCTTTCCCTCGCGGGCCTCGCCCTCCCAATTGGGCGTGCGTGGGCTGCGGCTTGCCGTAGATGGCGGACAACATACGCACGCAGCTCCAATGCTCCGATTGCGCATCACACGATGAGTTTTTGGTTTTTTGAGTTACAGGTCCGCTATGACACGGGTCCGCGAATCGAGACACATCTGGCGCAATGGTGGGGGATGGGAGGGAGGCGCAGGACGTAAGCTATGCCGCGAGGTCACCTAGCTTGCCCCCCGCCCTGTCTCTTGCCCCCCCCCGTCTCTCCCTCCCTCCCTCCCCTCCCCTCTCGCTCTCCTCCCTGCCTCCTCCCTCCTCCATCCTCCCTCTCTCCTGTCATACCCCTCCTTACGCCCGCCGCAGCAGCGCTGCTTCCCGCCGTCTGGGGCCGCAGGGGAGGCACACATCTGCAGCACATCGCCACCAAGTTGTCCTCTGCCGCAGCTTTGCGGCAGGCTCTGGAGGTTCCGAGCCGACCAAGGCAGGTGGCTCTGTTTGATCTCCTGCAGTCGTGAGCCACGCGACGCGCACCACGAGCGCGTGCACGCCGGGGGGGCTGGCTCCCAATCTGCTAAGCTTGCGGCTGTCTCGCCACAGCGCCAGCGCGGTCCTATGGGCCTGCGTGGCGCGGACTCGTTCCGCACCCGCCAGAGGTCCCCCTCTCCCTGTCTCGGTCACCAGTGTGGAACATATCCCTATCCCAGTGTTTGGCATCACCTTGCCTCGACACCGATCTCAAGGATTCCCTCAGTCTCTGAGGGACGGTCCCTGAGATCGTCATCGCTTTTGGCTTGCCCATCTCAGGGATAGGGATCACTTCGAGGCTGGTTGCTCGTGGCTGCACGCAGGACGACGACACGACCACGGTGGTCCTCGCGTGGGCATCTTGTTGGCGGCGTTTGAGAGGCTATGGCTCTGTGCGCTTGGCAGGACACAGGCACGCTCGCCTCGCCGCATCTGCTTGGGCCAGCGCCCCGCCTGCTCGCCCCCTCCCTTGCCCCCCCCCCCGCCTCCCCCCCCCTCCCTCGAGAATGGGGATCGACTACAGAATGTATTCACCCCCAGAATGTTTTTTCGTTGATTCCACGCAGGTATTCGTAGAATGCTCGCATATCTACACACAAACTTTACGCGCTCTTCGTATATTCGAGGAACACATCAAGTTTGGGGTACGTCCATTCTGTAGTCGATCCCCTGCGCGACCTCCATTCCCCCCGTGCCACCGAGCCCGACGTCCTGGCGCCGCCCCCGGGCCTCCGCCACCCCCCCCGCGGCGAGGGGCCACGCCGCTGCGGCCCGCCCCCCCCCCCCCCCGAGGTGTGCTCGTGGGCACTGCCCACCCCGAGGCTGCCGTCGCGCGGGCCCGCGCCTTCGGGCGACCCGCTCTGGCGCTTGGCATCGCTCGGACGTGTGCATTTTTTCCTTGGCGAGGGCCATCGAGGAGTATCCTCGATCATTTGGCGAACAACCACGCACGAAACCGAAAAAAACACAGGAAATGGACGTCCGAGCGATGGCCAGAGCGCGGCTCCCAGCTTGGCCAGCACCACCCCCGACCGCACACCCTCTGCCCACTGGGGACGGCGACGTCGGCGCCGTCGGCCTGGGCGTCTGGCCCTCCTGGCCCTCCCGGCCCTGCTGCGGCCCCGCCCGGGGTGGCCGCCCGAGCCCCTGCACCCGGGCGCAGCTCCCGGCGGGGGCGCCAGCCCCGCGGGCTGGCCGCATCCCGACCCGCTCTCCAGCGCTCAAAGTGAGGATCCTTTCGGCCGCAGCCGCGCGAGGCGTCGAGTGATGCCTCCCTGTATGGTGGCGGCAACCTAGCGGGGGGCTGGCCCATCTGGCGTCGCTCGGCGGCGCCGGCGGCCCCCTCGACACCGCGGGGCGGGCGGGAGGGCGCATCCATACCATCGAGGACGGCGGCTTCGGGAGGGGGCGGCTGATCCCGAGGAGCAGGAGGATGAGGAGAAAGAGGGATGATGATGATGATGATGATGATGATGATGATGATGATGATGATGATGATGATGATGATGATGATGATGATGCTGCTGCTGATGATGATAATGACGATGATGATGATGATGATGCTGATGATGCTGATGATGATGCTGATGATGATGATGCTGATGATGATGATGATGATGATGATGATTGATGATGATGATGATGATGATGATGCTGCTGCTGCCTGATGATGATGATGATGCTGCTGATGCGATGCTGATGATGATGCTGCTGATGATGATGATGCTGATGATGATGGTAATACTGATAATATGATGATATGATGATAATGATGATGATGAGATGATATGATGATGATGATGATGATGATGATGATGATGCTGATGCTGATGCTGATGCTGATGATGCTGCTGATGATGCTGATGCTGATGAGAGGAGGAGAAGGAGGAGGATGATGAGGAGGAGGATGAGGAGGAGGAGGGGAGGAGGAGGATGAGGAGGAGGAGGAGGAGGAGGAGGAGGGGGTATTTGATAGTGAGTAGTGCGCAGTGAGTCGTGAGTGGTGAGTAGTGAGTAGTGGGTAATGGGTAGTGGTAGTAGTGAGTAGCGCGTAGAGATTAGTGAGTAGTGAGTAGTGGGGAGTTACTAGTGGGAAGGAAGTCGTGAGTAAGGAATTGTGAGTAGTGAGTAGTGAGGAGTGAGTAGTGTGTAGTGAGTAGTGCATAGTGAGTAGCAAGCAGGGAGTAGGGATGAGGGAGTAGATAGTAGCGAATGGCGAGGAGCGAGTAGTGAGTAGGAGTTGCGAGTAGTGAGCAGTGAGTTGCGAGTAGGGCGTTGTGAGTAGTGAGTAGTGAGAAGGGAATAGTCAGGAGGCAGTAGTGATTAGTGAGTAGGGAGTAGGGAGTAGTGAGTAATGAATGACGAATAGTGCGTAGTTGGTGGTGAACATGTCCTATTGGGTAGCGGGTAGCGGATAGTGAGTAGTGAGTTCTGGGCAGTGCGTAGTGAGTAAATGAATGGTGAGTTCTCAGTAGTAAGTAGTGGAGGCTAGTGGGTAGTGAGTAGTGCTTAGCCAGTAGGGAGTAGCGAGTAGTGAGTAGTGAGTAGTGATGTGTGAGTTGTGAGTAGTGGGTAAGGAGTAGTGAGTAGTGAGTAGTGAGTAGTGAGAAGCGAAAAGTGGGTATTGAGTAGTCGTTAGTGAGTAGGGAGTAGCGAGTAAAGTTTGTGAGTAGTGTGAGTAGTGAGTAGTGACTTGCGACTAGTGACTAGTGAGTACGGAGTAGGGAGTAGTGAGTAGTGAGTATCGAGTAGTGCGTAGTTGATAGTGCATATTTTATATTGGGTAGCGAGTAGCGGATAGTGAGTAGTGAGTTCTGGGCAGTGCGTAGTGAGTAGTGATTTCTGAGTTCTCAGTAGTAAGTAGTGGATAGTGGGTAGTGGGTAGTGTGTAGTGCTTAGTGAGTAGTGAGTAGTGGGCAGTGCGTAGTGTTTAGTGAGTAGTGAGTATTGAGTACTGGGTTGTGCGTAGTCAGTAGCGAGTTGGGAGTAGTGAGTAGGGAGTAGGAAGTAATGGGTAGTGAATAGTGGGAGCGTAGTAGTGAGTAGTGAGTAGTGAGCAGTGGGTGGTGAATAGTGCGTATTGGGTAGCGAATAGGGCGTAGGGAGTAGCGAGTAGTGAGTAGTGAATATGTGTAGAGAGTAGGGAGTAACGAATAGCGAGTCGTGGATTGTGCGTAGTGAATAGTGGACAGTGAAAAGTGAGTAGTGAAGTGTGAGTAGTGAGTCGTGGAAAGTGGTTAGTGGGTAGTGAGTAGTGATTTGCGATTAGCGAGTAGTGGGTAGTGAGTTGTGTTGAATGAGTAGTGAGTATTGAGTAGTGTGTAGTCAGTAGTGAGTAGTTTGTAGTGAGTAGTTTGTAGTGGGTAGGGAGTAGGGAGTAATGAGTAGTACGTCGTGGGTAGTGAGTCGTGGGTAGTGAGTAGTGAGTCGTGTGTAGTGAGCAGCGAGTAGTGAAATGTGAGTAGTGAGTAGCGAATAGTGAATTGTGGGTAGTGAGTAGTGCGTAATGAATAGTGGGTACTGTTTGGGGCTAGGGTTTGGCTTTGGGGTTATGGTTAGGGGTTCGGGCAAGGGTGAGGATTAGTGTTAGGGGTGGCGGGGGTCGGGTTCCGGAGACCAGGGGCGCCGTGGCGAAAGGGGGGGAGGGGGAGGGGGGTTCGAATTTGGCGGCCAAAGGGGGGAGGGGGGGAGGGGTCGGACCCCCCTCCCTTTTGAAAGGGGGGGGGGGGGGGGTTCCCGACGACGGACCGGGCAAGGGGGAGGGGGGGTTTCCCGACGACAGATCGGGAAAGGGGGGGAGGGGGGGCGTCCCCGACGACGGATCGGGGAAAGGGGGGGGGGAGCGTCGCGCCCTCCAAATTTTCCACCACCGCTACCATGTGTAGGACAGGGAAGACGGGAGGAGGAGGTCCTCCTCCTCTCTTCTCCTCCTCTCCTCCTCCTCCCCTCTCCTCCTCCTCCTCCTCCTCCTCCTCCTCCTCCTCCTCCTCCTCCTCCTCCTCCTCCTCCTCCTCCTCCTCCTCCTCCTCCTCTCCTGCCCCTAGGTAACGTTGGTGGAAAATGGGCCCCCCAGCTCAGGCGGGTAGGCGCACTGCCCAGCCCCAGGTCCGTCGTCGCCGGTCGCGCCCCGTGGTCTCCGATCGCGGCCACGGGCCGCGGCCCGTGGTCTCTGGTCTCCTGTGCGGTCTCGCGTGCAGTCTGGTGCAGTATAGGCAGCCTGGGTTTTCTGCGGTCCGCGGCCGTGCCCGCACGACCGCCCTGCCCTGCCCGTCGTGTCATCACGGGTCGGCCCTCGTGCCAAGGGCAGTGACATCTGCGAGCCAGGAGGGCCTCTTGAGGAATCGTTCCGAAGGCCGCTCACATTGACGAAATCATGCGCGCATCTCAGTCAGCTTGGCGCTCGCGCGCATGACTGATGGCGTTGATGGGCAGGCGCGCTCGCAGAACGCTTAACAATCTGTTCATATCTACTGGTCTTGACCGGGCTTTTTGTCTAAGTGTGCTTGTGGGCTCCGCCTGTACAGGATAGGCCAGAGTGAAATGAGTGTTGCGAGGTATGCGTCTTAGGAGGCTGTCCTGCGAGCGTGGCCGAACTTGTTCGGCCAGCCCTCTGGCCTCCTTGTGGCCTCAGTTGGCTTTTGCTTCCAGTGTGTTGCATCGCATTGCGTAGCATTGTCAACGCACGTCCTCTGGCGAGTAACTGCCCAAGACGGGCGGGGTCACGAGGCTCTCCGCCCGTGGTCGACTTAGTCGTATCAGCTTGTGATGCGGTTGAAAGCCCCGCACGCAGGGCAAGGGCCAGCATCTGTCAGGAATAATTGTCGTACTTTCCGCCCTTCCTGGTTTCTCCGCTTCTCTGTTCCAACACGTCTTGCTCTTCCTTCTCTCTCGCTCGTAGCTTCTTGGGTCAAGCTACTTTTGCCTTCGCTTAGGGCTTCGCCCTTCGCTTCGCTCTCATTAGAAACCTACTGCTATAAGCCGCTGCTAGGCCATGGCGCCTGGCCGCGCAGTCGGCCCACGGGTGAGTCCCACCTGGACCCTGACTCTGCCTGTCATGCGGGTTGGAACCCTGGCGACGTCGTCGAAGTGCAGTCGATGGATGCTACTCCCTGGAGCTGCAGCTGCGGACAATCTCGCCGTCACAACAGCAACAGATGCGATGACAGCACGACGACGCCGGAAGTACTATACAAGTGCTCAACTTATTGTCGCTCGTATATACAATGCAGGAACATGACGACCGCACACTCCGGACACTCGTGGCAGACCAAGAGCAGGGAAGAAGCACGAGACCCGCCATTCATCCGTCGGAGGGGCTGTGGTCACACACGCAACAAAGCACAACAACGTAGAGGCAACAGCAAACGGCAGCGGCAAGGACAAGGATAGAAACAGAGAAGCAGGGACGCACAGCACGAGGAGGCAACAGCAGAAGGCAGCGGAAAGGACGAGGAGAGAAGACAGAGAAGCAGGGACGCACAGCACGAGAGAAGCGAACAAACGAAGGAATAACAAACTAGCAAGATCCCTCCATCGCCAGAATAATGCGGTCTTTCTATCACCACACGAACATAATACACGACACTCGGACATCCGGTCCGAAGCATGTCCCCCAATCACGCAAACAAATACGAAACAATGCAGCATGCCCCCCACCATCGTCAGAAGAAAACGATCCATCAACCGCCAGAATAATATAACCGCGACAATCGGACACCCGGTCCGTAACATGTGCCGCAATCACGCAAGCAAACGTGAACAAAGGAACGCAACATGCGTGCGCACGTGCTCACCACCGTACGGAGGGGCATTATCCTATCTTCGACCGTGCCAAACAGAACGCCTGTTTCAGACACAAAAGGTAAGGATGCTTCGGCAAACACGTTTCACAGCGCGGTCCAGAACCGACCAGGGGAACTCAAGACAACGCAACTTAACGAGGACATGGGCGAGAAGAGAAGACGGGTCAGAATCAAGACATCGATCAATAGTTTGCGCGACATGGCCCTCGATTGCCCCTATCATCACAGAAATAGGGCCGTTGCTATGAAACGCCTGGAACGGTGGCCGGGTCAGAGATATGGGCGATTGACGAAGCAGATCGCCATTGCACGTGTGGGGCGCAAGGGACACGCTCTCACCAGACACTTGCACCTCCAAACCAACAAAAACAGAGGCATCTTCAATTTTCAACGACAAGGCTTTGACGCGCTGTTTCCTCCGAGCCCTGGTCAGAACAACATCTGTGCACATGCTCTCCACGTGATGAACGAATCGCTTCGATAGAGCGTCGACTTCCAGGAACACAGAACCGCTACCGGAAGACTTGGAGATCCGGCGTCTCTTTGGAGGAGGGCCTAATTCTAGATGCTTCGCTTATCCCCACCAGCCCATCCCGAAACGATGTCCAGGCGAGTTGAGGTGATCAGGGAAGTGCGGCAGCAAAGAGGAGGACGGCCGAACCGTGCAAAGGAGTGAGGGGGAGAAGGAGGAGGTGGATGGATGGATGGATGGATGAGGGAGTGGGAAGACGGAGGATGAATAGGATGAGGAGGAGGCGGAGGAGGAGGAGGAGGAGGAGGAGAGAAGGAGTAGGAGCAGGAAGGAGGAACAGGAGGAGGAGGAGGAGGGCAAGCACAAGGGCCAGAGGTCTCTTGGATGCCTCTAGGAGCCTCTTGGAGTATCTCTTGGGCGATTCTTGGGGGCCTCTTGGGACGTCTTGGGGGTCTCTTGGCGATCCTGGGGGGCTCTTCGGGGTCTTGGGTGCCTCGGGGGGGGGCCTCTTGGGGCCTCTGAGGGTCTTCTTGGGGGCCTTCTGGGGGCCTCTTGGGGGCCTCTTGGGGCCATCTTGGGGCCATCTTGGGACCTCTTGGGGCCTCCTGGGCGCTTCTTTGTGCCATCTTGGAGGAGATCTATCAAAGAAGAGCTGAGCTTTAATTAGCGCTGCCCCCCCCAGGAGGCCAAAATGGGGCCAAACCCCTGCTAAAATCAATGATTTTGGCTTCCTCGCCGAGGCTGTTTTGGACGCTCTGACCGCTCCCCGCCCCTCCTGTCCAGGTCAGCGGGGAGGGGGTAGGGGGAGGGGTAAACCCTTCCCCGAAGGGGAAGAGGGAGGGGTGGAAGAGGAAACGCCCTAAACCACCGACGCCCAGAGGGCTGGTGGGATTTTTGCAGTTATGTGAACGGTGTGGCGTTGCATGTATTCAGGATGCCACGGGCATGAAGGGGAGTTGGAGTGTCTTCGTCAGCAGTTGCGTGGCAGCGACATCGGTGATTCGGTGTGTGCGTCGGCTGCGGCTGATGGCGCGATCACGGCAATTGGCAGTTCGCTCGCGACTCAGTTCCGCTCTATCCAGCATCGGACCTTGAGAGAAGGTCGGGTGCTACTATCTCGGTGCGACGGTCTTCTCGGCTTTCTATGCGCAGTAAACGTGCGCGTGCCCAGCGCGTGCCGTTGGCGACCTTTGTGCCGGCGTGTGCTCAGTGAGATTTGATACTCGCTCCCGAGGGCCACGACGCGTTTCTACTTGATCGGGGGAGATTGGAATTCTGCTTTGAAGGGGGAGGGAGGCAGGCAGACGAATGTGGGAACTGGGAAATTGGGGACCGATGGGAAACTACATATGTTGGTATCAAGTGTGGGGGTGGGCCGAGCTGTACCAGCCTGATCCGACAAGGTGCGGGTGGGGGAATGATGGGAGTACTCGCGCCTCGAGGCCCGATCGGATTCACGCAGGTCTACAATGTGCAGTGCTGTCCGGCCGCGCTATGCAGTCGAAAGTTCGGAGCAGGCCGGAGCGTTTCGAGCCCTCCGACCATTCCGTTGGCGGTCACGTTTCAGCCTTGCGACCCGAAGGTATCTCTCGTGGTCCCCGTTTAGCCAGTAAGAACCCCGCCTGCCGCAACCTTGTGAAAGTGGCCCTTCAACAGATCCCCGATGACTGGAACCCCGTTCACCCCGAACTATCGCGGAGGACACAGTTCGGACAGCGAAACGACAGGCGGCACGCAAGCCCGCAGCGACCCCAGTGGAGCAACACTTCCGGGCTATGCGTGCGATCCGTGGCTGGAGGGTAGGCAACTTTGCTGCAGTGCTTGGTTCCGCGCGTGCGTTGCCTGTGCTGGCGCGAGTTTTTGACGTCGACCGTGAGCTGCGCGGACTTTGCGCGCCCGCTTGAGTTTCGGCGCTGGCGCCGCTGCGCTGTTTTGGAGTCTCCGCTTGGCCAGGAGACCGCTGCAGTTTAAAATGCAGACTTGGCGCCGGCTTCGGCGCGGGGCGCGCCTGCGAGGGATTTTCGAGGAGGACGGCTCCCCGCGCGCCTTAGTGGAGAACTACGGGGGGATTATGGCCCGCTATGGGGGGGGGTCTTTGCTGCGGCTGAGGAGGACGCGACGATGTGGGTGTATTTGCTTGAGCACTGTCAGTCGGTTCGTGGTTTCAGTGATGCGTTCGAGTGGAATCTCGGTCGGCGCGACTCGTGACTGCTGCATTGGCCAAGAAACACCGCCGCTGGTTTTGACGGAATCCCATGCAGTTGCTTGCAGATTGGAACCGCGGCTGACTCCTTTTTACGATGTGTGCTCTTATATGTATGTTACGAACAGCTCTGTCTTTCCTCTGGACATGCGACATGTGTGCTGCTATACTTTTACCCGAAGGCTCTCCCCCGACCGATGTGGGCGATGCAGCTGTTCGTGCTGCGTGCAAGACGCGGCCGCTGGCGCTCGCGGATGCATCGTGCATGGCTTTGTCGATGGGGATGGGGGCTCCACTCGCAAGGATTGCGCAGGCCACGGCGGGCGGCATTCAGTCCAGAGGAGTGGGGGGGAAGAGCATCGCTTCTAATGTGGTTGAGGCGGAGGAATGGGGACTTCAGCAGTGGCTGCGCGGCAGGCCACATTCTGCTATGCCTCTCGCGGGCTTTGCTGCTGCCCTTCCATCGTTCATCATCGATTGGACTCTCATGGTGCCCAGTGCGGTGGCCACTCCCGCGCCTACCATATGTTTCTTCGTTGCTCTGCACGCGGGCAGCGTCGCAGCCGCGGCGTTGGCGGGTCGCCGGCTGCAGCGCCCTGCCATTCAGCGAGGAGTGCGACAGGGGGGCCTCGCCAGCATGCGCCCTGTTTCGCTTGCGCTCGACTCGGTTCCACGCTGGATCCTGCGACGAGCGAGTTCGCTCATCGACCTTGGGCTCGGGTATGCCGACGACCTCCGCTTTGGGATCCGTGAGATATGCGCGAGCCTGTCGCCGATCATGGGTCTGTTCGGGTTTCTCGACACTAGCGCGGGTCTTCGACTGAACCTCGCGAGGTGCCAGTTGGTTTTGACGGGCGGTGCTCATTGCGCCGTTCTTGTTGAGTGGCTTCGGACTCTTGGGGGGCAATGCCGGCTACTACAGGTGGTCCATCATGCTAAGTAACTTGGGGTTGAGATCGGTTTTGAGGGGCGCAAGTTCGCGTTGTTTGAGGCTTTGGGCAAGTTGAAACAAAGGGTTCGTACTCTGCGCAACGTGGGTCTCGGGCTTGCCATGACTATGGGCATGCTCTCCTCCGCGTGCCTGTCTGTGCTTCTGCGCGCCACGCAGTGCTAGTCTCCGACGCGTGAGGTTCACAAGGCTTTTGACGCAAGCTTCCGGCCGCTCGCAGCTGCTCCGAGGTATTTTTTCGAAGAACATGCTTTGCGGTCTCAACGCCCTGGGCCCCCCCCCCGCCGAGTTTCCCGCGCTTGCGCCGCGCTGGCGAGCAGTGCAGTCGCGGGCCGCAGTCGCGTGTCCGACATTCTAGCACGACCAAGGCTCGGCTGGAGGCTGCCATTCCCGTGGGGAGGATGACGGCGGGGATTGGCGATGACGTGTGCGTTGCTCGTGCTATGCATGGATGGTGGAGGGGTTCGTTTCCTTTTCAATTGTGCAGCTTGTGACAGGAACGCGTCGCCAGTGCATCGTCGGTGCCCGACAATTTCCCGAAGAGGAAACTCCAGAGAAGGTTCTTTGCGGCGCTCGCCCCCGTGGACCTTGAGGCGTGCCCCGAGCTGGCCTCTTGCAAACGGTCTCGATGTAGCTCCCTGTTCCTAGCCCCCTTGAGGTTGCTCAAATGATCGGTAAACTCAGGTAGACGGTGAAACGCACCAACATGTATATTGGTTGGGCTCCGTTACGTATTGGTTGCCGGGGGATATGTACCGCTGCGCGGTTCCGTATTATCTCCCGAGGGTGCGTCATTGCATGTGCTCCTGACATTGACCTCGATGACTTGAAACACCATGCCGAATGCCCATATGTACAAGGACTTATGATGACATGGATTGGTCCGATTGTGGATTGTGCCGACGTATTTGTTTCGCCCTCCTCCTCCTTTTGAAGCAGTTGCCGATACCTGCTGCCGTTTTGTGCTGTGCATCGGTGTGCGAAGCTTATGTGCACACCCACTCCCAGAAACGAGTGGGTAGTTTAGCCGCGCCCGACGAGCTGTTCGAGGCGCGGATCCGCCTCCGCTGCAGGCGACACCGAGCGCTGCAGATGGCGTGGGCTGGTCACCCTCTCATTCGGGAGGCTCCGAATATCTCCTCTGGACTGGGGGCGGGGGGATGCAAACCAACAGAAATCCTCAATGGGGGAAAATGTCCCAATGCCGCTGCCTCTTCGTGGAATCCAGACGCAACCGCTCGCTTCGCCGCTGAGTCTTGCCCAGAACGCCCCTCGAGAGAGGGCCGTGGAGTAGCGGTGCGTGTACCTTCCTGTCTTACCAGAGGTGTGGGCCCCCCCGGAAAAAACAACAACAGGGAGTTTGAGCAAACAGTGTTTCAAACCACCCACGCCCAGATTGCTTGTGGGATTTAAGTGGTTTGCGCCATTCCGCCGCCCCCCCCCGAAAGAAAGAGATGGGGGCCGCCTTGGGCCGTCTTCGAGGCATCTTGGGCCATCTGTCTTTGGTTGCCTGCATGGGCCGTCTTGGAAGCTCGGAACGCGGATCTTCTGTGTTTTACAACGGATCGCGGCCTCGGTGGCGCGGGTTCACCGTGTTCTGCAAGGTATCGTGGCTTCGAGAAGGGGGGGGTAATGCAGGCAAGGGTTCGCGGGAGGGGGGGGGGTCCCTGGCTAGATTACAGGAGCCCCGCTAGGCAGCCCGTGGCATTCTTCAACGCCTCAGCGTGCATAGGGCACGGTTGTGGATTGGGGGCGTGCTGGGCTTCGCAGGAGCCATCTTGTGAGGGCGGGCTTCCGGGGCCCCTGCGAGACCCTCCTCTTGGCCCTCTTGCGGGCCTTAGTGGCCGACTTGGGGACAGCTTTGGCTGTGTTGGGACCTTCCTGTGCCATCTCTGGAGACTCTTCAGGGCCCCTTCGGCTGTCTTGGGCCTGTCTGAGACTTGGAGGCCTTCTTGGAACGTCTAGGGGAAAGGGTGAGACCGCGAACGTCATGTGGTTGTTGCTTCTCGAGGCCGTCTTATGAGTCCTTTCGAACCCTTTGTGGGCGCCTTCCAGACCTTGCGCAGTCCTGAGGCCATCTTGGTTGTTCTTGAGGCCTCTCCGGGAGCGTTGGAGCCCTTCTCTTGAGCCACCTTAGATGACTTGCTGGGCATCTTGGAGGCCACGGTGACTGGACTTGGAGGCTGCGAAGGCCAGGAAGGCGCACTGGGGACCTCGTGCGCGACTCTCTCCGCCCCCTTCTCCCCGACCTTTCCTTCCCCTCTCCACCCTTTCCCCCCGCCCCCTCTGACAGGATTTTGGCTCCAGGCGGATTCCCAGCAATCCAGGATGCACCTCAGATGGCCCCAAAGCGGGCAAACATCCCCCGAGCGCGTCTCCGATACCGCATCAAACGCAGATGCTCCGGCTGGTGATGACCCATCGACACCGGTCGGATATCACGAATATGATGTTGGTACCGTAAGCGAGACGCCCCAAGCATTGATTCATTCCCTTCGTAGGGGCCAAGGGCATTTGCAAGTAGAGCAAGGTGTTTTTGTGCGCGCAGAAGCTTGGAGTGCCGAAGGATATGGCACAGTGGACAACGTGGTGTCCAGAATGACAAACGAGAGTAGTGTCCGCGTTGAATCAAATGGAATCGATGGTGCTCCTGGTGATGCCACAGTGATATCCGATGATGAATCCGAATCAGAATTGAGTTCCAGTTCAAGTACACGTACTTCTCTCGACGCGTTAAGAGTGGCTTTAGCACGCCAGATTCCAAGGAATCTCATTGCAAACGTCTGGTCAAGTGCAGGAAGTCGCACAAGCGCTGCCGCCGTCTGCGAGGACCCCCCTGACCCTGAAGTTTGGGCATCAGTTGCGAGACTGCGCAGGCCAATGCTTCATAGGGTATCAACGCCGTTGTCGAGAGACGGAGATCGTGAGATGTACTTATCTGACTCACCAGATCCAGTTCTCGCTGAGTTGCAGGCGGACATTGACCAAGCGGTCGTTCTGCATTTCCGCTGAAGTCTTCGCCGTCTCACTTTGCAGGTCGTGGTCTGCCGATTCAAGGCCTTCTGTCGGCGTCACCCAGGCATACTCATACTATGTGTGCGTCGCCGCCCCCAGGGCGACGCGCGCACGGAGAGATCTTAGTGGCTGACGCTTTCTGGCCATGCCGCTTTGGAAACGAGATACTACAATATGGATATACTATATGTTCGGGTCGGACGCGCGCCTCCAAGGCGGACACATAGTATCAGTATGTCTCTGTGCGTCCCATCCTGTGGACGCGAGTCCTTTGCAGCAGCCCCAGGACTTAGAAAGGCAGACATTTGACGCATTTGCCAGACCATTCTGAGAGCTTCAACTGTTCCCCCAGGCGCCGTGGCCCATTATATATGTGCTCGCCCCCCTGTTATCATACCTTTCGCCTCCTCTCGTACCCTCTTCCTCTTCATTCGCCTCCTCATCCTTCTCCCCGTCCTCGTTCTCATTATCGTCCTCCTCCCCATTCTCCACATTATTCCTCATTATGTTTCTTCTTCTCATTTGCCTCGTCCTCATCATTCCCATCAATATTCATCATTCTCTTTTTCCTCATTCTCTTCATTCGCCTCCTCATTCTCCGTCTCCTCCCCATTATCGTGATTCCTGTCATTATCCTCATCCTCCTCCCCTCCTACATTATCATCTTTCTTGCCTTCATATATGTGTCCTCGCTGCTTCTCTCTTTCTCTCTCTCTCTCTCTCACAATCGGAATCCTTTTGGAAAGCACCACAACGGGATTCCATTTGAAAGCCTCACAACAGGAACCCTTTAAACTAAAAACCGCGAAGAAATTCCATTGGAAAGCCACTCACCAGGATGCCTTTGGAGACCATCACAGAGGGATTCTATGGTAAAGCCTCACAATCGGAACCCTGTGGAAAGCACCACAGAGGGATTGTTCACGCTTCGCGCATCCCCACCAGCCCATCTCAAAGCAGCAAGTCTTGCGAAGCATGCGGACAGTCGTGTTTTTCAGGCGTGTTTCCGCTTGCCCCCGCATATCTCCCCTGTTCTTCTTTCCTCCGCCTCCTTCCTTCTTGTGGTGGGAGCGGGAGAAGGACGAGGCGGAGGAGGAGGGAGAGAAAGCGGTGGGAGGCAAGAGGGATTTAGCGGAGACGACGACCACAGCGATGATCGTAACAACGACGACGCACCCGACGACGACGACGATATCGACCGCGACGACGACGACGACCACAACCGCGACGACGACGACGACGACGACGTCGACGACGACGACGACGAAGGCGGCGGCGACGACGACGACGACGACGACGACTGGTGGGAATTGTTGGGCTCTTCGTGGTGTGAGTCGTTCGGGCCCCTCGTCCTGGTGTGACTCGTTCGGGCTCCTCGTGATGTGAGGCGTAGTAGAATGAGTAGTGGTGGTAGTAGAAGTAGTAGCAGTAGCAGTAGTAGCAGGACTAGCAGTAGTAGTAGTAGTAGCAGTAGTAGTAGTAGTAGTAGTCGTAGTAGCAGTAGTAGTAGTAGTAGTAGTAGTAGTAGTACTCGTAGTAGACGACGACGACGACGTCGACGACGACTGGTGGGAGTCGTTGGGGCCCCTGGTGGGGTGATGCGTTCGTCCCTATCGTCCTTGTGTGAGTCCTTCGGGCCCCTCCTCCTGGCGTGAGTTCTTCGGGCTCCTCGTGGTGTGAGTCGTTCGGGCCCCTGGTCCTGGTGCGAGCCGTTCGGGCTCCTCGTGGTTTGAGTCGTTCGGGCCCCTCGTCCTGGTGTGAGTTGTCGGGCCCTTCTTCCTGGTGTGAGTCGTTTGGGGTCTTCGTGGTTTGAGTAGTTCGGGCTCTTCGTCCTGGTGTGAGTCGTTCGGGCTTCTCGTGGCGTGAGTTGTTCGGGCCCCTCGTCCTGGTGTGAGTCGGTCGGGCTCCTTTTCCTGGTGTGAGTCGTTCGGGCTCCTCGTGGTGTGAGTCGTTCGGGGCCCTCGTCCTGGTGTGAGTCGTTCGGGCTCCTCGTGGTGTGAGTCGTTCGGGCGTTTCGTCCTGGTGTGAGTCGTTGGGGCCCCTCCTCCTGGTGTGATTCGGTTGGGCTCTTCGTGGTGGGAGTCGTTCGGGTCCCTCGTCTTGGTGTGAGTAGTTCGGGCCCCTCGTGATGTGAGGCGTAGTAGAACGAGTAGTGGTAGTAGTAGTAGTAGTAGTAGCAGCAGTAGCAGTAGTAGCAGTAGTAGTAGTAGTAGTCGTAGTAGGAGTAGTAGTAGTAGTAGTAGTAGTAGTCGTCGTCGTCGTCGTCGTCGTCGTAGTAGAATGAGTAGTGGTGTGACTCGTTCGGGCTCCTCGTGATGTGAGGCGTAGTAGAATGAGTAGTGGTGGTAGTAGAAGTAGTAGCAGTAGCAGTAGTAGCAGGAATAGCAGTAGTAGTAGTAGCAGTAGTAGTAGTAGTAGTAGTAGTCGTAGTAGTAGTAGTAGTAGTCGTAGTCGTAGTAGTAGTAGTAGTAGTAGTAGTAGTAGTAGTAGTAGTAGTAGTAGTAGTAGTAGTTGTAGTAGTAATAGTCGTATTAGTATTAGTAGTAGTACTAGTAGTAGTAGTGGTATGAGTAGTAATAATAGTATTAGTCGTTGTAGTAGTTGGAGTCGGAGTAGTTGTAGTGGTAGTAGTAGTAGTAGTAACAGTAGTAGTAGTAGTAGTAGTAGTAGTAGTAGTAGTAGTAGTAGTACAAGTAGTAGTAGTACTAGGTGTAGTAGTAGTACTAGTAGGAATAATAGTTGTAGAGGGAGTACGATTAGTAGAAGTACGAGTAGCAGATGAAGTAGTACGAGTAGTATTCGTAGTACTTGCAGTATCAGGAGTAGTGGTCGCAGTAGTAGTAGCAGTAGCAGCGATGTTACTAGTAGCAGTGCTAGTAGAAGTAGTTTTCGTCGTAGAAGTAGTAGTGCTCGTAGTAGTTCGAGCAGGAGTAGCAGTTACAGCCCCCGTAGCATTACAAGTAGTAGCAGCAGTAGTTGTACTAGTCGTCGTCGTAGTACTAGTAGTAGTCGTACTACTAGGAGTCGTAGTAGCAGTACTAGTAGTAGTAGTGGTAGTAGTAGTAGTAGTAGTAGTAGCAGCAGTAGTTGTAGTAGTCGATGTAGAAGCATTACTAGCAGTACTATCTCCGAACACGAATTCCAGCGAAGCACGCACTCAGTCGTTTCGTGCATGCGTGCTTCTGTGTAGTTCTCTGTGGGGAGAGCTGAAGTAGTGCGAGTCGTCGTCGAGTCGTCGCCGAGTCCAGCGATCTTTCCCGACCAGCGTCGTTGTCGTTGCCATTCTTGCTTCAGTATTTCAGGGTGGCCGTGAGCTGCGCTCCGCCTTCAGTAATCGTCTCCGCCTATCAGCATCACCTTTGCGGCTGGCATGAAGAAGCGCCCGTGCGGCTTTTGTATTTTTCCTCGCTACGGGAGCTCCTTGGAGTGTCACGGAGAATGTCGGTGGTCGGCTTTCTTGCATCATTTTAAGGTTCGACAATGCAGCCGGCGCGATGTAGTTAGGTTCGCATGGGCTGGCACGTGATGGGCAGGCCTACGCCGCGAGGGTCAGCGAGCGTAGCTCAGCCCATCACGACGACGTCGACGAGGACGACAGGACGACGTCGACGTCGAGAGAACGACGTTGACGACGACCACGACGTCAATGGTGATTTGGCTTGCGAGCCGAACGCACGCGCCCACTGTGCTTTGGCACGAGGTGCCTGCGTTGCGAAAGTACTGCACGTAGTTTATCACGGTTACGAGTTTGCCATTTTTGTTTATGGTGTATGAGATATCATTCTCCATTCACCCCGCTTTCGTTCAGCAGGACGTCGTTGCGGCTAGCGGTCGGTGGCCTGCAGGCACGGCGGTCATCGCGAGATGTGTCAGAGTCGCGCCACTCTCCAGCTTTTGTCTGCACGAGCCGTCCTCAGTGCGACATGGGGGAATTTATTCTTCGCGTACATATACACGCATACATACAAAACAGACGCATTCACACATCAAATACGTAGAGACACACATGAAGGAGGCACAGAAAGAAATATACAGAAGTGGAACGTTCTTCCCCACTCTTCCAAAGGGTGTGAAGGGGGCCTGCCTCTGTTCCTTTGGACGCCGATCCCGCCCATGTGGAGGTCTGAGAGTCGAAGTTCCAAGTTTCGTGCTTCGCGCCCGTGTGCAGTTGATGCGTCGAGCGTTACGTAACGTGGTGGCTGAATTGAACCGTCTTGGTCTATGGGAAAACGAAGAAAAAGCACAGCAGGTAGCAGGCTCGGATCTCTTGCACGAGTAGAATGCGTTGAGGGGGCATGCAGGTATTCCAGGGCTCGAGGGTATCAGCATGAGTGTCCGCGTATCCCGCCTAGTCTATGTAGTGGCTCGTGGTGTATGTATCTCAGCGTATCCAAGGGCTTGCGGTCTAGGTTGTCACCGCGGTGACGCTTCTTCGATAGTCAGGGTATAGTATTATACACGGTTGTGGTTGTTCCAGTTTCAGATATTTCCAGGGTTGTCACAGGGTGGCTAAGTGTGAAACGGTTGATAATTGACATCGAAGTACGTTGGCGATTCTTGAGTGCCACGTTTAAGAAATGGTATGTTGTGTTCATTGTGTTGTGTCACGTTGAACCGTGCGCGGTCTTCTCTCAAGTTTTGTGGCAGGTTGAACGCTCGGAACTCTTGCAAGAGCAGAATGTATTGAGGGGGCATGCAGGTAGTCCAGAGCTCGAGGGTATCAGCATGTGTGCCGGCCTATCTCGCCAAGTCTACGTAGTGGCTTGTGGCGTATTTTTTCTCAGGTTGCCACCGTGGTGACCGTTTTTCGATAGTCAGGGTATAGTATTTTACACGGTTCTGGTTGTTCCAGTTTCAGATATGTCCAGGGTTCTCACAGGGTGTCTAAGTGATGAACGGCTGATAAATGTCATCAAAGTCCGTTGGCGATTCTTGTGTGGGAGTCGTTCGGGCTCCTACGGGTGTGACCAGGTCGGGCGCCTCGTTCTGATGTGGTCTCCTCTCCTGGTTTTCCGTCGTTCGGGCCTACCCTTCTGTGGGGCTCGTTTGGGCTCCTTGTGGTGTGAGTCCTTCGGCCTCCACGTCCTTGTGTGAGTGGTTCGGGCTCCTCCTTGCGTGTGGGTCGTTGGGGCTCATCGTGGTGTGAGTGGTTCGAGCCTTTTCGTCCTGGTGGGAGTTGTGCGGGGTTTTCCTTGTGTGAGTCGTTCGGGCGCCTGTGGTCTGACTTGTTATGGACGTTCGCCCTGGTGCGAGTCGGTTGTGCCGCTCTGTGCGTGTTAACCGTCAGAGCGCTGTGCAAGCGCATGTGTAATGTCGCTTTAATGGACGCGTCTGGTCACGTTGCTAGCGAGCCCCATGCGTCTCCGCGTTCGCCAGTGAGTGCAAGAATGAGGATAACGCAAGTCGCCGTGATAAGCAACTCAAGTGATTATCTGTAAACATGTTGCACAGGTGGTCCCTGGTAGAATTTGAATCGGTCGCTCCGCCTTTCGCATTTCTTTTCCTTCTCGTTATCGGAGTTCTTCTCGTGCGTTCTTGCAGGATTTAACGTGGACTGTTTGGTTAAACACGCCCAAGGCCCAGGTGGGCCTAGGAGGCTCATACATGTCGTGCGAGGGCTTCAAAAACGCCCCTAGGAAATCGAGACGGAATGCGTTTCACGATGGCGCGGCCTCGGGTTTGTAGGTTTGGGTGAGTCGGTTGGTTAAATTTCCCAGAGTGGGATGGGGTCGCGTGAGGCCCCAAGAGTCTCGGACGAATTGGTACGAGGGTATGAAGGGCCTCATGATTGGCCGAAATCCCTAGGAGCTCCAGCGTTGTGGACGCTGTGTCCATTTTGGCTCACAGCATTGCTGGGTGGATGTGGGCTTAGCTCCGCCTATCAGCCAACATGTCCTTTCCAGCTTTTCCTCGCGGTCGGCATGGGGAGGTTCACGAGGACAATTTCGTTCGCATGTCCATCGTGTGCAGCAGGAACCCCTTCGCGGACAGGGATGCCCGTTGGCGCGTATATTTCGATGGCTTTGTCCAACTGACAAAGTCGCATGGTGGGGGTGATACTTATACGCTTTACGATCGAGTATGGGCATCCAGGGCCATGCTCTTAGCGCAGGCTGTCGAGGAATTCGCATTCCTAGCCCTCACGTGAGCCCAGATCTTGGAAGCAGCCCATCGGAGCGGAATGTCTATGTTGGAACGGTTGCGCCGAGAGAAGAGTACGCTGCACGCATCAGGGGCAGTGGATCACGAGCAGTTTTTTCTCTTGCGCGGTATCGTATTTATCTGCAAGAGCTGGGGAGGTAGGTGGACGAGATGCATGGATTGCGCGCGCGAGATGGGCGCACTGCCTTGTCGGTCTGCGCTGGCTCTAAAAGGAGAATCTCGCCAGACCATTCAATATGCAAGCGGTGTGTGGACGCGATGACAGGAAGAGGAGCCTGACCTCGCGGAATCACGGGTGCACTGCTTGCGCAGACGTTTTTGAGGAAGGCGGGTCGGTCGCGAGGATTATGGGGGGCCATCGGCATTCCGATAGAGATCTCGCGTGCCCGGGCTGCGCAGAGCGAGGGGTCGCGCCTGGCAACATCGACGAGCACCAGTGCGAAGATTGCTTGGAGCACTTGGCCAGCGTCGCGTTCGACACGCACGTGCTGTATCATGCGAAGAGGCGGGAGAACGCCCGTTTGGTGTTGCCGGACTGTCAGATGATGCTGCGGTGCGGAACGTGTACGACGGTTTGTGAGCTGAAATCTGATCGCAAGTTTCACGCGTTTTCGTCTGGGCACATTGGCAGCTCTTGCTCGGCGGGGGCGCTCAGATTTTCCGTTTGTTTGCTGCGGAAGTTGCCGAAGCAGGAGCGTTTTTGGTGCGTAGCAGTGATGTTGCTGGAAGACGTCGACGGCGACGAACTTGAAAACGCCGAAAGCGGCGACGACGGCCGCGACCACGACGACTACGACGACGATGACTGTCGACGACGACGACGGCGACGACGTCGACAACGACCACGACGAAGACGCCGACGCTCAGGACGGCGACGACGACGACGACGACCCTACGAGGACGGCGTCGAGACAGCGACGACGACGACTACAACGACAACGTGAATGGCGACGTCGGCGACGCTGACGCCACGTCGACGACAGGCGGGGCAGTCCTGGTAGCGGCGTCACTCTGGAGAGCGAGCGGAACGCTCGCGGCCATTCTGGTTGTGTTTCGATGTGGCAGCGTTGCTGAGTATGGTTATATCGGGCATGACCGTATGTGCTCGCCGCTTTTTGTCATGATTGTGTTTCACTCCTTGCCCCATTGGGCTCTCTTTCGTGGCAGGGGCGTTGTTGCGGTGAACGCCTGGCGTCACGCAGGCAGCGTTGTCGCCGCGGGATGTTCCACATACGCGCCACTGAGGAGATTGCATTTGCATGTTCCGCTCCCTTGCGGAATCCGGCGACCCTCCTCCGTCAAATGCATACACGCGCATATATGCCAAACATACTCGCAGAACATACATACACACCCATAATAATGAAAGAACACAGGCGTCCGACGCAATGTGAAGTGTCCCTCTCGCTGCCGTGGGCGGTCGATCGGGCGCTCGCCAGGTCTGGAAGTTGAATCCTCGATGCGTCGTTCACTGCGTTCGCGCGCAGAAGGCGCGTCGAGTTTTAGGCGCTGCGTTGGCTGAAGTGCTCCAGACCTGATTCATCAGAGCAAGGAAAAAACAAAGCAGGACGAAGGCCTCCCCTAAGGTAGCAGGTTGACAGGGCCTCGTGAGGGCCTCCACAGATAATGCAAGAGTTCAACTGTCTGTGCGTTGCAGATATGTAATCGTTGTGGTTCCTCCTGACGTAAGCTGTCGGGGGCTCTCGTCCTTCCTGGTGTGAGTCGTTCGGGCCCCCATTGTGTGCGAGTTGTTCGGACTCATCGTGATGTGGCTCGTTTGGGCACTTCGCTTCGCGTGCGTCGTTCGGGTTCCTCCTTGTGTGTGAGTCGTTCGGGCTCCTCGTGCTGCGAATACTTCGGGCTCCCCGCCCTGGTGTGAGTCGTTCGGGCGCCTCTTTGCGTGTGAGGCGTTCGGGCTCGTTGTGGTGTGAATCCTTCGGGCCGCTGTTCCTGGTGTGAGTCGTTCGGGCTCCTCTTTGTGTGTGAGGTGTTCGGGCCTTCGTGGTGTGTGTTGTTGGGGCAACTTGTCCTGCGGTGAGTCGTTCGCGCTATCCTAGGGTGTCAGTCGTTCGGACGTTTCGTGGCGTGGGAAACATGTGGGGTTTCCCTGCTGTGAGTCGGTCGGAGTCTTCGTCCTGGTGTGAGTCGTGCGGGTTTGTCCTCGTGTGTGAGTCGCTCGCTCTCCTTGGGTGTCAGTCATCTGGGCTCGTCGTCCTGGTTAGGGTCGTTCGGGGTCCTCTTTGTGTCTGAGTCTTTCGGCTTCGTCGAGGCGTGAGAAGTTCGGGCTTCGTGGTCTTGTGGGAGTCGTTCGGGTTTCTCCGTGTGTGTGAGTCGTTCGGGATCTTCTTGGAGCGAGTCGTTCGGGTCCTTTGTCGTGGTGCGAGTCGTTCGGGCCTCTCCTTGTGAGTGGGTCTCTCGGGTTCCTCGTGGTGTTCGTCGTTCGGGACCTTCGTCCTGGTGTGAGTCGTTCGGGCTCCTCCTTGCGTGTGAGTCGTGCATGGCCTCATGATGGGCCCAAATCCATAGATGCTTCAGCGTTGTTGTCGCTGTTGCCATTCTGGCTCAAGGTGTTGCGGTGTGGTTGTGAGCTTAGCTCCGCCTATCAGCACTCTCTTTTGCCCTCCTTCTTTCCTTGCGGTCGGCATGGAGAGGTGCCCGTGCGCCTTTGTAACCTCGTTAGCAACGGGGGCCCCATGGAGCGAGCAGGACGAGGGCAAAGATTTCGAGGAGTTCATGGTGAACACGTGTGGATCATCTCTCGATGATTGTGTTCCGTCGGGAAGTCAAGATGCAGAATTTAGCTGCGCTCATCCGGCTCGGAACGGGTCGAATTGCTTGCTCAAGGGTCGTGCCGCTTGCCATTTTCCAGATGCTGTTGAGAGTCCGCGTGTCATTCTTGCAGTTCGTGGCGCATGGATAAAGCGTGGCTAGGCTGACGTCATCCACAGTGCATTGCTTCGCAAGCAAGTCTTGAAGTTTTGGGCGGCTGTACGTGCCGAGGAGGAGGTGGTGATTCCTCTGTCATTTGGCAACGATCGAGCGTCGCCATATCGCCGTCGCCCTGCAGACATTGCGGATTGCCTACCGCCAGAGCTTGTTCGTTTAATCAAACTGAACGCCGAGAGAGCAATAGAGTTCGCGGAGGAGGCCCTCGCGCAGAAATTCGCTCATCTTACCAAGAAGCCGAGGCAGGATGGCAACGGTGAGCTGAACTGCATGAGGAAACTCGTCGCGCAGTTAGGCACGAAGGTTGTGCCTCCTCCGGAGCGCCCCAGCACTTCGTGGAAAGCTTGCGGTGACACGGTGTTTGCGCCTGCAGATATCGTGGCTCGGCAGTGCAGTTGCGCCCGTTTAGTGAAGTTCGCCGTGCACATGTCCGTGGATTGTTGCGGTTTGGGGCCCAGCAACGTGGCTCGCAAGACCAGGTTCAACTTTGAGAACGAGATCGTGCCGGCCCTGCTGCATGCTGCGAAGGGCAAGTTGCTGTGCGAACTGCGGGCGGGGTCTGTTCGCAACGAGGATGTGGTGCGTCTGAAGGTTCACGAAGACAATCTCGGTTCTGCATCCATCGTTTGCAACATGAACGCGTACACTGACAGGGATGCTGGTTGGCGCGTAGAGGTCGACGGCGACTTCGCAACTGACAAACATCGCATGCTTTGGATGATAAGTACGCGCGTACTGTCGAACATGGGACCTCGGGGCAATGCGCTTAGCGCAGGCTGTCGAGACATTCGCAATGCCAGCCCGCATGTTAGCCCAGATATCCTGGAAGCCGCTTACCGGAGCGGAACGCTTCATGTCGCAATGGCTGCGCCGAGGAAAGATTACACCACCCGCATCACTCTGGAGCCAGAGGTGGATGAAGAGGGAGAGTATCTCGGCGTTCTCCTTGAATGGGTTGGCAACCGAGTATACCAGCATGATGCACTTGTTCGCAGCGCTACTGCGGAGAATACTCTTGGGTTGGGTTCTTTGCGATCTGCTTTTTTCCATACTGCAACCTTGGTCTGGCTCGTCAGTCGCAGCGGGGAATGTGCTTAAGGACAGAGTGTCTCCATCGTCTCCTGTCATCCAGTCGGTATTGCGCAGGCGGTGCATTCAGCTGTCGGACGATCAGAAGCGATGCATGGAGATTATCAACGCCTCGGACAATCATCACTTAATGATCCAGGCTTTCGCTGGTACTGGAAAGTCGCTACTGCTGTCTTTGCTGGTGGAGACAGCTTTGGAGCACGTCAACAGACAAAATGGCGCAGTGATGATCGTGACTCCTTCGCGCAATCTGCGTGACTCTACATTACAGGGTCCGGATTTCCTAGAGAAGGTGTTTGTTGCAAATGATTTCGGGCCCCGAGTTGTTTGGCTTGGGCGCCCTTCAGATGCTCCCGCGGCGTTGAACACATGGGAAAACAAAGTTGCGGACTTGGTGAACGAACAACTGCACTCATTGCGCGCGCAGGTGCAAGAGCTGGAAGCCTTGCAGTTACGTCCTGCTTTTCAGAGTATCATGGAGTTCCGCATCTCCTGGAAGGACTTGCCAGCGGCCTGTTCTGTCGTGGCTGGGGACGCTGAGTTCGCGGCGCTGGAGGTGTTCCGCGACGTTGCTCGCCAACATATGTTACAGATCTTCGGCATCAAGCGGAAAAGGGCGGAGCTCTGGGAGAACGTCATCAAAGAAGGCACCAGCGGTTACCTCATCTTGTCCACAATGGATTATTTCGTCAAGTGGCGGGCGGGAGCTATTAAAGGATATCTGAATCGTTTGTTGGCTCGTCTGGAGATCAGCCTTTTCTGCATGGAAGAGTTTGAGTCCTACGACGTTTTCCAGGTGGTGGCTGCCTTGGCCAACGTGTCTGTACAGACTCTGCTCATGGTGGGGGACCAGCATCAGAGAGTGGAGAATGTCGGTGGCCGGCGTTCTCGTTCCACCGTCGGCTCTGACAGCCCGGACGGCGCGCTCCCTTTCGCTCCGCATGGTCTGGAAGGTGATGGCGCGGATTACACTGCGTTGGCAGTGAGCGTAGCTCAGCCCTCGCAGTCGGCTCTGAGAAGAAGCGTGGCCGTCCCTGAGGCCCGTCCGTGGTACGAATGGTGCGTGAAGGCCGAGAATGCAGTTCTTGACGTTTGCAAAAGGTGCGGCAAGGACGTGTGCAATTACGTGGCGCGCTGTTTCGACTTTGCGAGCACTTTTGCTTCTGACTCGGCTGTAGCTCGTGGCACTAGATTGCAGCACGTCTTCTACGACGGCGGCCAGTGGTGGAAAAGTCCAGTGCGGGGCGGTGATGAAGTCGGTTGGCACCCTCTCTTGTTCGAATGTTTATGCCACGCCGTTGCCGCAGATTTGTGTGATTATCGGAATCTTCAGCGGGAGGGGGAAGCTTTCCCTCGACCCACGGTGCTGATCATCATGCCTCTGAGCAGGTCAGCAATACCGTTGTGTTTTTTTCATGCAAGCTGCTTTCGATGAGTCAGCTCTGGGTCCAGGGGTCGTGCAAGTGTCGCTCCCTTTGAATGTGAGGGGGGAGAGCGTTCCTATAGTTCACTGCGTGCGGCATCGTCGCACAGTAGATGCTGAGGATCAATGCGCTGGGACGCAAAGGAACTTGAACCAAGAGTACATCAACGTGACGCGCGGGGTGATGAAGACTTTCATGTGGGTAGAGGAACATCCTTTCGGGCATCCAGGAAGGACCCGCGAGGCTCGCCATGAGTATGTCGGTGGTGGCTCGAAGGGCGAGTTTTTCTCCGAGTACGCGAAGCGTAGGAACGAACACATCTGGGAGAACTACCTGCCGTGGGGCATTCTCGAAGAACGGCAGAATATTCAAGCGTCGTATCACGACTGCTTCGGAGTCTGGCTTCTGCATGATGCTGTTCGTCGCGTGCAGCGCATCGCTCATGATGTGTGGTGGAAGCTGGAGCGGAACCAGATCCCCAACTTGCCGACCCTCGGCCAGGGACGTAGCGACTACAAATCCTTCGATGATGTCCTGGCGCAAGCAGCTGGCGCAGGTACCTCTCTGGCGCAATTCGTGATCGAGCCTACCAGGTCTCTGCGGACTTTGGGCCATGGTGCGGCAGCCGAGCGATGGGGCGTGCAGGATATGCACGACAAGGTGAGGTGCGATGTGGATTTGATGAATTGGATTCCAGCCTTGAAGTTCGGCCATTTGTTGCTGCCGTGCGCCACTGCAGAGGTGAGCTCCGAAGCAAGCAAAGGCGTTACGCGCCTCTGCTTCCCATTCCTTCATGCTCACGCTGGCCTGGAAGTCGAGAGCGCTATAACAGCACACTGCAGCCTGGCCTGGTTTCTGTCGTTCATGCTGGACAAAGATCTTGTGTTGCATGCGCGAGCGAGCAGAGAGCTGCATAAAATGCGGGTCATTGAAGAGGACGGTGACCTTTGGTTCAACGAGGCCTGCCAGTCCGGACGCATAGCTACAGCCATTAAGGAGAAGGGCAAGAGCGTCGTCTACATGTATGTTGGCGGTGGGGCAGTGGACCACGAGCAGTCTTTCCTTTTGGGCGGCATCGTAGTGATCTGCAAGAGCTGGAAGTGGGCGGCTTCGGTGTACTCCGCGGTGAGAATTGCTGGCCTCGCGTGCAACAATTTACTAGGCCCTTTGGACTCCGCGTTGGTGCTCTGCGACGAGATCGAGCCCAGTGAGTCTACGTCTGATCTTACATCTGCGACGCAATCACGTGTTGATGAATTCCGCACACTGGCTGAGGAGACGCGGGCCACTGTTGGTGAAGTAAGTGAGGTGTTTACGCCCGAGGTCGAGGCGAGCGGGCGCGCAGGAATGGACGGAAGGCGCACGCACGCCGACCTGATAGGTATCGAGTTGGCAACACTGCAAGATTCGTTTGGATCAGATGTGAATGCTCTGCTCGGCGTGGACGCTTAGATGTCCAGTTTTTCTTCTACGGGAGGTGCAGAAGGAGGAGCGGTTGCGGTGCGTAGCCGTTATAATTTGTGAAGGACGCCGACGGCGACGACAGTGAAAATGTTGAAGGCGACGACGCTAACCACGATCACGACGACGACGACGACGATGACCGCTCGACGACGACGACGACGACGACGCCGACGCGGAGGACGACGACGACGACGACGACGACCCGACGACGACGTCGCCGAGATAGCGACGACGACGACGACGACAACGAGAACGCGAATGGCGACGCCGACGACGCCGACGCCTCAGCGACGACAGGGAGGGCACGCTTCGTAGCCTCTTCACTTCGGAGACCGAGCGGAACGCTCGCGCCCATCTCGGTTTTGCCCCGATGTGGCAGCGTTGCTGAATTAACTTATATCGGCCATCACGCTTACGGGCTCGCCACTTTTTGTTGTAAAGCATGTTTCATTCCTTGCCTCATTGGCCCCGCCCTCGTGGCAGCAGCGTTGTTGCGACTGACGCCCGAGGACATGCAGGCACGGTTGCCACCGCGGGATGCGCCGCTGTCGAGCTTGGGTTGCACGATGTCGCCCCCTTGAGAAATTAGGGCACCGTGTCCCTGAAACATACGCACGCACATTTATGCAAAACACACACGCAAAATATGTACACACATACAGAAGAACAGCAAAAACGTAAAGACACGGACAGAGTTTGAAGCTTTCCCGTCGCTGCCCAGGGGGTGAGAGGTCAGGCGAGTTTTTCTTTGGAGGTCGCTCGGGCCCTCGCCAGGCGTGGCAGTCGAACTTCCGATGTTTTGTTGTTTTCCGCGCTCAGGCGCAGTAGGCGCGTCGTGCGCTACGCAGCGTGCTGGCAGAACTGCACCCGCCTTTGCTTATCAAAGAAAGGGAAAAAACCAAAGCAGGAAGAGGGCCTCTTCTAACCTTGCAGGTTTACAGTGCCACGGGAGGGCCTCCAGAGATAATGCAAGAGTTCGTTTGTTCGTACAGATATGTGATTCGTTCGGATCCTCGTGGTGTGAGTCGTTGGGGCCCCTCGTCTTTTCTTGTGTGAGCTCTTCGAGCCCGTCATTGTGTGTGAGTCGTTCGGGCTCCTCGTGGTGTGAGTCGGTCGGGCCTCTCCTCCTGGTGTGCGCCGTTCGGGCCTCCCTTTGTGTGTGAGTCGTTCGGGCTCCTCGTGGTGTGAGTCCTTCCGGGCCCTCGTCCTGGCGTGAGTCGTTCGGGCGCGCCTTTGCGTGTGAGTCGTTCGGGCTCTCCGTGGTGTGAGTCGTTTGGGCAGCTTGTCCTGGTGTGAGTCGGCCAGGCCTCTCCTTGTTTGTGAGTCGTTCGGGCTCCTTGTGGTGTGAGTCGTTGGGGTTCCTGCTCCTGAGAGATAATGCGAGAGTTCGGTTCTCTTTCGTTGCAGAATTGTGGGTCGTTCCTGCTCCTCGTAATGTGAGTCGTTGGGGCTTGTCGTCCTTCCTTGTGTGAGTTCTTCGGGCCCCTCATCGTGTGTGAGTCGTTCGGGCTCCTCGTGGTGTGAGTCGTTCGGGCCCCTCGTCCTGGCGCGAGTTCTTCGGGCTCCTCCTTGAGTGTGAGTCGTTCGGGCTTCTCGCGGTGTGAATCGTTCGGGCCCTTCGTCCTGGTGTGAGTCGTTCGGGCGCCCCCTTGCATGTGAGTTGTTCGGGCTCCTCGGGGTGTGAGTCGTTCGGGGCGCCCGTTCGGTGTGAGTCGCTCGGGCATCTCTTTGTGCGCGAGTCGTTCGGGTTCCTCGTGGTGTGAGTTGTTGGGGCCCCTCGTCCTGGAGTGAGTCGTCGGGGCTCTTCGTGGGGCCTTTGGGGGGCCTCTGGGAGACGCTTGGGGCCTCTTGGGGGCCTCTTGGGGGCATTCTCAGTTTGTGCCAAGTGGGTTCAAAGGGATGACGACGTCGACGAAGATGACGGCCACGACGACGACGATGAGTACCACAACGCCGTGGACGGCGACCCATTGTCGACGCACTTCTTCCCCCTCCTTGTCGTCCTGCTCCTTTCTTAGGTTTGGTGATCTTCCTGGTATATGTCTGAACTCTTTTTCTCGGTATTTCTTACCTGCCAGCGGGGTCCCAAAATAATGCGGTCCGACATGGGGCCGATTCGGGTTGAGAGGCCCCCGAGAAGTTGGCTGAGGAAAAGCAGAGGGTACGCAGCACTTCGTCAGGCCTCGCTGGCTTCTAGGAAGGGCCAGGAAGTTTTCCAGGGTCTCAGGAGAATCCCAAATTTTATCCCCTGCACTGTTGTCGTCGCTGTTGCCATTCTGGTTCAAAGTAATGAAGCGTGGCTGTGAGCTTAGCTCGGCCAGCAGCACTCGCTGCTGCGAACGAGCAATCTCCCAGTGACTGTGAGTTCTTTCCGCCCATCATGTTCGCTGTGAGCTTAGCTCCGCACGGACGCTTCTCCTTCCAACATCGTAGAGCGGTGGGCATGGAAATGCTTGTGTGAGCTATGTCTAGGGAGTGCGAGGGCCCTCCGTGGCGGTGCAGAATATGTAACATGGATTTCGGAACGCGGAAGTGCAAGTATCGCATCCATATGTCTGGGCGCTACCATGCTCGCCAAATTCGCCAGCAATCAGGCCTACGGGAGCGGAAGGGCAATATCCTGCGCCGAATGACCAACGTCAGAAGTGCTAGCTTCGTCTCGTGGCTCAAGAGCACCACCAGGCGCAGCCAGCGGGCGATTCGGAGCGGCGACAGGGTCGTCGACTTCATCCCGTTCGGCGTGTCGTGTCTCGTCACTCGTGATGTAGACGCAGTCATTTGTCAGCTGCGGCGCTTGAGGACGAGTGGTGTAGCCCTTTTGGCTGCTGTCGGCGCTGCTTGCTTGCTCTGGACGGACGCATGGGTGCAGGCCGTGGGCGTTCCCCTCACGACCGCATCCTATCGCGGCGATCTGGTGAGGCGACTTTTGCAAACGCGCGCGGATGATGTGCAGGTAGCGAACCCCAGCATTCGTGTCTGTCGCGGGCGTTCGCTTCTCACAGGCACCCAGGCGTATGCTCGGCGCAAAGCTCGACGGCTTGCATCCTTAGTGCTTGGTGTTGCACGCCGAGCTCCAGGGGCGTACGCTCTACTTCAAGAAGGCAACGCGTCGAGCGCCATGGATGCCTTGTGCGGGTCTGGTCTGCCAATCGGGGGATACACCGCTAAATTCATGCCGGTGTTGTTGTCGCAGCTGGAGCTGGCGCAGTGGACGACAGTTGCGACTCGCGGCTTCGCTGGTTCTACGGGCTTGGCGGCACTTCGCCTGCTCGTGGGTCGCAGCGTGACTTTGGCTGGGGCTGACACAGCGCTGGCGCTGCTGTCCCAGAGCATCCGTGCAGATTGGGCCGGGCCGCCGCGGCTGCCCCCGTTCGAGATGCTCGACCTAGAATCGCAGCTCTGTGCGTGGCACTCTGCGGACTGTGCATCTGCGAACAGCTGTCAGTACCGAGGCATGCGTGGCGCACTTCAGCTGGTGCAGTAAAGTGTTTCATTTCGTCGGCGATGTCCACGTTTGTCATTGCAGCGGCATGTCCGCAGTATGGTGCGCAATGCGCAGACCATCGGTTCGATGGCATAGCGCGCGTTTGCATCCAATGCGCAGGTGGAGCATAGCTACTCGCAGTAGTCGCAATCATCGCGCTTCCTTTTCTTCATTCACTTTTCCCTTCGTTGACAGGCACGTGAGATGCGGGTGGAGCGCCCAGCGGGCAACATTCATGTCATGGGCGCAGTGCGCGCCCGCGCCTGAGGGAGGAGGGTGGGCATGGATAGTCATGAATGAGGGGGAGGGAATGAGGTGTGGGAGTCTATGAGCTGCAATCAGCTGTCGGATGGCGTTTTTTCGAAATGGGTTCGTGTGTGGATGAGATGGCGGAAGGGGTAATCCAGGGGAAGCAGCTGGGGATCATCCAGGGAAAGACATCTTGTCGCTCTCGCTTGGCAGAGGCTCCGGGGAAGCCGCGGGTGTAATCGAGAGGTTCGCAGCAGCCACGTGATGATCCGAGAGGCTTCCAAGAAGGGACACGAAGTCATCAAGCCGCTCAGAATTGGTTGAAGTTTATCTGCCCTGCAGCTCTATCGTCGCCGTTGCCATTCTGTCTCGCAGTGTTGAACAGTGGTTGTGAGTTTAACTTGCCCACATGGAATCGCTTCCGCCAATGAGCAATCTTCTTCTGGTTCTGTGTTCCCACACCTTCGAAGTTGAAAAGCGAGGTCAGCGCGACATTCGTGCAATGTATCGCATTCGTGCTCCCCCCTCCTTCTCCTTGTCGCCATCTTATCTTTCCCTTCGCTCACTCTTTCCCATCATTTTTTGTTCTCCTCCTCCTCCTCACCCAGTCTCGGAGGTCTTCTCATTTCATGTTCACGCTAATCTTCTGCGAGGCTGCACGTCGTTGGCCGTGGGCCCAAGATTACAGTGTCTTGGGTCCGCTGTAGCTGGACGGCTGGGCAACGCGATCTCATGTGTCGATGCCGTCTGGCCACGGACTGCCTGAGTAGACAACTTCATCTAATGAGCCTTTCATCGTCTACTCGTGAGAGTTCTCAAGTACCCAGTCGTGGCTCGTCAGGATTAATCAGGATCACTGGCCCCAGGGGGCGGCACTAATTGGAGGTCTTCTTTCCTTTGATAGATTTCCTCCAAAGTAGCCCAAAGAAGCGCCGAGGAGACACCTCCCCCCACCTCCTCCCCCTGGGAGTGGACAGGGGGCCCGGCGGGTCGCCAGGGGGGTCAATGTCAACTCCTGGGATAGCCAAAAAAACGACGACCCTCGCGAGGATTCTGGCCTCGACGGGGGGGGGATTTTGAAATCAGCTCGTCTTTGTCAGGGGGCAGCGCTCCTTGGCGCTTCCGAAGTGATCGCAAGAGGCGCCAAAATGGCCCCAGGAGGCTCCCAAGAGTTTCCAAGAGATCCCCAGAGGTCCCCATGAGGCTCCAAGAAGCGCCCAAGGGGCTCTCCAGAGGGTCCCAAGAGGATCGTCAAGAGGCTCCAAGAGGCCCCAAGAGGCTCCCAAGAGGCTCCGAAGAGGCTCCCAGAAGGCCCCAGGAGGCTCCTGGAGTCTCCCAAGAGGCCCCACGAGGAGCCCGAACGACTCACACCAGGACGTGAGGACGTGGGGCCCGAACGACTCACACCACGAAGAGCCCGAACGACTCGCATCATCAGGAGGGGCCCGAACGACTCACACCAGGACGAGGCGCTCGAACGACTCACACCACGAAGACCCCGAACGACTCACACTACGACGAAGGCTCCGAACGATTCACACCACGAGGAGCCCGAACGAGTCACACCAGGAGGAGGGGCCCGAACGACTCACACCCGCACGAGGGGCCCGAACAACGTACACCACGAGAAGCCCGAACGACTCACACCAGGACGAAGAGCCCGTACGACTGACCCCACAAAGAGCCCAAACGACTCACACCAGGAAGAAGAGCCCGAACGACTCACACCAGCAAAGAGGACGTACAAGAAAACGGGAGGAAGGCATAACAAGGGAGATTTGCGGGGCGAAGCGGAGACACGTTTGCAAAACAAAAAAAAAACGATTGTCGGCATATTTTGCAAGAGTTGTTGTTGTCAGGTGTGTTGGTGGGGATGCGAGAAACGTAAGAATTGAAGTTATCCTTTGCTTTGATCGATTTCCTCCAAAGTTGTTCAAAGAACCGCCGAGGAGGCACCGAGAGGCTCCAATATTGCCCCAAGATGGCCCTCGCGAGGCTCCGCAGTCTTCTGGCAAGATCTACGATGTCACTCACGCGTTCATGATAGGACAAGTTCTCATTTCCTGCAGCGTTGTCGTCGCTGTTGCCGTTGTGGCTCACAGTGTTGACGTGCGCCTGTGAGCTCGGCTCAGGCAGCTGCAATTGGTGGTGTTTTCGAGCATTTTCCCAGTGCCCGTGATTTCTACTTGCCCATCATTCTCGCTGTGAGCTTAGCTCCGCGCGGACGTTCGGACGCGTCAAGCTGGGGATGTCTGCTTCCCAGAAGTACCACAAGAAGCTCCGATGTATCGGGGCGACACAGAGGATCAGGTGATTGGGCACGTAAGCTACGTGATCGAGTTGCACGAGACCAACCTGCAGAGAAGCCGCAAGGTGACGATGGAAATGCTGAAGGTACTCGAATCTCAAATCGACGGCCTGAAGGCCTCCAAGCTGCAGCTCACGACGTGCTTGATCCGCAGCGCTATGGCCAAAGCGAAGACGACGCAGGAGATCTACATGGTAGCGGAGAACATTCGTACCATCGAGGATCAGATCCAAGGAATCACGGCAGGCCTAGGAAAGCTCATCGAGGCCCACGGAACGTTGAAATACCAGACGGAGCTCCCTCTCATCTGGCCATCGGTCAAAGAACACATAAAGCCGCAAGCCGACGAGACGGACAACATCGAGGAGATCGAGTTCAACTTGAGGGTTGCGCGTCGCGAGGAGATCGCTAAGGACCAACATAAAGAGATCTTTGACGTTGTCGTAGCCTCCAGAGCTCCGCGACGGGCGGCAGGCTCTAGAGGGAGGTAAGTCTGCTTGGGACAAGAACAAGCCAGAGACGCGGCATGTCTACGGATGGACAGATTATGAGGTGTGGCCCGGCTACGACAACGTAAACACCTCGCAGGCTCAGATGCCCGAGATGCCAGAGAAGCTTGAGGACACCTTCCCTCCTCCGGTGGGCTACGCGAAGCGCAAGATGGAGATAGACAAGAGGATGGAAATCATCAGGGGAACAATGTCGGCAGCCTCATCGTCGGGAGAGCCGCAATAAGCACATGATGATCATTGACAAGAGGATGGGGTCCGTGGTGGGAGAGGGAGAATCACGGGTGGTTCGTCATTGGGAAGCTGCACAGAAGGCAACGAGTACACGTATTGGAACATATGGTATTTGGTGATGGTCAACTCGCACTCGCATCGAGAGTGCTTGTGTTGAGTGAGTGTGTGTTGTGCCTTCCCACTCTTTGCTTTAGAGAAGGGGCGCGGCCCTGGGCATGTGTCTCTCGATCGTGACTGCCAACGCCACCTTACGTGTCATACAACAGCATCCTACAGGATCACCACTTATTAAAATCCTACACATCATTCAACAACGCATCGGCCAACCTAGAAATTACATGTCATCGTGCCTCACATCGATCAGGTGGTGCGTCACCCGTGATATCATATCACATCGTATCATTGACATCCTCATCATAGTTACCATTCCATATCCTACATCATGTCACACCACCACGCATGTGGGACGAGGGAGATTTGGGTGCCGTAGGGTGTCATGTCGTTGCAGATGTGAGTGATCTTCGTCGCAAATTTGGTTGTTGTATGTAGTGCGTTACTCGTGGTTTTTAGTGCACGAATGGTTCCTGCATGCAAAGTTGGTGCACTGTTGCGAGCCGCGGGCTCGAGTCGAGCGCGCCTGCGAGATCATCGGTAGTGAGCGTAGCTCAGCCGTTGTTCACACCGCTGTTCCCATTCAATTCGTTTGGCGAGGTGGCCAATCCTCCAGCACGGTACTCGGGCCATGACCACTCAGACCTTCCACGAGGCTGTGGAGGCGTCTTTCGACAACATTGCTGTGCAAGCGGACGGCGCGGCAGAGAAAGCTATCGTGAAGCCTGGCGTTGAGGGCTTGCATGTGTTCCTTGAAGGGCGTCGCGCCGATGGCGCGAGTAGCGGCGTGAGTGCCGAAACGGTAACAGTGGAGTCGCTGAAGAAGATTTTCGAGAGCAGGGGTTGGCCTTTCGACAAATCGTTTGGGAGGGCCGATTTGACCGCGCTGCTCGAATCGCTGGGCGAAGCAGGCTCTGGCGGCGAGGACTTGGCGGAGGACATTTCCAGTTTGGTGGATGATCTGCACTCTCGAGCGGCGGCGA
The DNA here is from genome assembly GCA_963575745.1 of Prorocentrum cordatum. Taxonomy (NCBI): domain Eukaryota; class Dinophyceae; order Prorocentrales; family Prorocentraceae; genus Prorocentrum; species Prorocentrum cordatum. The sequence goes on along the minus strand of CAUYUJ010019166.1, from coordinate 17,107 downwards.
AAGAGTTCCCGCTCATTCGCCCGATAGACTTGCGAGCGGACGACGAGCATAATGCCGCCGAGGAAGCCATGAGTCTCGTGGAGAAGCTGGATGCTGTGCAGATTCAGAGCTATATTGATTTTCAGAAAAAGGAATATTTTAAGAATAGTCCTGGAGATCCAGCGGCGTCGATTGACGAGAAGCATGCTCAGTGGGCACTCAATTTTTATTACAATCACGTGCGTGATTTTCTCGCCAAGCAGTCGCTTGACGCCAGGACATGTGCTCACCGGTTTGCCCAGTCAACGTTCATCCCGCTGATCTCCCCGCAGTCGATCGGTGACGGGGAGAAGAAGGCTTTCGCTCGTGATGCCGCGTCGGCAATGAGGCCAGAATTGTTGGAGTTGCTGGACAAGAATGTGTGGTTAGCTTGGGATGAGATGGCTGAAGTTGTCGAACTCAGTGGAGCGGGCGCTCATGATAGCTTCAGAGAGCTTTTGGAAGAGGACTACTTTCGCATTGTGCGCGAGACCTGCGATGCGGGTGCGCACCAGAACGCGGGGACTGGCTTAGGCGCGCCCGCGGCGTTTCGGCCGTTGGTGGACCCGGGGTTTGGAGCCTCCGCAGACGAAGCAGCGGAACGTAAAACACTCCTCATGAAGGCATCCGCGGCTGATCACACTTTCGCCGTGACAGGAGTCACGGAGCAATACAGCCAATTTGTGCAATCGCGCACGGCCAAGCAGGGAAAAATGCTACCATCGGGGCCACCAGAAACATTTGCGGCATCTCGGTATCACACCTTATTGCGGAAAAGCGTATCGGAGGTTCGTCCTGGGGACTCTGTTCTCCGACACGCCGAGGAGAGCGCCGTGGCCCATGAGTCGACGCAACTTCCGGATGCGGCGTCGACTTCTGCTTTGTCTGGCATCGATCTGATTATATCAGGGCAGGCGTTTGGTCCGACGTCGTCGGCGTCCGAAGAGATATTCCACAAATCTGCGCTGGCAATTCTCCAGTCTTCCGAGGAGGGTGGCAGGTGTCATTTTCAGGGCGTTGTAATTGTATGCGACAGTAGTCCTCGCGATGTACATTACGCGGAGGGTTCTCCGCGGAAGCGGAAGGATCCGTCTTCGGAAGGGAAGGCGGCCGACGTGGTCATGGTGGACAAGACGGGGCCCATCTGCGCGTGCTTATGGGGTGACGCCGCTGAAGATATCTGCAGCATCTGGCGCGCTGTACAGGAGCGTCGCCATCGGGGCGACGTTGCTCCGTGCGTCGTGGACCTGTCCAAGGTTCGCATCCAGGGAGCGGGGAAGAACAATTGGAATGGGGAGTTGCTGACGCGGATTCGTATGTTGACGTCTATCGAAGCTGTTGGCGGAGAGATGGGCACGACAGTGCAGGTTCTGTCTGGCCCGACGCCGGAGAATCTCATCCAGATGAGGTATGCGGTTCCTCCTTCGGATTGTTGCGTTTCCGTCTTTCGTTCTCTCCGCAACAAATTAAACCTTCCATTCCGGTTGTCGGTTAAAGGTAAAGTGATGGATCTGCAATCGATGGAGATGTCACAAGGGGGGAACGCGAAACGGATATTCGATATAGTGGACAACAGTGGTCTGTACTTCACTTGCTGCGCCATGAAGCACAATGCGGAGTCCCAGGCGTTGCGGAACTCCCAGGACGTCGCGGTCTACTACGGCACAGGCCGCGCGGCCATTGGCAATTCCAAGGGCATGCTTTATCTGTTGAAGGATGCGATGATAATCCCTATCGGCCAGCCTGCTATGTTGGGCACCGCGAAAATCGAGCAGCTTACTATTCAGTGAAATGGGGGTATCATGCAGTGGGCTCACGTGGTGTATGATGTTTCTTCCAGTAGTGGTGATGTGAATATGTACCACGGAAGATGTGTCGCTTCTATACGTGACTACTAGTTTTTTACAGAGACGCTGGACATTGGATGTTGCGTCAAAGGGGACCGTGGATGCTTTATACACGGCGTGGGCATCGGTATGTAGCCAATGGTGGGTATGCCTCTACTCATATTCCGAGGCGCTTCGAGTGAGCTCCAGTACAGGAAACATCCCGCTTGCGGGACTCGTACTGCGATCTGGCTGGACTCCGTACTTGGGATCTTTGGGTTCTGGTTATTATACTATGTGATGGTGCTGGTTACCCTCGGAAGTGATGGTGCTGGTGACTCTTCTCAGTAAAGATTCATTGGTGGGTGTAGCTTGCGGCACAGCGCTGAATCAGTGCTGGGTGATATCGCTGCTCGTGGACTCCTGATCTATCTACACGCTGTTTGAGCGCCTGAGCAGTTCGGCCCGTGCAAACACATACGTGTTCCCTTCATAGTCCTGCCCGTCCGCCTCTGCCTCTTTAGATTCGTTTGAGTCAGTCCCTGAGATCTGGCCTTTCTCGGGCTCTGCTCCTCTCGTCCTTCCTGGCGTGAGTCCTTCAGGTACCTCCTTGTGCGTCAGTCGTTCGGGCTCTTCGTGGTGTGAGTCGTTCGGGCTCGTCGTCCTGATGTGCGTCGTTCGGGCCCCTCCTTGTGTGTGAGTCGTTCGGGCTCCTCGTGGTGTGAGTCGTTCGGGCGCTTCGTCCTGGTGTGAATCGTTCGGGCGCCTCCTTGCGCGTGGGTTGCTCGGGCTCCATGAGATGTCAATCGTTCGGGCCCGTCGTCCTGGTGTGAGTCGTTGGGGCCCCTCCTGGTGGGTGAGTCGTTCGGGCTCCTCGTGGTGTGAGTCGTTGGTGCCTTTTGTCCTGCTGTGAGGCGTTCGGGCCTCTCCTTCTGGTGAAAGTCGTTCGGGCTCTTCCCTTCACTGCCCTGGCTGTGTCTTGGTATTTGAGCCGGTTCCTGTTATCTCGTCTTCGCTGTTTCTTCCGATGTAACCTGCGCTGTTTCCATCTTCCCTCTGCCCCCTCCATCTTATCCTTCTCAGTGGAGGGCGGAAGAAAAATAACTTACTAACTCAATCGGTCGAGCTCAAGGCTCGAACCATCCTCCAGTCCGCGTTGCCTCCGCCGCCCGCACGGGGCTCTCCCTTTTCGGGCCTGGGGGTGGAGGGAATGTCCAAACTGCGTGGTGAGTATGTTTGCGTGTGTGTGTGTGTGTGTGTGTTTGTGTGTGTTGGTGTGTGAGCGTGCGTCTATGAGTATCAGCGGAGGAAGCGTCCTTTTTCTCCCGCTATCCAATCCACCTCTCCCCCCTCCCTTCTCCCATCCCTCGCCCCTCCTCCCAGGAGCGCGGAGGAAACAAACCCGCCAGCTCGATCATCCCAGCTCAGGGCCCGAGCGATCCTCGACTCCGCTTTACCCAGGGCCCCCCCCCTCGATTCCCCGGCGTAGATGCGGAGGAAATGGAGCACGTGCGTGGGTAATTGTAATATCAACGAAGCCTTTCTTTCCCGCTCTCTCACCCCGCCCGCCCCGCCCCCTCCTGTCGGCCCCCCCTCTGCGCTGGAGAGCGAAGGAAGGGGCTCAATCGAGCCCGGGGCCCGAGCAATCCTGCAGTTTCGGCGTGGCCCCGCCACGGGGCTATGCTCACCGTGAAAGGTCGGCGTGGCGTTCGTGGGTACTCGCGTACAGATGACCGACTTTTTCACGATGGTGCAGGTGAACATCTTTACGGTGGTGTTCGTCCGCGAGGCTCGTGCAGGTTCACATCTTCACGATGGTTCTTGTCCTGTCCCACGTGCAGGTTAACATCCCCACGATGGTTTTCGTCCTCCTCCTGAGCTGATGCGGCGCAACTCGCGCCGCGAGGACGCACGGCGCGCGCGCGCGCGCATGCGCGCACTCACGCACACGCACGCAATTACGCACGCACGCAGTCAAATTTTGGAGAGGATCGAACATTTCAGACACGCAGGTCTGTAACTCCGCGTGCCTCTTGCTCCCTCCTCCCATCCGCCCTCCACGCGCGCGCGCGCACGCGCGCGCACGCGTTGCGCACGCGCGCGCATTCCTCTCTCTCTCACGCACGCACACACGCACACACGCACATATACACACCTAATTTCTGCCATTATCGATCCCCCCCGCGGTGATTTCGCGAGCGGGTCGAGCAGGATGACGCTGGATATGCGCCGTCCTACGAGTTGCTCGCCTCCCGCTTTCCCTCGGCTCTCCCCTCATCACGCACGCGCACGCGCGCGCACGCGTATGCGCACACACGCGCAACACGCACAAGCACCCAAACGAATTCGAGCGATCGTAGGCTGAATAATAGCAGCCGCCGCTCTGGCACGGTACTGCTCGGAGCGAGCTTGCAGGCCGCCAGGCCGCGTCTCTCCTTCCTTGCCCACGCTTCTGGTGATGCCAACTCCCTCGCCTCAGCAACCTCCTCATTCACGCTTCTTATCAGAATGACTCCTCCTTTCCCTTCCCGTAGAATTAACACCTGAAGCTGGCCGCTGCATTACTGCAGAAGGGCCGCCCACGCTGCGCTTGCCATCTTCTCGCCCCCCTCCCCTCTCGATCTGGTTCGATCCGTGGGCGATCCGTGCAGCGAGGGATTGGCGCGGGGACATGCGCCGACAAGTGGCTAACGCATGCGCAACTTCGAGGAAACGACTCACCCTCCTAAATCCCAGCCGTCTTACATCGCCCCCGCATATCGCTCGTGCAGCGACACGCGCCCAGGGACGCAGTGCGAGATTGCGACCATATGCTTTGGAAAGAGCCCTCATCTTCATCCACCTATCCCTCGCGGCCGCGGTCGTGAAATGCGCCATTAGGTGGCCGCCGTCCAGATGGTCAGACCTCCTATCGTCGTGCAAAAATTACAACGTGACGTTTTTCACTACGATCGGCTTCTGGGGGCTGCGGTGCGAGCAATTTACAACGGCGTATGAGCTGAAGTACTCCTCGAAGTCTGAACGCAACAATCCTCGTCTGTTCAGGGCTCTACTTTGGTTTGCAAAGCATGCCGTGCGCTAGGAGTCGACTCGAGTGACCCGGAGACGTACACCTGCCAATCAGCGTTTTCGAAAGAACGCCCATCCCCTCCACCTCTTCTTCACTGGAGATCTCTACTTTCTCCGATGAACTAAGACCACCCAGTTGGTCGACACGCGTGGCCGCACCAACGCGCGGCGTAGTTTTGCGGAAATAACCGTCGCTTTCTCTACGGAAAATCGGCGACCGTCCGCGCGGTGCTCGGGTTTGTCCGGCGTGTTCTTGTTTACTCCAGGGTTTTCTATGTCAAGGGTCTTTTAATTTCCCGCTCTGGGCCCGACTCAGGGCCATGGGTTGAAAAAGCACGCTCCTCTCGAGTTATATCACGCCGTGTCGTCTCTTTGCAGTGTTCGCATGATGGACGTATGTTTGTGATAGATACTGTTGACATATATAGTCAGTTCCTCTCATATCTCGTCTCTCATATGTCGTCTCTCAAAGTTTGACTATGAGGGGTCGGGGGCGTCGTATGTATCTATACATATGCAAATACTGCACGTGTGGACATGTGTCGATGCATATATATATATATATATATATATGGATATATATATATATCCATATATATATATATGTATTTGCCTATAATGTGTACATACATACATATGCACAGGTTCTCATTCCACCCCTTCCCAAGCGTTTGAATCGATCAGGGCGGTGCAGAAGGCGGTGTGGCGCGTGAGCGACGGGTGTGATTCGTCTGGATTGGCGTTTTTTCAACGACGGGTGGTTTTTCTATGTTCGGCCTTAGAGGTCCCATCTCGGACCTCGGGCGTGGCCCTGACCACTGGGGGTCCACGTCGTGAACAAAAAGGTCACATCGTCGGGGCGGGATCGTCGCATCTCTGTTTGTCGCAGAAGCGACGGCTGCGAGTCTAAGGCCAAGTGTGCTGAATGGACAACCGCAGGTTGTACTGCGCCGCGCATGCTTCAGTGGAAATGTGCGCGGATGTCGTGCCCATCGCTGTGTCTCCATGTCCTCCCTTTCTTCCCAACTCCCTCGCCCCTCCTCTCTCCCCCCGCGGTCCGATGCAATCTTCAAGTACGGGAATGGCATATTCTAACTTATTTCCCTGTCGGTCGCTGAGATTGAGAGAGCACCGATCACCGAGATTTCTCCCTGCGGCCTCTGAGATTTTGCTTTTCTGTGGCCCCTCTGCCTCTTTACATTTTTGCCCCGGAGAGCTCGCTTTTCGGTGACCCTGGAACCTAGGCTGGCCCCTGTCAGCTTGTTCCTGGGATTTCATTACTGCAGACTCCAGGGGGTTGTGACAAAAGACGGGGATTCACAAGGAATATGACAGAGACGTAGGTCCTGAAGAACGGCATATGAGCTGAAGTACTGGTCGAAGAGTGAACGCAGGCATCACGCGTCTTCTCGGGGCACAACTTTGGCGTGGAAGGCATGTCCTGCGCAAGGATTCGACCCGTCGGATCTCGCGACGTAGATGTGCCAGAGGTGCTCGTGCAGTTTCGGCGCCTGTGAATTCCACCCAGCGCTACTGCGGAACCACAAGCTGCACAATCGCCAGACGCTACACTGCAAGGAGTGCGTCGCTGGGAAAAAGTGGCTGTCCTCTCAGAGTTCTCATCCTCCGCCTCTGCCTCGTTTGATTCCTTTTCAGTTGTGTCCTTGGGATCTCGCTTTTCTTGGGCCTTGGTTTGTTGGCCGGCGCGTGTGAGTCTGCTTTCGGTGATTCGTTTATTCTCGGTTTTCGTTATGGACTCTCTTTCTACTTGGCTCTTTCGGGTTTGGTAGTCGCGCGGGCTCTTGGGATTCCCCGACTGCTGTTTCCAGGGAGTCGTGACCAGGGACGAAGGTTCGCATCGATGTGTGAGAGAGTGTATGTCCAGAAGAACTGTGCCATATTCGAGTCCAAGACATTGCGATTCCTTGCCGGTTGTCCGTAGCCATTGTGGCCCAGCAGAGGTAGGAGATTACTCTGAGTACCTCAATAGTTCTGGGGTGCGCAATAGTCCGGGGGCGGCCCCTGTAGTCCGGGGGTTGGGCCCCTGTAGTCCGGGGTGGGTTTTTTGGGGGCCCTTGTAGTCCGGGGGGGGCCCTTGTAGTCCGGGGGGGGGGGCCCTTGAAGTCCGGGGGGGCCCTGTAGGGGGGGGGAGGGGGGGCGCGGCGCGATCTTCGCGGGGCGACGTCCCGCTCGACGACCGCGGAGATGCGCGCCTGGCAATGCAGAGGGCCAGGCAAAGCGGCCACAGTTGCACGCGTGCTCCCTTCCCCTTCCCGCCCCCTTTCGCTTTTCAAGTTTTGTTCCTCGTTTCCGGTCCCTTGTCGCGTTTTTGTTCCTTGCTTCCGGGTCATTGTAGTCCGGGGGTGGGTTCCTGTAGTCCGGGGGGGGGGCCCTTGTAGTCCGGGGGGGGGTCCTGGTAGTCCGGGGGGGGGTCCCTGTAGTCCGGGGGGGGGCCCTTGTAGTCCGGGGGAGGGGCCCTTGAAAGCCGGGGGGCCCCTGTAGTCCGGGGGGCCAGAATTATTGAGGTACTCAGAGTACATTCGCATCCGTTCCCTAGGAATCTCCCTGTTGCTGTGAGTTGTCTCCGCCTACCATTTCTGCAGTGAGCTTGGCTTGGCGTAGACGCACTCACTCGACCTCGCGCGCGATGGCTACTCGTAGCGGCGAGGAACTGCGGAGGGATTGGGATCGTGGTTTCCGTCGTGCACGCCGTGACTCCCCTCCTCGCAGCTGCCCCGATGATCGCGCGCGCCCGCAGGACGTGAAGCCCGACATCGATGACGTGCTTGCTCGAGAACTTTACTTATGGAGGGTGGATCCAAACCCTTGGAACTTCTGGGAGTGGCGCTCTAAGACTGGGCGTTCGAAAGCAGCTGGCCCGTCCCGTAGCTCTGCACCTGCTGGTGCCAGGAGCTCTTCCCCGCGGAGGGGCCGATCCACCAGCATGCCGCGGAGACGCATCCAGAGCAAGGCGCGCAATCGCAGCCGCGGCAAGAACATCCCGAGGGTACGTGGACATCTGTTGTCGAGTCGCCCGCGTTCCAGGACGCACACGATGTGCCCAGACAAGCCCGATGAGCGCATCAGCAACGCCAGAAGCGTGACGGGACGTGAGCAGGAAGCTCGCACACTCCACCGTCAGCAGGCGCTTGACGAAATCTCCGAGGCTTCTACTGATCGGGGCGATGACGTGGATGGCGCGCAGGCCCACAGGGATAACAGTTCGCCACCCGCACCAGGGCCTGGACCTACCAAGGAAGAGAGCCATGCGTTTCTGGACGCCCGTATGACTTTGTTGGAGGAACACGTACGGCATTGGGTTCTCATAGTGTATGCTCTTTATTGCACGACCGCCGATTGCAGTATTTTCCATTATGATTCTGGGCAGAGCGAGTCGGGACACGGGATGTTGCCTCAACTCAGTGTCCGTTCGTGGATTATTTGGTGTTGGTTTCTATATTATGTAGTGGTGCTGGTTATTTTGCACACACGTGCCACTTGTGTGTATATATATATATATATATATATATATATATATATATATATATATATATACGGCGCACCGGGTCCGGGGGCCCGGGGCCGGGACCCCGACCGCAAATCTGGGCCCCGGGGGGCCCGGAGGCTCGTCGGACCGCTGGACGCCGTCCAAGATCGTTCGCAGGCGGCTTCGGAACGCGCTCCGATGGCTCCAGATGCCTTCCAAGACGCCTGTCATGACACCAAGAAGGTCCCAGAAGCCTCCAAGACGCTCCGAGAGGCAGCCCAAGAGAGGCCCAAGAAGCAAAAATCGTGCCATTCCTATGGGAAAACGTATATTTTTCGCATGTTCGCCTCTTGGGCTTTCACCGCGTCCAAGACGGCCCAATAGGCGCCCAAGACGGTCTACGAGGCCTCCGGGAGCGCTCCAAGGCTGCGCACGAGTGGCCCAGGACGGCCCCAAGACGGCCCAAGAGAACCCCAAGATGAGTTCGAGAGGGGTCCCAGACGGAGAAAGCTAACCTCGAATTCCGAGCTTCCGGCCCAAGAGGCTCCAGGAGACGCCAAAATGCCGCCAAGAGGCGCCAAAAGGCTCCCAAAAGCACCCCAAGACGTTCCGAGAGGCATCCCAAGAGAGGTCCAAAAAACAAAAATCGTGCCATTCCTATGGGAAACACACACATATATTATATATATATATATATATATATATATATATATATATATATATATATATATACACATACATACATACATACATACATACATATAACGCCGCACCGGGCCTGGGGGCCCCGGGGCCGCAGCCCCGACCGCAAATGGGGGGACGTCGGGCCCAGCCCGCTCCCCGGCGGGCCCCAGGTCGCCCCCCGGAGCGCCCAGACGGCCGTCCAGGCGGCTTCAGGCCGCCCACAGCCACCCTGAAGACAACCTCCAGCGGTCTTCGGCGGCTCAAGAGGCGTCTCGAACCGCCCCAGACCGCCCCAGACGCCTCCAAGACGCTCGAAGACCCCTCCAAGAGATCCCCCCAGACGGCCCTCAGAAGCAAAAGTAGCCCCGCGCCCGTCGTAAAACGTACATTTTTACCATATTCGATTTTTTGGCGTTCGTACCGTTCTTTACGACCTCCGACTCTCCATAGACCGCCCCAAGACGGCCCACGAAGCCCACAAGAGAGCCCCAAGACGGCCCCAGAGGGGCCCCGGACAGTCCAAGAGGCGCCCAGGACGGCCCAAACGCGTCCCCGAAGGGCCCCAAGAGGGGCCCAAGAGGGGACACCCAACTGAACCTTCCAGCCCCCCCGCCCCAGGAGGCCCCCAAGAGGCCCCTAAGAGACTCCCAAGAGGCCCAAAGAGGCCCCCAAGACGCCCGCGGCAGGCCCCCAAGGGCTCCCAGAGGCCCCCCCAAGAGGCTTCCAAGAGGCACCCCGAGGTTCGCAGGAAGCCCCCAGGAGACCCCCAAGAGGGCCCCAACGGGCTTCTGAGAGGCTTCCCCAGACACCTTCATGTACGTCTACATGTGCCCTCCGGTCCAAAAACCTGAGACCGTTCCTGGGACGCCGCCTGATTGGCACATGTTTTCTTTGTCTCTGTCAATGGGTGGAGCGGCAGCGACCCTTGTCGCTGGGGCCGGGGGAGCAGGCCCCGGGCCCGAAAATTTGGCGAGAAGGGCTTGCACGAACAGATTTTTAGAGACCACCTGCCCGTGGAACTGGCGAAGCTGGGTGGCTTCATAGTTTCACAGTGCCTGGCGGCGGCAGCGTCGGCGCTTACTTTTCCTGCCCATGCACCTCTCTCTTCGGGGCCAGGGCCCGCTGTTGGGGGCGGCCACACAGGTCCCAGGCCGATCAGACAGCCGTCCCGACAGACCAAGACTGCCCCGAGCTGCCCTGAAGACGGCTTCCAGAGGTTCCAGACGGCCCAACTAGGTTCAAACAGCAGCCCGGCGAGTGTTCCGAGAGGCCAAATTTAGATATTTCCTTTCGTTTTTGACGGATGTCGGGCTTCCAACGCTCCCAGACGGGTCAAGAAGTTCCCCAGACCGCCGTCAAGGCGGCTCTAGAGGGGAGGCGTCCACGACGATCCAAGACCAATCCAAGAGGACCCGCAAGAGTGCTCCATCCCCTCAGGAATACTTGCACTTTTTAGTATATTCGTTTTTTAGTTTTAACGCAGTCGAAGACAACCCCAGAGGTCTCCAAAAACGCCCACAGACTGCCCATGAGGCTCTCAAGAGTGCCCCTAGACGGCTCAAGAGGGCCCCAAGATGGACCAAGAAAACCCGAAGACGGCCCAAGAGGGCCCCAGGATGGAGGGGTAATACGCGCTGCTATTTGGAACCCTCTGCCCAAAAATGACCACCGAGGCCGCCTATAGGTGCCCAACAGGACAGGCCGAAAGAGGTCCCTGGGAGGCCCAAAAGAAAATACAAAGAGGCTCCCAAGAGACCCCAGGAGGACTCCGGGAAACCTCCAGGAGACTCCGAAGAGGCTCCAATTGGGCTCCGAGAGACTTCGAAAGAGACCTGGGCCCCAAGATGCCCCAACATGGTTGGTAAGCTATCACAGCGTGAGGAGACAACACGAAAACGGTCTGGGCACGTCCCAGCAGGACCCGAGACGGCTCAAGAGAGTTCCTGTTTCTTCCATATGTCTTTCTGCCTCCTTTTTGTCTTTCCTCGTCCCGCCTGCACGTGCTCCGCCAGCCGGCGTGACAGCGCGTGCATGCCGTTTCAAGGCGGCTTTCTCTCCGTGCTCCGTTACCGCTCCTTCGTCCTGCACATGCTCCGCCAGTTGGCGTGTCAGCGCGTGCATTTTATAGCACGGCTGTGTTCCTCCTTCGTCCGTCTTTCTTCGATCTTCCTGCAAGTGCTCCACCACCCGGCGTGACAGCGCGTGCATTACGTGTTAAGGCAGTTTGTTCTCCGTCCTCTGAGTTTCTTTTGCACGTGCTCCGCCAGCTGGCGTGGCAGCGCGTGCATTTTATTTCAGGGCGTCATTGCGAAGCAGTCCGCATTGTTCGCAGTTCGCGACGCTCAGGCATGGAGAGTGCCATCATCTGCCTTCAGGAGATCCCCCGGTGGACTGCTGGCAAGTACCTCAAGCGAGTTCGCGCAGATGGCGTCGTCCTGCCTAGGAGGCCCCGACCTGAGCAGTGTGGCGACAGCGTGTACTAAGTACCCGTCGCCTGTCCTGCCCCGCCGCCCCGGCCAAAAGCCAGAGGGAGGGGGGGTCCGTCAGCGTGGCAGTGCGGGCCGCCGCAACTCTTATTCGGACCACAGGGCGGGCCGACAAAGAAAAGCGGGCAGTTTTCGTCTCGTCCTCCGTCATTCCTCGTCCCTCCCGCACATGTTCGGCAAGACAAGCCAAGGACATGTGACGACATCCAAAGACCAGCAGCCTACGGCCTCGACATTTCATCATAAAGCCAGTCAATGCCCCAAGCCTGTTCAGCGATCTCCTCGACGAACCCACAAACCAAGACCTGCGCGTCGTGACAACGAAGAGGCAACCCTGGACGGCGCCATCGGGGCCACAAACACCTGCCCCCCCCACAAGAGCGCCTGAGAAGCCCAAAAGCCAGCCCAAGGGAGCCCTGCGACATCCCATAACCGGCCCACGACGGACACAACTCCTCTCCGATTGCGAGTCGCCTGGAAACCCCGACCTCCGTTTCATCACAGCGCCATGGGCTGGACTAGAACCTAAGCGCGCGCGAAGCGCGCGCGTGGTTCTAGTATGTATGTATGTATGTATGTTCCGTGTATGTTTGCATATTGTGTGACTATTTTTCATTTTATCCCTCAAAGTTTGGCTGTAGGGGGACATGCCCGATCTAATAGTACTTGGAGGGCAGACGCCCACTTCAACAGCCAAGGCTCGACGAGAGACTCGACACTAGCGGCGTTCATCCATGCCGTGTCCTGGCTGGGATCCCACAAGGAATCGCGCTGTCTCGGGCCGCCGTTCGGGCGCGAAGGGGATGGTGCTTCGCCATCTGGTCAGGAGGGTCGTTCTTTCCCGCGGGAGCGGCGCGAGACGGGCCGCTCCCGTGGACGAGATGGTTTTCTCTCAGGAAGCGCCTCCCGTGGACGAGATGGTTTTTGCTCCTGCGGGGAGCGGCACGAGATGGATTCCTTCCAGGCACCGCGAGCACAAGTTGCTCCCAGTTTAGCACTGGGAGCACCTTGTGCAGGCGCCTGGTCATGGCGAGTGCAGTGCGCATGCATACTCGAATGAGGAGGTCCGAGAAGGCAGCAGCAGGTGCGATACGTCGCGCAGTGTGGTCGTACCAGGGCCCCTGTTATTATCGTCGTCTCGACCGCAATACAAAATACCTTTGTGGCGTTCCGAAATAGGGCCGTGCCTTCGAGGATCGAAGGATTCGAAGGTGGCAGAAGGTCGGCGGAAGTGAATCGGAGCCGCCTCCGCTTGCGGAAGTCGGCGGAAGGTCGGCGGAAGGCGGCGGAAGTCAAAGGTGCGGCCCCAAGAGATGAAAACGTTTTTAGACTCAGGGTTGCTGAACTTGCCCATGTATGTTTTAAATTGCTTGTATGCTGCCTCAGGTCCAACCACGATCTCGGAGACGATCGCGGCGCTCGTGTCCAGGAGCGGGGAGCTCGCTGGCAGCCTGGCGGTCTACGTGGACTCCGACGGCTGCCTGTACGAGGACGAGGCCGTGAGTTTCAGAGTCTGAGTGCATGTGCACATGCATGACGAGCACATACAACATCTATACACCACTACCCTGCCTGGCGAGGGCCGTCCTGGGCCCCACAGTGGTGTACCTTTCCGACCACCCTGGGGGTGATAAGGAGGTTGGGGGGGGAGGGGGGCCAGCAATGGGCAATAGTGGTGATTGTTGCGTTGCCGCTCGCTCTTGGGACCATCGATCCCACTATCGATCTCACTCGATCGATCTCACTGTCGATCTCACTCTGGATTTCGCTATTGATCCCACAATCGATCTCCCTATCGATATCACTCGATCTTACAATTGATATCATCACTATTCATCTCACTATCGATTTCACTATTGATCTCACTATCGGTCTCACTATCGATCTCACTATCGATCTCACAATCGATTTCGTTTTCGGTCTCACTTTCGTTTTCGCACCATCGGGACACCGGCGGGACACCGGCGGGACACCAGCGGGCCACCGCGGGCCACCGCGCTGGAGGGAGAAACATTTGGTCCAGCCGGGACCCAGCCACAAGCGGGACACCTGCGGGACACCGGCGGGACACCGCGGGCCACCGCTTGCCGGAGGGATAATCATTTCGTCTGGCCGCGCCTCAGCCACAGGAGACTTTCCTTTCGCCCGCCCTCGCAGCTTCGCCTCGCCCGCACGCACGGCACGCACGGACACGAAACCGAAACCGATTTCCCAGTGGGGGGCTCTCCGATCCCTTTCGATCTCACCCCTCAACCTCCGATAGACTCCGATAGACCCTCCTGGCCTCGGCCAGGAGGCGTACACACCATACATGGGGCACAGGATGACCCTGGCCAGACACGGCGGTGGTGTATTAGATACCTCCTGCGTGTGATAAGCACACCAAGTGCTCGTATGTTCGCGCACAGTACTGTGCAGTCAAGTGCACACACTCCTTCTCTGTGGCTTTCCCTTGCCCTTGTGCTTTCTTGCCCTTGTTCGCTGCGGGGTCTCCCTACCTCTTCCCTCCGCTTGGCCCCCCTCCCCGTCCCCCCGCCTTTTTGTCTGTCGGCCCAGTCCGTCCTTTCCCGTCGTCCTCCCTCTTTCTTCCCCTTTCTTTGAAAAAGCGCGTTCCTTGGTCGCTTGGAGGGAGGGGGGGGTGGAACCGGCCCCCCCCCGTGCTTCCCCCCTCCTCGGGCCTGCGCTTGCGTCGGCGGCGGCTGGCGACGGCGGCGGGGACGACGATTTCCATTTCTGGGCCGGCGCCGGCACCTGCGGCGGCGGGCGGCGGTGGCGGGGAGCATCGACGAAGACGACGATGGTGGTGGTGGTGGTGGGTTGTGGTGGTGGTGGTGGTGGCGGTGGTGGGGGTGGCGGTGGTGGTGGTTGTGGTGGTGGTGGTGTGGTGGTTTGCTGTGGTGGTGGTGGTGGCTGTGGCGGTGGGTGGTGGTGGTTTGGTGGTGGTGTGGTGGTGGTTTGTGGTGGTGGTGGGTTGTGGTGGTGGTGGTGGTGGTTTGGTGGTGGTGTGGTGGTGGTTTGTGGTTGTGGTGGTCGTGGGTTGTGGTTGTGGCGGTGGCTTGTGTAAGTGGTGCTGGTGGTGGTGGTGGTGGCGGTGGAGGTGGTGTGGTGCTGGTGGTTTGTGGTGGTGTTGGTGGTGGTTGGTTGTGCTGCTGGTAGTGGTGGTGGTGGTTGTGGCGGTGGTGGTGGTGTGTAAATTGTGGTGGTTGTCGTAGTGGTGTTTGGTTTTTTCGGTGGTGGTGGTGATGGTGAGTTGTGGTGGTGGTGGTTGTGGTGGTGTGGTGGTGGTTTGTGGTGGTTTGTGGTGGAGGTGGTGGTGGGTTGTGGCGGTGGCGGTGGTTTGTGGGCGTTTGTTGTGACGGTGGTGGTGGTGGTGGTGGCGGTGGTGGTGGTGGTGTTGTGGTTTGTGGTGGCGGTGGGTTGTGCTGCTGGTAGTGGTGGTGGTTGTGGAGGTGGTGGTGGTTGTGTGGTGGACTGTTGTGATGGTGGTAATGGTGGTGGGTTTTTTGTGGTGGTGGTTTGGTGATGATGGTGACTTGTGGTGGTGGTTGTGGTGGTGATGGTGGCTGTGGTGGCGGTGGTGGTGGTTGTGTGGTGCTGTTGGTGGTGGTGGTGGGGTGGTGGTGGTGGCTGTGGTGGTGGTGGTTGTGTGGTGCTGTTTTTGGTGGTGGTGGTGGTGTGTTGAGGCGGTGGTGGTGGTGGTAGTGGTGGTGGTGGTGGTGGTGCTGGTGCTGGTAATCGTCGCTGCGTCCCCGCCGTCGCTGGCGCCAGCGCCGGCGCGGCTGGCCGCCGCCAGCGCCGGCGCCGGCGCGAGGAGCGGGGGGTGTTTGAACGCCAACCCCCGGCGCCATGGGAGGGAAGAGGGGGGTTTGAAACCCCCACCCCCCCCTGGGCTGCCTCTGGTCATTGTCGCTGCGTCCCGCCGTGGGCGCCGCTGGCGGCCGCCAGCGCCGGCGCCGGCGTCGAGGGAAGCCTTGGGAAACGAGGGGGGGTTCGGGAGGGGGGGGGGTTTGGGGGGGAGGAGAGTCACGCTGGTTTTGGTCGACGGCGCCGTGTGTTTGGGGGGGGCCCACCCCTCGGTTTGAAAGCGCTGCCGAATGTTCCCAAGGCGAGCGCGGACGCGGCTGAAGCCTGTTTTGTATTCCGGGCCGATGGCGGCAATCATCTAGGGGGGGTGGACGGGGGTCGATGGCGTCACGTCTCGCGCCGGCGGCGCATGGGAATGCTTAGGAATGGCGGAGGACGGGTAGCGCCAATATGTAGGTGGCGATTTGCACCACACTGCCTCTGTACACCACAGTGCCCGCGTGCACCACAGCGCCTGTGTACATCACGCCGCTTGTGTACACCACAGCAGCCGCGTGCAACGCAGCGTCCGTTTTGTGCCACCGTGCTTGCGGGCACAACAGTTCTTGTGCACACCGCGGCGCTTGCATACACAACATCAGCGGTGTGCAACACAGCACCAGTGTACACCACAATGCCTGCGTGCATTGCAGTGCCTGTGTGCACCACGGCGCCTGGGTGCACCACAGCAACCTTGTGCAACGCAGCACCACTGTTGCAGATAGAATGTTGGAACAAATCCTTGTGACAAAATGGAGGCTCCAGGTAAATTGGCCGTCCGAGAACTAAGTGGACCGATTCAATCAGCCATTATTCGGCGCGCGCTGAGATGCGCACGTTGGCTGTAGCGCCAACCCGCACGACAGAGGGTAAGGAAGAGGAGGGGGATGAGGAGAAGGAGGAGGAGGAGGAGAAGGAAAAGGAGGAGGAACAGGAGGAGGAGGTGGTGGAGGTGGAGGAGAAGGGAGGAGGGAAGAACGTCGCATTCGATTATCAGCCCTTTCTGGCGTGGCGTCTGGTTGTCCGCAGCAGATCCCCACGTGCATGCTCCTTCTACCAGTCCTACGCGCGCAAGCGTTGTGGTGTGCACATGCGCTGCGTTGCGCGCCTTTGTTGCGGTGTACGCAGGCGGTGTGGCATACGCGCGCGCTGTGTGTTGCGCGCGAACGCTGCGGCGTGCACAGGCGCAGTGGGGCATATCGCCACCTGCGTGGTGCTCGCGTCGTCGTCGTCGTCGCTCGTCGCTCGTCCGCTCGGATCGAGCGTCCCGTCGCCGCGCGTGCGGTCGCGGCTGAGGTGCCGGAGCCACGCGGCCGTGGGTGGGGTGCGCGTTTGTCGGTCATGATTATTAAAAATTTACGCGGTTAAATCGGATTCACCCCGGGAATCGGACATTCCCCCGTTATTCTTTGAGAATCTTTGAAGTTTCGATCGTCTCTGAGAAGGAGGGAGAGAGAGGGCGGAAAGAGAGGACTGACGAGGACGGGAGAGGAGGGGGGGGGGGCAATGGAGCGGCGGACTTTTTTCGAGGAGGGGGCGGGGGAGGGGCTCGAGGGGAGGAAGGGGGGCGTCGGAGTGGAAGGAGGAGAAAGAGAGGAGGAGGACGAGGACGTGGACGAGAACGAGGAGGACAAGGACCAGGACGACGACGACGAGGAGGAGAGGCGAACGGGAGGTCATCATATGTTGGCTTC
>CAUYUJ010019165.1:175000-182500 GCA_963575745.1 Prorocentrum cordatum | reverse complement strand
CTGCTCCTTGCTCCCCCCCTCCCTGCTCCTTCCTCCCTCCACCTCATCTCTCCTCCTCCCCCCTCCCTCCCCGCTTCCTTCTCCCCCCCCCTTCCACCCTCCTCTCTCCTCCCTCCCCCCTCCCCTCTCCCCCCTCCACCCTCCCCCCTCCCCCCTCCACAAATACACAATATGAATACTACTCTCCGCTCTCCCATGACTCTGTCTAGAGAAACGCGTGTTGCTTTTTACGCAAGATGTCATTATTCGTATGTTTGTCCTATCTGGAGCGCCGTCCTCCTTCCGCGGTCGCTTCTGGAGCGCCGCCCTCCTTTCCGCGGTCCAGGCATTCAAGATCGTGCTCCCGCTGCAGCGTTCGGCCTCTTGCCCGCGCTTCCCGATGGCACTTGGCTTTCCAAAACGCCCACACCGGGCAGGCACCGTTGCGGAGGACATGGGACCCATTCTGGACAGGCCTTGTCCTCTCGTAGACGGGCCACTTACACTCCCAGTCCTCTGGTGCCACTCCACGGAATGCAATGCGATACTGTGTTGTGCACCGCTGCGAGATGCCATACTTTGCGTTGCTACACTTTGTGATGCAACGCTTCACTACGCAATCCTACGCTATGTTGTGACATGCTATGCCGTGCTCTTCTACGCAATATTCATCCACCCATCGCGTACCCACTTGGAGTCAGTGCCACGCTCGACATCCGACTGCGCGAATAGAAAAAATCTACGCCATGGTATGGGATGGGAGGGAGGGGTAGGACGTCAGGTGTGACGCTAGCGCACCTAGCTTGCCCCTCCACAGTTACACAATATGAATACTACTCTCCTCTCTGCCCTGATGACGTCTGGAAGATATCTGACACCCCTCCGCGTACTGCTTTTTACACACACATACACACACACAATTCCAGGGAGGTGGGTTTGGGCTTAGGGTTTCTTTCAAAATGTTGCTCCTGCTGATGCGCTGACCTCATTTCCGGGCTTCCGCCCGTTCCGAATCGTGCTCCCGCTGCAGCGCTGGCCTCATTTCCGCGCTTCCGCTCGTTCCGAATCGTGCTCCTGCTGCAGCGCTGGCCTTCCTTACACATAGCCCCAAAATCTAGAAGATCCCCCCCCCCCCCCGAAAAACATCGGAAATGATTCCAAATTCGGTGTCGATTCGTTGATTTTAGGGGCCGCAAAGCCACCCCCACTTTGGGGCGTCGTCGATTTCAGGAAGTATCAAGCGGGAGCCCCGTTTTTGCTTTGAGAAAGCGATGTTGAAAGCAGAACCAGCGGGTGCTCTCCATCAGCCCCGCCTTGTGTGGAGCTTTGCGGGGAGCCCAAGGAGCTAGACATGGGGCCACGACTCCAGACCGGCCCAGACCTCTCGAAGACGATCCACTTACCTTCCCAGAAACCTGGCGCCGTGCCATGACATGCTGTGCGGTGTTGAATTCTGCGCCGCTGTGCGATGCCATGCTTTGCGTTGCAATGCTTTGTGATGCAATGCTTGATTGCACAACGCCACGCTCTGCCGTGCTCTGCTACGACATGCCATGCCGTGCTCTACCATGCATCGCGTATCCCCTCGCGATCATTGCCCTGCTCGACAACCGACGGTGCGAATAGAGAGGATGTTTACGCCATAAGGGATGGGAGGGAGGGGTGGGACGTGAGATATGACGCGAGCGGACCTAGTTTGCCCCTCCCTCCTCCCCCCTCGCCTCTCCCCTCATCTCCTTCCGCATCCTTTCTCCTCCTGTGGCGTGGCCGAGCGCCGTCTTGGTGATGGACGCCGACTGCTTCTCGATGACGGCCAGCGATTCTTTTGACATCGCCTGGCCCGACGTGAAAGATAAGGCGCCAGAAGACGGGGAAGGAGGGGGAAAGCAAGGAGCGTGGAACGGCTTGCCGTCGGAGGGGCAGGTCCCGGGAGAGGAGGCGGAGAAGAGGGCGGGTGGGAGGGGCGAGAGGGAACTTATTCTGTTCACCCCCTCCCTCCATCCATTCCTCCTTCCTCATACCCCATCGTCCGTAACCATTTTGGCTCAACCGATTTCTTTTGGCTCTGGCCAGCCTCGACGTCGCGCCTCGGCGGCTCATCGTGCCGCGCTTGTGGCACCCAGATCGAGTGTCCGTTCGGCGCTCGCGAGAGATCGGCTAAGATCGAGGTGAATTGTACGAGTAGCTGTGTTGGGGTTTGGCGCTTTGTAATACTTCAAACTGCTGGACTACACGGAGGCTGGCAATCCAGGACAAAGTATCGGTAGGCGGTAGGAGGTTGTTGACAGCTACCTCGTCAGTCAAGCAAAAAGCTGTTGTGTGCATTTTCTGTTCTGGCAGGGTTTTGCGGGCGACACCAGCTTCAGGGCAGTACTCTCCCATAGCTGCACGGGGAGTTCATGTTTTGTCGCGTCTCGGTGGCAATCATTCACGGCGCTCCTCACGCTTGCCAGCGATGACCTCCTCAACCAGACATCGGATGCCAATTCATCTCCGTGTTTCGGTCGGGCCTCCGTTCAGGCGATAGCATTGACACTGCTGCAATATCCCATCACCGAAGGGGGACGCATCTCACTTTTTTCGTGGTGCTGTCTGGAGGCTGTTATTACGCTTCGCAAAATCGTTCAATTATGATTATGTCGTAGAGCTGGTGACATCGTCTTTGCAATAGTCCACGCATGGTGGCTCAATTACTGCGTCATGTTTCCGGTGCTTCAATAGTGAGGCTTGGGCAGGCGCACGTGTGCGGTACTGCTGCGTGGGATTCACTCAGCGGTACTATCGGGATCATACGGCGGTTCACCTCTACATGCGGTACGTTATAGCCGTTTGAATCCCAGTGCTGCTTCTTACCTGGCGTTTTGTGTCAGTACGATATGCTGGCCAACTTCGCGTTCGGAAGGGTGCCGAGGAACAGAAGGTTGGACCAATTGAATGAACGCCTCTTCTGAAGTCTGAGTATCTAAGTGGTGGAGCGATATTATGTCACGGTCTCGGTCGCTTGGCGTTGGTAACATGCATGGCATTCGAGTGGGTGGCCATGTGCTTCTCGCAATGGTGGCATGCGGAATTCGCGAGGTTGTTGCTCCAGTTCGGTCGCTTCGCGCGCCTTGTCGTCATGTGCGCCTTGAAGGTCAGGGAACGCTGCCAGTTCTTAATATCACTGGGTGATGGCAGAAATCCTGGATCCGCATCTTTACCCCTCCTTTCTCCTCCTTCTCCTCCGGCAACAGTCACGGGCGCACGGGCGTTCGACCACCGACTGCGCAGGAGGGGCGAAGGAGGAGGGAGGAGGGAGGAGGGAGAAAGATATCTAGTGCCTGCCCCAAGCCTTCTCGATGGACTTGATGGCCTCGCTAGTCGTCTCACGAGCCACGACGCGGCCCTTCTGGAATCGGCAAGCCCCGCCCATCACGCGCGCAATCTTCGCCGATCCCGTGCGCAACTTGAACTCAAAGAAATCCAAGTGCTCGGTTGAAAATCTTCCAGGTCGTCGGCGCCGCCTTGACGGTCGCGACGCCTTGCGGCGCCCGGCGCAGACCGAGCACGCATAACGCCCGGCGCACTGGATGACCTCCTCGCGCGCACCCGCAGTCGTCAGCATTCACGCGAAAGTCCCCGCGCCGGGGTGGCCGAGGCCCCTTTGCAACCGCCCCGCGCACCTGAACACGTTCTGGCCAAACTCGCTCTGGATGAGCCGGTTGGCGCTAATGTCCTTGACTTTGTCGCCGTTGGGGCTCACCGCGGCGCGGTAGATATGCCCCGCGGGATCCTCGCCGTCGTCGAGCCACAGCACAAGGAGGGCTGCGTCGCGCGCGTTTGCCTCGCTCAGCACGTCGCCCAAGATCTCGGCCAGCTCGACGCTGTACTTCTCCGCGAATTTGGCCCCGCGCACGCTGGCGCCCGGCATCCTGCCCTCGAGCTGCACGCGGTCGTGACTCTCGTCGCACCGGTGTTCGCGCAGACCTTCGGCAAGGCGTCGCCTCGCGGTTGGGACTACGATTCTCTTGCGAGCGGGCCCTTCCCCTGGCATCCCCAACCGGGCCATGCACTAGTCGAGCGGCACACGGTGTCCTGGCAGGTTGCACAGAGCCTTCGGCTTCCAGCTTCTCGCTGTCGCAGGCTGCCCCAGACGCGCGCCTCGACCACCCCACACACACACACACGCGCACACACCGCGAGGTGGACCTTCCTGCAACAAAACATCAGGCGCACGTCACGATGCTCTTCTCTTTGAGATTTCAGACGCGCGCGGTTCTCTGCGGCATTGCAGCTGATGTCCTGAATCATTGACCACAGCCTGCACCCGGGACCCATCCAAACGTCGCCTGGCCCCCCCTGCCCGAGCATCCACAAAAACTTCTTCTGCGCATCTACGTCACTGAATCCGATCCGCGGCGCAGTCCGACCGTTCTGGCCTGGAAACCTCGTCGGCGCACTTATGCTGCGAGCTCCGATTGGCCGCCGTACACCCCCCAGACTTTCCGCCCGCCGCGCCGCGCGTCACTCGCCCAGCCCCAGCCGCCGTCTACTTCCTTATAGGCTGTGCGCACTGCTTCTTGGCACCGTCGGAGCCGCTTGCTGCCGAGGTCTTTGGCTAGGCCGACGCCCTCGCCAGGTCTTCGGTCTTGCTGATCTCGACTGCGGCGCCAACGCAATCCAGAAACCCCTTGGATGGCAGCACGTCTTCTCCGCGAAACTCGCAATGACTGATCGGGCGTCGCACGCGAACATGGTCCACCATATTCTGCGACAAGAGCGCCTAGTCGGCTCGGTCCTTCATGCACGTATCGTAACTCTCCAGCATGTCCACTACGTAGTGCCCTCTCTCAGTGGCTGCTGGCGCAATGGAAACAATTTGCCGTCGCCGTCCCAAATGCTCTCTTGTTCTTGTAGTCCGCGACCATGCCGAGCTTCTCCATAATGGGTCTGGCAAACAAGATGGGCGCGCGGCCAGGGATGATGCGCGTCAAAATCCCGATGAACTGGCCCCCTGGAAATGAGCGCACAACCGCACGCACCGTTGACTCGCCTGTAGCACCGCTACCACATCTGAAACTATTGGTTGGCACGCTGGAAAACATCATATTCTTCACCGGGAAGCCCTTCGCGACCAGCCTCTGACAATATAATATGAGAATCTCGTCTCCAACAATCACGCTGGTAGCTCCGCTGTCGCGCATAGCCTCGCTGGGGCCCCGGTCGTCTGCGCCGTAGATCTGTTCGGGCCCCATGTCGGCGGTCACCCTAACATCTGCGGCGTCTTCGGACACGCGAGCTCGCTTCCTGCTCCGACGGGGGCAGTCTCGCGCGAAGTGCCCTCGCTCACCGCACCTCAGGCACATCGTCTCCTCGGTGGCCGTCGGCGGTCCGCATCCTGGAAATCCTGGTCATGGCCCCCCCTGGTAGCCCGTCTTGCCATTGCCTTTCACCGTCTTGCCTTTGCTCGGCTTGCCTCTTCCGCGCGACCGGCTGTCACCTCTGGGAAGGATCGGCGCATCACTCCTCGCTGGCGGCGCGGGCGGTTGGACCGCGGCCATAACTGGATAGAAGCCTCAAACAACCTCATGTATTTCATTTTCTCGCGGGCGTCCGCGCACGCGGCCGCGACGTCGTCGCGCTCGCCCGCGCCGCGGGCCGCTTGGCCCGGGCTGGGCGCGCGCGCCGCGTCGCCGTAGCAGCAGGCTTCGCTGTCGAAGCCGCTGGCACCTCCGAGGTCCATCTGTTGGTCTCCGCTGCCGTCGTAGTAACTGTGGTCATCGTCCTCCCCTCCGCAGCACGTGCCCTCCCGGTCGTCGCCCTCGTCGTAGCCCTCGCCCAGGCGGTGCGCTGCCGCTCCATGACCTCCTCGACTTGACGGCATCGAGTCCAAAACGGAAGGTCGTCTTCAGCTGGCCCTCGACTCTGTCGAGAGTGATGTTGTCGCCGATCTGGTTCATGACGAGCCGCTTCCCTTCCTTATCCAGTCCGGCTCGGCGAACGGAGAAACAAACCCAGCACGGGGTCGGGGGGCCCGATGTTGCACGTCCTGATATTCCTCTCCGCCATGAGGAACCTCATCAAGTAGCCCATCAGGGCCTCCTCCGGCTTCCGAGCCACGCGGAAGAAGAAGCTCTCAGAGTCCGTCGGCAGCTCCGCCACTTCATCGCGCTTGCACGCGCGATCCACAGCCTCGAATACATACATACATACATACATACATACATACATACATACATACATACATACATACATACATGCATGCATGCATACATACATACATACATACATACATACATACATACATACATACATACATACATGCATGCATGCATGCATGCATGCATGCATGCATACATACATACATACATACATACATACATACATACATACATACATACATACATGCACATACATACACATACATACATACATACATACATACATACGTACGTACGTACGTATGTACATACATACGTACGTACATACATATATACACATATACATATACATATATACATATATATATATATATATATATATTCATCCAGCCCTGGTCCGCCTCGATCTTCGCGATATCCACGTCCTCCACGACATCCCATGCTCGGCCCCACATGCCTTGCATGATCTCGAGCCCGACAAACTTCTCCACTTCTCTGCCTCGGGCTCGCACTGCGTAGATACCCACCTTCTTCCGAAGACCTTGTAGTTCTCCAGGGAGTCATCGAACTCGGGTGCCAATCCAGCGCTTTGAAATCTGTCACTGTCGTCTTTGCTCTTTGATCCTTTACCACCTGCTGGTGGTCCCATGTCGTCGGTGCACACGCGAGCGTGTCCGCGGAGCCGTATCCCCGCTACCAATGTGAGTCGGTCGAAGTTCGCGAAGTCTTCGTACCAGCTCGAATCTAATTGCGATACTCTTCCCAATCGACGTTCGACCTCCTCCCGAAGTATCGCCGTGCGTGCCCGGGGGGGGGGAAGCGCTCCTTTCTGCCATTTTCGAGAGGCCTCTCGAACTGTATCGAGCCAGCACAGCGTCAGAAACGCATATCTGCAATACTGCTGCCTGCTACTGTACATGCTTGCCTGCTGAAACGGAACAATATACTGAAATCTGTTTCCAAAACCCACTGTATGGAATTCACAGGCCCTCGCGCCTTTTGCGCCAGCGCCTCGTTCGCCGCACCATCGAGAAGTGCCCCGACTGACACCGGCGTGGAAAGCGCGTGGGACGCCCGTATCTTGTCGTGCAGCGACTGAGGGAGAGGTGATCGTCGGCGGCGAGCGAGGGGGGGAAAGGGAGAAGGAGAGGGCCCTCTCAAAGGCGGCAGGGCTTCTCAGGAGCCTTCGCGCCTTCTGAGGAGTTGTCGTCGGCATCTTCGAGGAAGGCTTAAGAAAATTCTCAGAAGGCCAGGGGACTTCCGAGCCCTCTGAGAAGACCCACCACTTTTCAGTTCTCCCCCACGCTCGCCGCCGAAAATTCCAAGCTGGTGATGTGAACCGTTCCTCAAATCAGTCCACATCAATCCCGACTGCTTGAAT
>CAUYUJ010019165.1:167500-170000 GCA_963575745.1 Prorocentrum cordatum | reverse complement strand
GAAGTTGTTAAGCCTTCCACAGAACATCTGTTGCATATGATGCATATGGTACATGATACACATGATACACATGATACGTACTCACAAGATAGTTGATCACATCTTTAGGGCAAATTCCTGAGGGATGTGGGAATACACAAGAGAGAGAGGATATGGTTGTCCCGATGGTTGTCTCGATGGTTGTCCCGATGGTTGTCCTGATGGTTGTGGTTGTCCCGATCGTTGTCCCGATGATTGTCCCGATGGTTGTCCTGATGGTTGTGCTTGTCCCGATCGTTGTCCCGATGACTGTCCCGATGATTGTCCCGATGGTTGTCCCGATGGTTGTTCCGATGGTTGTCCCGATGGTTGTCCCGATGGTTGTGAGCGATGCCGGATCCTCACGCCCCCCGCCGGAGGAGGAGGAGGAGGAGGAGCAGGACAAGGAGGAAAGGAGAGAAGAGAGAGAGGAGGGGCGCGGTGCTAAAATTCTTAAGAACCCAATGGTTTTTGGAGATTTCGGCGTGCGCGCGCGAAGAAAAAACGAATCTGTCCCGCATGGTATTATTTGACAGGGATGATGGCCCTGGCAGGTGCGCAACCGTTGTCGCAGAAGTTCGAAAAAGTTGCTCGCAAAAGCCCGTTTGACAGAAATGTTTAAAAAGTGTTGGGTTTCCTACGAATCCGCAAGAGCGCGCGGGATGAGATTTTGACATTTTTTGTTGAAAAACCATTAGTTTTTTGATGTTTTTATGTTAAAATCGCTCCGAACACTAAGCTTTTGGAAGGATTTCGTCTTGCGCGCGCGAATGTCCACTTTACCTTATTTTTTGCAAGGGATTCTTGAAATTTGATTATATTAGAACAAGAAATGTCATTTTATAGTGTTTTTTGCAAGGGAAAGCGGGGGGGAACAAAACAACCGGATCTTGATCACATCGAATTACCTGAGGCTTCCTCACGAAAATGATGAAAATGTAGCTGCGGCCTAGGCGGCGCAGGGGGGCCGTGCACCAGGGGTCCCAACAATAATTATTCTTTAGAATTAATAATGTTCAACAACAACAACAACAACCATTTTAAGGCTGTGCGCTCTTACTTGCCCGCGAGTCATTCAACACGTATACCCTACACCCTCGATACCCGCCCTCTTCGTCTTCGATCACACCCCTTTCGGGGGGATTATTTCTCTTTGCTGGGGCCGGCGGGCTTAGACGTACGGGCAAACCGGAACGGGCGGACAATCCTTCGGGGGCGTACATCTCTCTGCCCGCCATTGGAATTGGCGCGGGCCCTGCAAGAGGAGGAGGGGAAGAACGAGGGAGAGTGGGAGGAAGGGGAGGGGGAAGGAAGAAGGAAGAGGAAAGATACCACGTTGTGAAGGCGTCCTTGGCGCGCGCGTGGTTCCTGAGCGCCGAAACGCGACTCCATAATAATTTGTGAGGACGTCGCACGCGAGAGCGCAGTCCTGAGTACATTGAGAGGAAATCTCGGGCGGAAGCGGGGGCCCTGACTAAGTTGCGAGGAAGTCTCAAGCGGGAGCGCCGTTCCTGAGCAAATTGCACGGAAGTCTCAGGCGGGAGCGGGGGTCCTCACTAAATTGCGAGGAAGTCTCAGGCGGGAGCGCCGTTCCTGAGTAAATTGCGCGGAAATGTCAGGCAGGAGCGGGGGTCCTGAGTAAAATTCGAAGAAGTCTCAGGCGGGAGCGCCGTTCCCACGTAAATTGCACGGAAGTCTCAGGCGGGAGCGGGGGTCTTGATTACATTGCGAGGAAGTCTCAGACGGGAGCGCCTTTCCTGAGTAAATTGCGCGGAAGTCTCAGGCGGGAGCGGGGGTCCTGAGTAAAAATCGAAGAAGTCTCAGGCGGGAGCCGTTGTTGTTGTAGCCCGGGGGGCAGGGGCACAGTTTGAGCAGGAAGACTTTCCTTGAGAAAAAACAAGGTGCGAGCCCCGGGGGTGGCACTTCAATCGAAAAAAATCAATGTGCACCGGTGGGGGGGGATCAACAATAATTATTCTTCAAGAATGAGAATTCAACAACAACAACAACAACAACAACAACAACAACAACAACAACAACAACAACAACAACAACAACAACAACAACAACAACAACAACAACAACAACAACAACAACAACAACAACAACAACAACAACAACAACAACAACAACAACAACAACAACAACAACAACAACAACAACAACAACAACAACAACAACAACAACAACAACAACAACAACAACAACAACAACAACAACAACAACAACAACAACAACAACAACAACAACAACAACAACAACAACAACAACAACAACATACAACAACAACAACAACAACAACAACAACAACAACAACAACAACAACAACAACAACAACAACAACAACAACAACAACAACAACAACAACAACAACAACAACAACAACAACAACAACAACAACAACAACAACAACAACAACAACAACAACAACAACAACAACAACAACAACAACAACGACAACAAAAACTGGCAAACAAGTTTC
>CAUYUJ010019165.1:122500-162500 GCA_963575745.1 Prorocentrum cordatum | reverse complement strand
TTCCCCGTTCCCCGTTCCCGGTTCCTGGTTCTCGGTTCCGGGCTCCCGGTTCCATTCCCAGTTCATGGTTCCCGATTCCCGGTTCCTGGCACCCGTTCCCAAGTCATTTCCCGGTTGCCGGCTCTCGCGGTTCCCGTTTCCCGATTCCTGGTCTGGCTTCCGGTTCTGGTTCCCACTTCGTGGTACCCGGCTCCCGGTTCTCGGCTCTGAGTTCCTGGTTCCCGCGGCTCTCGGTTCTCAGTTGCCAGTTCTGGCGTTCTCTCTCTCTCTCTCTCTCTCTCTCGTTCTCCCCTCCTCTCTGCTCTCCCTCCCTCTCTCCATGTTATCGTTTTGCTGGCGTCCCTTACTTGTGTGTCATCCTCCGGCCCCCTTGCGGGGCCACAGGCTGCGAGGGTGAAGAGTGCAGCTCCCTGTTCCAATTGCAGCTTCCAGTTTCCACTGTTGCAGTCCTGCTTTCTGCTTCCTCACTGTTGATTGTTGCTGTCCGCGCGAGGGGTGGGAGCCCCAAACGGGATTTTCTACCACGCCCTGGGAGATTCTCAGAATTCCTGGGGGGGCGTGGGACGCGTGAAAATACATTATATTCGCGTCCCCGAAACCATAATCCCTATTGAATTACAGCTTATTCGCGTCCACGAGGCCATAGACCCTTGTAAATTACAATAGTCGCGTCCCCGAAGCCAGAACCCATTGCATCCCCAAGGCCATTAAACATTGTAAACTACACAATGCTTGCGTCCCCGACGCCATAAACTTTCGTAACTTAGCACCGTATTCGCGTCCTCGAGGTCATAAACCCTTGTAAATTATACAATGTTCGCGCCCTCGAGGCCATCAACCCTCGCAAGTTATGCAATAGTTGCGCCCCCGAAACCATACAACCACGAAAAGTACGCAATAGTTGCGTCCTCGAGGCCATAAACCTTCGTAAATTACACCATGTTCGCGTCCCCAACGTAAATTACACAATATTCGCGCACCCGAAGCCATAGACCCTCGAGAATTATGCAATATTAGTAATTGTCAGGTATTCCGCAGTTTGTGAAGTCCCGACATTGCTTCACGTCAGCGTCCAGACATCCCAACACAACTCTGGCAAGTCCCATTCTAAGAGAGGGGGGCCGGCGGCAGGGGGCGAAGCCCTCACGGATCTTTCTCGGCGTGTAATCATACATCTATCCACTTGCACGCGCATACAATATATACATGTTGTATATACATGTATCTGCATGGGCCGCGCCCCCTCTCTCACCCCCACTCTCTCTCTCTCTCTCTCTCTCTCTCTCTCTCTCTCTCTCTCTATATATATATATATGTGTCGCTCCCTCCCTCTCCCTCTCTCTCTCTCTGCATTCTATAATATATTGTACAGATATGTAACTGTATATACGTACGCTTATGTTCATGTGTCTTGCGGTTGTCCATATATGAGTACATGTATGTGAGCAGACGTGCATCTATGTGTAATTACACACGTACACATATATACATATGTGTGTGTGAATGAATAGATGTTCGCAGATTGTATGTGTATGTATGTATATGTGTATCGGTACAGATTGCTTATATGTGCGATTCATGTATGCGCATACCTATACGTACATGTGTTACACACGCGTTTCACAGATTCATCTATAAGCAAGTACGTTTGATTAGTGCATCCCTCTATGCAAATGTATACACAATTATGTGTATATATATGATAATATATGTACTCGTGATAAGCCGATGTATATACACAAATGCTGAATATGTATGTAGACTGAATGCAGCATTATATGCGTACAATTTTGGTAACATAATTGAGTCTGACTTGAAGTATAACTAGCTGGACATAGCACGGTATATACATATCAATGCACGTGTGTAACCCTGCAAATATCAATACTTATCCCTCTCTCTCTACCTCCCTCCGTTCCTCTTTACAACGACATACATACATTTGTACACATACATCGACATTCACATGCATTCGCATATGTTTGAAAGAATAAATATAGTATTTGCATGCGTGTACGCATATATGTATACATAATGTGTACGTAATGATATAGCTGAGGATATGTTCAGATATCACTCTCTCTCTCTCTCTGACTTGATTGTGCCTGGTTATACCTCTCTGCCTCTCTCTCTCTCTCTCTCTATCTGTCTCCGTTTCTCTGTCTATCTTGCTCTCTCTTGGTATATCTGTATATATATATATACTTATACATATATACATATGTGTATATGTGTACATTCCCCAATCAGTGCTTGCACTGAAGGGGTCCTCGCGGATGTTGAAAGATTTGGCGAAAGTGTCCTGCCGATTTGGGTTGCTGGCTGGGTTCCCGGGTTCCAGGTTCTGGGTTCCTGGGTTCCCGGTTCCCGGTTCCGGGCCGATTTCGGAGGGCGGCGAGGTTCCTGGGTTCCCGGGTTCCTGGTCGATCGTCTTATCAATCGGTCTCACCATCGATCTCATTACCCACTTCTCTATCGATCTCACCATCGATCTTACAATCGATCTCACTATCGATCTCACAAGCGATCTCACTAGAGATCGCATGAGAGATCTCACGATCGATCTCACGATCGATCTCATTGAATCGATTTCACTCTCGGTCTCACGATCAACCTTGCAATCGTCCTCACTATCGATTCCACTATCGATCTCATAATCGATCTCACAATCGATCTCAGGATCCATAGTATTGATTTTCACATCATCCACTGATTGGGATTTTCTCACGTGTAATATATACTTATTCGTGTACATATGTATATGTGTGAGTATCACTCTCATTCGTTCTCCCTCTCTCCTGGTGTCCCAATTTCCGAACACGTGTCCCAAATCCTGCGCATCTATTTCCCGCATCCCGGCTCTTAGTTCCCGGCTCCCAGGTTCCCAATTCCCGGTTCCGGGCTCCCGGTTCCCAGCCGGTTCCCGGTTCCCGATTTCCCGTTCCCGATTCCCTGTTCCTGGATCCTGCCAGTTCCCGGTTCCTGGTTCCAGGTTCCCGGTTCCCTTCACTATTGCTCCGTAGTGCGAGGCTGAGGATCGAGGAGGATAGATGCGGAGGATCGAGGAAGAGGAGGAATAGAGACAGGGAAGGGAGAGGAAGAGGGAGAGGGAGGACGAGATGGAGGAGGAGGAGGACGAGAATAGAGGCAAAGGAGTATGAGGGACGAAAAGGAGGAAAAGTACTCCACGCTATCTCCTCCAAGTCCTGCCGAAGAGGAGATCCAGGACACGGATGATCAGGGAGTGAGGCGTGCTGAAGAACATGACGGACTTCAACAGAAAAACATCACCGTCTCACTGCCACAACAGACTAGTGCAATAAGTAAAAAGCACGGAAAGTGACAAACCAAATGCCAGCGAGCGTATCACATGCAACACGAAACTCCGTCGTAAGACAATGTAGAAGCAATGAAGTGGCACGAACACTTGAACAACACTACGACAGTTACAAGCTGAAGGCTGAATACGTAGAGAATAGGAGGAGGAGGAGGAGGGGGAGGAAATGGGAGGAGGAGGAGGAGGAAGAAGGAGAAGAGAAGGTGAAGGGCAGAGGAAGAAATATCGCGCCCAAGCTGGCCCCGAGACCACCAACCAAGAAGAAAGCCCCGAGAGGCCCCAAACAGGCCCCCAAGAAGCCCACAAGATGCTGCTCTCAAAAGAGGGGAGAGGATGAGGAAGAGGAACGAGACTGAGGGCAAGGAGGGTGCTTAAGCGCCGCACCAGCTCTGACAGGGCACTTACATGGAGCGGGTCTGAAACTCAAGCCTCCCCCCTGCTGCGCTGCTGCGCTGGCATGGTCGCAAGGCTTGTCACAGGTAGCTGGATACGCCGGATTTCGTCATAGAAGGAGGGGTGGTCTGACTTGGGCGGGGTCTGACTTGAGCCGCCTTGGAGGGCTCGTGGCGGTCAGGGCAAAGGGCCTTTCATGGCTGATCTGGGGGGTATAAGATTGCACGTCTGGGAAGTTACTTTGGGTGGGTATCAAAAAATGCCCGTGTGTGTGTGTGTACAAGAATGTGCTCCTGGGGGGTGTAAAATGATTACTCCCTCCCTGTTGTTACGACATGTGGGCCACTCTTCTTAAGGACCCCTCTCCCCCTCCAGCAGCATCTACTTGCACACATCGCCCCCCCCGCCACCCGAAGCTTCCTGGGCGCCCCGACGCCTCCCCGGCGCTCTCCGGAGCGTCCAGGATGACCTCCAGGAGGGCCCAGGCAGCCGAGGCCGCCGAGCCAGCCCACGGTGCATCCAAGACGGACCAGGATGGCAAGATGGCCTCAGGACGGCACAAAGAGGACCCCAATGGCGCCAAGGAGTGCTCCAAGAGGAGCTCCAGGAGAGCCCGAAGACGTCGAATGATCTTCGCATTCTCATCTTGTCTTGCTTCCGTCAGCCCAAGACAGCCCCAAGCTGGCCCCGAGACGGCCCCAGAGCCCCCCCCACCCATCCAGAGCCCGAATGGCCCAAGAGCCCTCCGAGACGACCCCAAGCCGGCCCGAGGCGGCCCCAAGGCGGCCCAAAAGACCCCCAAGACGAACCCTGAGGGCTCCAAGAGGGCTGCAATATGGCCCAAAGGCCACCAAGACGGATTCCGACGGCGCCGGACTGCCCAAGAGCGCCCTAAGACGACCCAAGGAGACCCCAAGAGGCGCCGAGAGGCCCCAACAAACTCCCCATGAGGCATCCAAGAGGCCCCCAAGAGGCCCAAAGAAAGGAGGAGGAAAGCAGATAGAAGGAGGAAAACGACGACGAGAACGAGGAGAGACACCCTGGCACGACGCGGAAGAAGGTGTCACATTTTCTGGCTCTCCCAACCTTCGGGACACGGGGTGCCACACGTTACAATACACTGTGCGGTCATCGAGCCGTCGCCACCCAGTGCTGGGCCTGCACGGTGGTGGAACTCGTCACAGGGCTATAGGGCCATAGGGCCATAGGGCTATAGCTCGATAGGGCTATAGGGCAATAGGGCTATAGGTCTACAGGGCTATAGGTCTGTAGGGCTAGAGAGCTTTGGAGCTATGGGGCTCTGGGGGTATAGGGCTATAGGGCTATAGGGCCATAGGGTTATAGGTCTATAGGCTATGGGGCTATAGGACTGTAAAACCACAGGGCTATAGGGCTATAGGGCTACAGGGCCAAAGGCTGTAGGCATATAGAGCTATAGTGCTATAGGGCTATAGGGCTATAGGATTATCGGGCTATCAGGCTAGAGGGGTAGAGGGCTATAGAGCTATTGGGCTATGAGGCTATAGGGCGATTGGCCTATAGGGCTATAGGTCTATAGGGCTATAGGGCTATGAAGCTATGGAACTATAGGGCTATAGGTATAGGTTTATAGGGCTATAGGGCTATAGGCCTATAGGGCTACAGAGCTATAGGGTTATAGGGCAATTAGGCTATAGGGCTATAGGGCTATAGAGATATGTGGCTATAGGGCTATAGGGATATAGGGCTATCGGGCTATAGGGCTACAGGGTGATTGGGCTATATGGCTATAGGGCTATAGGGCTATAGGGCTAGAGGGCTGTAGGGCTGTAGGGCTATAGGGCTATAGGGCTATAAGGCACCCGGGCACCCGGGCACCGGGGTACCCAGGAGGGCCGCGGAAATTGCTGGCAAACCTCACCTAAAAACTTGAATCCGCTAGGACCCCCACAGAGGCAAGCTCTGATTGTGGAATGAATCCGCTAGAACCCCTACAGAGGCAAGCTCTGATTGGGGAATGAATCCGCTAGGACCCCTACAGAGGCAAGCTCTGACTGGGGAATGACTTCTCCCTGTCGCACCCCGAAGCCAATGTTTAGGGCGAGCCGGGTAAATCGCCTGAGACGTCCTCACTGTTTATGACGCTGGAGCTTAAAAACTGACCACAGTTTCACAAATCCAGGGCGGGTGGTTTTCCAAATGGGGATCTCGCCTTAGCGCCGCGCACATTCGCCGTAAAAAACTGCAAGATCTTCAAAGACGGAGGGCGGGTGGTTTCAAAATGTAGCTCTCGCCTTGCGCCGCGCACATTTGTGCCAATGCAAGAGTTTCACGGGTTGGGGGCGGCTCCTTTTCAAAAGGTGACTCTCTCCTTAGCGCCGCGCACAGTCGCTTAACAGGATTGCAAGGATTTGCCGTGTAAATTCTTTTTAAAATATGCAAGCACCGCGCACAAGTTTCACGGGTTCCCAGGGTCAACGTACCAGACATGGTGTTTTGGACGGGTTCAGGATTGTGAGGGTGCCGCAGTTACGTCGGTTCGCGGTGTTGTAGTCCCATGAATGGCGTTCTGGCACGAGTCAGGATCGTCAAGACGCAACAGTCAGGTTGGTCGTGGTTTTAGGATCCCGAACAATGTTTTGGCATGCTTCAGGGTCTTCAAACGGTTGTCTTCCAACGAGGCAGTTCCCTCAGTAGAAATGAACCGTTGCAGGGGCCTATGAAGAGGGAGCTTGGAGGGAGGGCCTATTACAACATCGTTGATGGCTCTAGGGTTTACACTCCTCCTCCTTCTCCTGCTCCTCCCCCCTCCTCCTCCTCCTCCCATTCCTACTCCTTCTCCTCCTCCACTTCCTCCTCCTCCTCCTCCTCCTCTTATTATTACAACTATTCATGAACTTACCCTGACTGGTATCATCGGTAGTCTCATTAGTGCTTATATGATTAGTATTCGTATAATTATTCTTAATATTGTTATTACTGATACCATTTTCTTTTGTGTTATCAACCTTCTCCTTCTTCATAATATTCGTATCACTATGATGTTCCTCTTTCCTCCTCCTTCTCCTCCTCCTCGTCGTCCTCCTCTTCCTCCTCCTCCTCCTCCTCTTCCTCCTCCTCCGCCACCTCCGCTTCCTCCTCCTCTTCCTCCTCCTCCTCCTCCTCTTCCTCCTCCTCGTCATTCCTCCTCCTCCTCCTCTTCCTCGTCCTCCTCTTCCTCCTCCTCCTCCCGCCTCCTCCTCCTCCTCCACTTCCTCCTCCTCGTCCTCCTCTGTTTCCTCCTCTTCCTCCTCCTCCTCTTCCTCTTCCTCCTCCTCTTCCTCCCCCGTCTCTTCCTCCTCCTCCTCATCATCGTCATCATCCTTCTTCCTCCTCCTCCTCCTCATCCTCCCCCCTTCTTCTCCTCCTCCTCATCAGCATCCTCATGTTCCTTCTCCTCCTCATCACCATTCCTCCTTCTTCTTCTCCTCCTCCTTATCATTTTAATCTCCATGCGAGTATTATTATGAGTGTTAGTAGTATTAGCACTACTATAGTATTGTTAGCATTGCCCCTGTAATTAGTAATATTATTCGCATTCTCATTATTTAGTAGTTTGAGACTTAACAGTAGTGTTACAACTATTTTTATGAGTTGTATCAATGGTAGTTTTCAGTAGTGCTGTTGCTATTATCATTGTCATTCGTAGTAAACGTAGTATTGGTAGTGATGATACTATTATGCACGACTACTTGAAACAATGATACGGTCATGGCGATGGTGAAGGTTATGATTACTAAGTAATAGCATGATGAATATTACTAGTAGTAGTATCCTGAATGTCATTGACATCATGTGTTCTTATCATTCATATGTCTCTTCTTCTTACTGAGATTGCATTAGCAATACGGATGATAAAAGTGATATGATTAATATTCGCATTTTTTCTTATGATTAGTATTAATCGTTTTCTTGTACATAAAACTAATTATCTTCTTATTTCTCTTATTATTATTAATAGTATTAATGATCTTATTATTCAGTGTTAGTATTCCTCTTACTCTTCCCTCCTCCTCCTCCTCCTCCTCCTCCTCCTCCTCATCATCATCATCATCATCATCATCATCATCATCATCATCATCATCATCATTCGCCTCCGCCTCCGCCTCCGCCTCCTCGTCCGCCTCCTCCTCCTCCGCTTCCGCCTCCGCCTCCGCCTCCACCTCCGCCTCCGCCTCCGCCTCCTCCTCCGCCTCGTCCTCCTCCTCCTCTTCCCTTTCTTCCTCCTCCTCCTCCCCTCCTCCTCCTCCTCCATGTAGTCCTACTACTATTCCTCCTCCTCCTCCTCCTCCTCCTCCTCCTTCTCCTATTCCTCCTCCTCCTCCTCCTCGTCCTCCTACATTCCGTTTCCTTATAGATAACTTCCTGTCGCACCCCGACGCCTGTTTTTGAGGGGGACCGGGCGTTTCGTCTGAGACCTCCTTACCATTGATGGCCTCGAAGCTAAAAAGTGAATGACAACGGTTAAACGAATTGAGGGCGCGGGGGGTTCAAAATGTGGTTCTCGCCTTAGCGCCGCGCACATTCGTTCCAACGAATTGCAAAAGCTTCAAGAATTGAGGGCGGGTCGTTTTCAAACTGTGGCTCTCGCCTTGTCGCGGCGTACATTCGTTTTCAACCTTTGCAAGAGTTACACGAATCGAGGGCGGGTCGTTTTCAAAATGTGAGGCTCTCGCCTAAGCACCACGCTCATTCGTTAAAAAGTGCAAGAGCTTCACGGGTTGAGAGCGGGTGGTGTGCAAAATGTGGCTCTGGCCTCAGCGCCGCGCACATTCGTTCCTAAAAACTGCAAGAGATTCGAAGATGGAGGGCGGGCGTTTTCAAAATGTTGCTCTCTTCTCAACGCCGCGCACATTCGCTTCAAAAATACGCAAGAGCTTCACGGATTGAGGGCGGTTGCTTTTCAAAATGTGGCTCTCGCCTTAGCGCCGCGCACACCCGTTGTAAACATTTAGAAGAGTTTCACGGATTCCCTTGATCAGCGTACCAGAATGGGTAGTTCGGAAAGATTCCGGATTATGGGATGCCACCATTGCTTATGTTGAGTCGCGGTGTTGAAGTCCCAGCAATGGCGTTCTGGCATGATTCAAGATCGTCAAGACCGTGGCGTTTGAGTCCCGAGAAAAATATGTTGGCATGCTTCAGGGTCTTCAAAGGGTTGTCTTCCAACGAGGCAGTTCTTTCAGAAGAAATGAACCGGTGTATGGGGCCCATGAAGAAGGAGCTTGGCGGGAGGGTTTTATCCCAACATCGTTGATGACTCTTTGGTTTACACTGGTTCTCCTCCTCCTCCTCCTCCTCCTCATCCGCTTCCTCCTCATCCGCTTCCTCCTCATCCTCCTCCTCCTCCTCCACCTCTGCCTCCGCCTCCACCTCCGCCGCCGCCGCCGCCTCCTCCTCCTCCGCGGCCTGGGCATGAGGGTTCCGCCTTGCCGCCTCGCGCATGGTATCGGGCATACTGGTCACCCCGTGCACCCTTCCAACACCTTGTGGAGGAAGGGGGGCTACTGCTTTTGCTCCTCCTGCGAGAGTTACGCCAAGGCCGCGCCTGTGGAGCTCCTCGGCGAGTGTGAAGCTGTGCGTCTTGGACTCATTCAAAGCTCAGTGTTCTGCACTTACAGGCCTGAGGAAGGGATTACCTCCGCGGAGTGGTGTTCGCGACTGGGGTCGAGATTGGCGCTGAAGGACACAGTGCGGCATAGTGCGGCCCATGCCTCTTGCCCCTTTATCAAAGGGACGGCGGTGAGTGAGCTCATTGCCATCAGTATTTAAACAGCTCTACAATCCCCGTCAGGCTGCTTAATTCTGCTGCTGCTCCTATGAAAAATCCTCCTCCTCGTCCTCCTCCTCCTCCTCCTCCTCCTCTTTCTGCTCCTGCTCATCCGCCTCCGCATCCTCCTCCTCTGCCCCCTCCTCCTCCTCCTCCTCATCCTCATCCTCATCCTCCTCATCCTCCCTATCGTACTGGCTCCTCGCCCCTGCTCCTCGATCCACCCCCCACGGAGGCGATGGGCTCCAGCCTTCAGCTTCTCCACGGTCTCCTTGTGCGCCTGCCGGCTCCCGCGACGCCGCCGGCTGTGGCACGCCCCCCCCCGCCCTGCGATGGGCCCTTCGATCCTTCGAAGGCTCGATCCTCGATGTCTCGATCTTCGACCCTTCGACCCTTGACACCTCGACCCTCCGCTCCCTCGAATCTCACTCGTCCGATCCTTCGGAGGAGCAGCAGGGACGAGATGGGCAGGAGGGAGCAGGATGATCAGGGGAGACGCCTCGGCGCCTCCTCGGGAACCCGGTGCCTGGGCGAGCGGACGCGGCCTCGTGGGCCCACGGGTTTTTCCGGGCGCCCGAAGGTCTTCCGATGCGCGGCAGACTGTGCAAAGGTTTGCCAATGCTTGGCATGCTGGCACGGTGGGTGGACTAAAAGTGTCCACACGTGTCCCGCCAAGACCTTGAGTTATTAAAGTACAACGGACCAACACGTATACCCCCCTCCCCTAAATTCAAAGTTGACGGGTTTAGGCGGTAGGCCAGAGGCCAGGGACAAAATGTGGACACTTCCACTTTGGGTTTGGGGGGGAGGGGTGCGAAACAGGGGCATATCGCGATTGTGGTGGTCATCGTGTTGCATCGCCTTCCCGCCACTGGTGTGGACACTTTTTGTCCGGGCACGGTGGTGCCGTTGGTAGCGCACTCTGTTCGGAACTCGTCCGCTGAGGTGAGGACTGGGGGTGGACGTGCGAAACCTGTATCGGCCTGAGGGGCACGGGGGTTGGCTTTCCGTCGTTGGGTGTGGCGCGGCCCTCGGTCAGAGCAGCATTCCCCAGTCGTGGAGGGGGGATGCGCACTGGTGGGGCCCTTGCGAGGCCACGTCGTATTCGGGACTTCGGCTCCGTGTACGGGGTGGTTGCGCTTCGCCTCGAGAGCGTGTCTTGATTGGCTCTCTGGGTTAGCAAACTGTCAAACAACATAACATTCCTCATGCCTTCGCTTTTCCACCCCCTCCTCCAACTCCTCCTCCTCCTCCTCCTCCTCCTCCTCCCTCCTCCTCCTCTCCTCCTCCCTCCTCCTCCTCCTCCTCCTCTTCCTCCTCCTGCTCCTCCTCCTGCTCGTCATCATCCTCATCCTCATCCTCATCCTCATCCTCCTCCTCTCATCATCATAAGCATCAACAGCAGCGTCATCATCACCACCACCACGACCACCATCACCACCACCACTTCCACCACCACCACCACCACCACCACCACATCATCATCATCATCATCATCATCATCATCATCATCATCATCATCATCATCATCATCATCATCATCATCATCATCATCATCATCATCATCATCATCATCATCATCATCATCATCATCATCATATCATCATCATCATCATCACATCATCATCATCATCATCATCATCATCATCATCATCATCATCATCATCATCATCATCATCATCATCATCATCATCATCATCATCATCATCATCATCATCATCATCATCATCATCATCATCATCATCAGCATCAGCATCATCATCATCATCACCACCATCATCATCATCATCATCATCATCATCATCATCGTCATCGTCATCGTCATCATCATCATCATCATAATCATCATCATCAGCAGCATCATCATCATCATCAGCATCATCATCATCGTCATCATCATCATCAGCATCACCATCACCCTCGCCATCACCATCATCATCATCAGCATCATCAGCATCATCAGCATCATCGTCATCATCATCATCATCATCATCGTCGTCGTCATCATCAGCATCACCATCACCCTCGCCAACACCATCAGCATCATCATCACCACCACCACCATCATCATCATCATCATCATCATCATCATCATCGTCATCGCCATCGTCATCGTCATCATCATCATCAGCAGCAGCAGCATAATCAGCATCAGCATCAGCATCAGCATCAGCATCAGCATCAGCATCGTCATCATCATCATCATCATCATCAGCAGCAGCAGCAGCAGCAGCATCACTTGGACCAGAAAACAAACGACACCACCCCACCTACGGCCCCACAGGGCTTAATCTGGCGTGGTTTTTTGCGTGGTATACGCTACGGCGCCCGATGGGCCGTAGCGCAACATGGAGGGTCGCAGGTGCGGTGGTGTCGTTTTCGTTTTGTCGACCTCATCCTCCCTGTTTTTTGGGGGCCTCCTCCTGAATGCTGCGTCCTGCCTCCCTGGGTCGGGATAGGAGGCCCCCCCGCGCACCGTGGGACTGCTGCCAGGGGAACCCGCCAGCAGGCTGGTCTCCTCGGTGGGAACTGAAAGGACGACCGACGGGGAAAGAGTCTTGTCACGAAGGAAACGCGCCCTGAAGGACACGGATCGGCTACACGCAAGAGTGACCATAGGAGTGACCTTTGGTGTGCGGCTCTTTGGGGGCCGCGGGGGGACCAAACACAAGCGCGCAGGACTCTACCACCGCATCGCGTCTGGCGATCGGGCGATCCCATTGGGCCCGCGCCAAAGGCCACTCCGGCGAAAGGTCACTCTGACGTCTGGACGAACGGATCTTGGACTTCGTTTTCTTCCCCGGGACCAGATTTGCGTCATGACTCGCCTTCAATGGGGCCCGCGGCAGGCCCCGACGGCTCAAAATTGCACAAAACCTCCGGGCCCGTTTCCCTTGGGACCCGTGCGCTTCGTGGCGAAGAGGAAGAACCGCCGTCGCAAGCCGTCATCAACCTGGTCGCCTCCATCGTCGGCGGCATGGTCGTCGCCGTCGTCGGGGTTGTCGTCGCCGTCGTCGCCATCGCTGTCCAGTTGCGCCAGGGACTGGGACGCGGGGCCCGCATCGCTCTCGGCAGCAGCAGTGGGAAAAAGACTTGGGCGGATGGAGGGAGGAAGTGGGGGAGGGGTTTCATATGATGGCATTCCCCAAACAGCGTTTGCACTTGGGATACTCTCCCTCTGTTCTACAACAAAATGAATATTTTATATATATATATAAAGATATATATATATATATATATATATATTTCGATCTGGCGGCCATGTGGCCGCCGTCGCCGCCTCATCGCCGCATCGACATCGCAAGTCTGCTGGGCCGTGTCTTCGGTCCGGCGGCTGTGTGGCCGCCGTCGCGGCCCCATCGCCGCCTCGTCGCCGCCTCGTCGCCGCCGCTGGAGTGCACCACGTAGACCGCACGAGCAAGATGCCGCTCGCTCACAAAACAGATTGCACCAGATGTGTTGCACAACAGTGGGTGTACCACATAGGTTGCACAACATACATGTTCAGATTGCACTGCATGGATTGCCCCACATAGTCATCACAACATACGCTACACAAACACATATATGCAGCACAGCATACATTGTACCACATAGATTGCACCACAAGTACTGGACCGCACAGGTTCTCTTTTCCAAAACTATTAAGATCGACCCCCTCTGGACTGATCGGACCCCTGGGAATGTGCAGCTTACATACGATTGTGCCCCATCTTCCATCCGAAATATGAACTCACCATCCCATGCAGGCCAGTCTCCCCCAACGTCCTATGCAAAAAATGTTATGCGCGCAAACTGGCTGATCAAAAATCAGCCGGTTTCATAAACCCTTCGCAGATTGTTTTGCTTCCAGCAATCCCCACCGAAACCTTCGTCAAGTGATGATTCGACCTGATATGGACTGAGATGTGATGCGATGTTGTGCTATGTTGTGGTTCGTTGTGTCATTGTAAAGTAAGTGATGTTCTGATCCGCCATGTCCTGTTATGATAGAAATATGATGTGAAATGTTGCTGGTAAAAGATCCGATATGCCATAACATGCTTTGATGCGATGTGCTGTGTTATGACGTGCTGTGTCATGATTTGCGATGGTGTGACATGTAATGCTCTGGCATGTTAAGTGTTGCGTTAATGTGTTATGGCATGGATGGCTTGCCACGATATGGAATTATATGTGCTTCTGTGATGTGGTATGACATACGCTGCTCTGTCATGGTATGTGATGATACGATATGTCCTGTCATGATATGGTATGTTACGTTCGGTGGTGTGGTCTTATGCTCCGTTCTGTGGGGGGCATGGGGACCTGGCGGCCGCGGCATGGGCGAATCAGCGCGGGGGTCGGGATCTTCAGGGGTTGTCGGGGGACCTGGGGATCTGGCGGCCGCAGCACGCAGAGTGGGCGAGTCAGCGCGGGGGGCGGGACCACCAGGAATCATCGGCAGCCTGGGGAGCTGGCGGCCGCAGTATGCACGGCGGGGGGG
This sequence comes from Prorocentrum cordatum, assembly GCA_963575745.1. Taxonomy (NCBI): domain Eukaryota; class Dinophyceae; order Prorocentrales; family Prorocentraceae; genus Prorocentrum; species Prorocentrum cordatum. The sequence continues at coordinate 148,496 of CAUYUJ010019165.1, read as the reverse complement.
AGGGCGGAACCACCTGGGATTACCGGGAGCCTGATATGATGGCCGCGGTATGCACGGCGGGGGCGGGGCGGGACCACCAGGGGCCCTCGCGCGCGTGCTGTCGCAAGAATCCGTTTTGCACAACATGGGACGAAGTGCACACGCGCGCGCTGTCGGGCACGCGTGCCGAAATTTTTCAAAAACGTCCGGCTTCGTCAGGGGCTCAAAAACGAGTGGCGCGGAAGCATATCGAAACACATGGTTTTGCAACATCAAGTTTCAAAACAACCTGCGCGCGCGCTCTTGCGAATTCCAACTGTTATCAAATTGTGCCAAAAGGGCCTCTCGCGCCGCATGCCGGATTCATCCGAACGCCCTTGCGCGTGCTGGGGGGGGCACGATCCGCGTCAAATAATACCACGAAAGCCACTCTCGAGCGTCGGCCGCGCGCGCATGTCGAACACATCCCAAACCTCCATCACCGACGCGACGGCATCGTCATCGTTATCGGCGGGGGTGATCAACATCGGGGCGGTCATCGGCCTTGCCGTTGTCATCGCCACCATCGTCACCATCGTCACCATCGTCGCTATTAGCATCATCGTGTCTACCGCTGTCGGCGTCGCCGTGATACCACGCCCGCCCTACTCACCGATTCGTACTGAAGTGCCCGCTGGGAAGTGCCAGGCGGTCAACGCCACCGCGGCCGCGTCGGTCGCGCCGCGCTCGGTGGTCGCTGAGCGCGCGAGCATGCGCGGGCTAGCACGGCCGCAGAGATGCACCAGCCAACGCCAAGCACTCATCGCAGTCGCCACCGCATGGGTCTTGCAAACCACGTTGCGAGTGAGTGGGTGCGACGGTTGCGCGAGGAGTGGTGTTGACAATTCACTGCGAGCATTGATACCTTTCCTTATCTGACACAATATTATGACCTACCCCCCCCCCCCGGATTTAATCGCTCTCCTCTTGGTATTGCAACTTACACATGACTTTGCCACATCGTCCATCCGAAATATAAACTCATATCACGCCAGCCAAGCCAGCAACGCCCCCCACCCCCGTTTCATCCTCTGCAAACTCATACTACGCGCGCACACTCGTTACCAAACCCATAAGTGATCAAGAACCCGTCGCAAAACATGGGACGATGTGCACACGCGCGCGTCGTCGCGCGCGAATGCCAAAATTATCGTTTGTGCTTCTTCCGTGTTGATATATATATATATAGATATACAGAGACGTTTTAAATACATAGGATTTTTCATACATGGGATTGTTTAAGGACAAGGTCGAAGAAGGGGTAAAATAGCGTCTCGCGCGCGCGCGTCGGAATACATGGGATTTTAAATTACGCTACCGAAGAACCCCACATACTTAATTTAACTATGATGTGCTTGCTTATGTTTTTAATATATGCGCAATCCTGCGTTCTGAGCCCTCGTCGCGAATGTTTCCTTATGTGTCATCCAACGCCATATTGCTTGCCACGCTTTGCGCGCCCGCAACGGATAGGGAGACCACCCCCAGCGCACCCCCTGTCGTGTCGAGGAAGTGCCACGCCTGCCACGCTTTGCGAGCCCGCAACGGATAAGGATACCACCCCCAGCGCACTCCCTGTGGTGTCGAGGAAGTGCCACGCCTGCCACGCTCTGCGAGCCCGCAACGGATAGGGAGACCACCCCCAGTGGAGGAAGTGCCACCCTGCCACGCTTTGCGAGCCCGCCACCCCAGCGCACCCCCTGTGGTGTCGATGAAGTGCAACGCCTGCCACGCTTTGCGAGCCCGTCAAGGATAGGGAGACCAACCCCAGCGCATCCCCTGTGGTGTCGGGGAAGTGCCACGCCTGCCACGCTTTGCGAGCTCGCAGCGGATAAGGAGACCATCCCCAGCGCACCCCCTGTGGTGTCGAGGAGATGCCACGCCTGCCACGCTTTGCGAGCCCGTCACGGATAAGGGACCACCCCCAGCGCAACCCCTGTGGTGCCGAGGAAGTGCCACGCCTGCCACGCTTTGCGAGCCGTCACGGATAGGGTGACCACCCCCAGCGCACCCCTTGTGGGGTCGAGGAAGTGCCACGCCTGCCACGCTTTGCGAGCCCGCAACGGATAGGGAGACACCCCCAACGCGCCCCCTGTGGTGTCGAGGAAGTGCCAGCCCGCCACGCTTTGCGAGCCCGTAACGGATAGGGAGACCACCCCCAGCGCCCCCTTGGTGTCGAGGAAGTGCCACGCATGCCACGCTTTGCGAGCCGAAACGGATAGCGTCCCCACCCACAGCCCCCCCCCTGCCACCCCCTGTGGTAGAGGAAGTTGCCACGCCTGCCACGCTTTGCGAGCCCGAAAACGATTAGCGTCCCCACCCCGTGGTGTCGAGGAAGTGCCACGCTGCCACGCTTTGCGAGCCCGAAACGGATAGCGTCCCCACCCACAGCTCCCCCTTGTGGTGTCGAGGAAGTGCCACGCCTGCCACGCTTTGCGAGCCCGAAACGGATAGCGTCCCCACCCACAGCCCCCCCCCCCTGTGGTGTCGAGGAAGTGCCACGCCTGCCACGCTCTGCGAGCCCGAAACGGATAGCGTCCCCACCCACAGCTCCCCCCCTGTGGTGTCGAGGAAGTGCCACGCCTGCCACGCTTTGCGAGCCCGAACGGATAGCGTCCCCACCCACAGCTCCCCCCTGTGGTGTCGAGGAAGGCCACGCCTGCCACGCTTTGCGAGCCCGAAACGGATAGCGTCCCCACCCACAGCTCCCCCCCTGTGGTGTCGAGGAAGTACGCCTCGAGGCCACGCTTTGTGCACGCCAGCCCGAAACGGACAGCGTCCCCCACCGCATAGGGGAAGTGCCACGCCCCTCTTTGCGGCCCGAAACGGATAGCGTCCCCGCCCTCAGCTCCCCCCCTGTGGTGTCGAGGAAGTGCCACGCCTGCCACGCTTTGCGAGCCCGAAACGGATGGCGCCACAGCTCCCCCCCTGTGGTGAGGAAGTGCCACGCCTGCCACACTTTGCGAGCCCGAAACGGATAGCGTCCCCACCCACAGCTCCCCCCTGTGGTGTCGAGGAAGTGCCACGCCTGCCACGCTTTGCGAGCCCGAAACGGATAGCGTCCCCACCCACAGCTCCCCCCCTGTGGTGTCGAGGAAGTGCCACGCCTGCCACGCCTTGCGAGCCCGAAACGGATAGCGTCCCCACCCACAGCTCCCCCCCTGTGGTGTCGAGGAAGTGCCACGCCTGCCACGCTTTGCGAGCCCGAAACGGATAGCGTCCCACCCACAGCTCCCCCCTGTGGTGTCGAGGAAGTGCCACGCCTGCCACGCTTTGCGAGCCCGAAACGGATAGCGTCCCCACCCACAGCTCCCCCCCTGTGGTGTCGAGGAAGTGCCACGCCTGTCACGCTTTGCGAGCCCGAAACGGGATAGCGTCCCCACCCACAGCTCCCCCCCTGTGGTGCGAGGAAGTGCCACGCCTGCCACGCTTGCGAGCCCGGAACGGATAGCGTCCCACCCACAGCTCCCCCCCTGTGGTGTCGAGGAAGTGCCACGCTGCCACGCTTTGCGAGCCCGAAACGGATAGCGTCCCACCCACAACTCCCCCCCTGTGGTGTCGAGGAAGTGCCACGGCCCCCACGCTTTGCGAGCCCGAAACGGATAGCGTCCCACCCACAGCTCCCCCCCAGGGTGTCGAGGAAGTGCCACGCCGCCGAGCCCGAAACGGATAGCGTCCCCACCCACAACACCCAGGAGGAGCAGGGGGGAGGAGGAGGAGGAGGAGGAGGAGGTGGAGGGGAGGAGGAGGAGGAGGAGGAGGAGGAGGAGGAGGAGGAGGAGGAGGAGGGGGCGAACAATTATATAGATTGCCTTCGCTGTGTTGCCTTAGAGGGATGTTTTTAATACATATGATGTTTTATACATGAGATGTGTCCTGGGGGGGGGCCCGTGGGGGTGTCCTGGGGGGTGTCCTGTCGCTGCCGGTGTCTTGGGGTTTTGTCCCTAGGGGCGCCCATGGGGCTTGTCCTGGGGGGGCGGGTATTTGCGATTTCCCCAACCACCCAGGGAGCTCGTCCTGGGGGGGTGCCCGTGGGGCTTGTACAGGGGCGTCCTGGGGTCTTCAGGGGCTTTCTGGATAGTTTTCTGGAGGGTGTCCTGGGAGGTGAGGAGGGTGTCCTGGTGTCCTGGAGGTGTCTTGGTTGTGTCCTGGGGGTGTCCTGGTGTCCTGGGGGTGTCCTGGTATCTTGGTGGGTTTCCTGGAAGGTGTCCAGGGGGGTGCCCCTGGGGGTGTCCTGGGGGAGTTCCCCTGGGGGGTGTCCTGTCGCTGTCGGTGTCCTGGGTGCGTGTCCCTGGGGGGGCCGTGGGGCTTGTCCTGGGGGGGGGGCGGAGCTTGGCGATTCCCCCCGCCCCCCAGGAAGCTTTTCCTGGGAGGAGCCCGCAGGGGTGTCCTGGTGTCTTGAGGGGTTGGCTGGAGGGTTTTCTGGAGGGTGTCCTGGGAGGTGGGGAGGGTGTCCTGGTGTCCTGTCGGTGCACTGGAGGTGTCTTGGGTGTGTCCTGGGGGTGTCCTGATGTCCTGGAGGTGTCCTGGTGTCTTGGGGTGTTTCCTGGAAGGTGTCCTGGGGGGCGCCCCTGGGGGTGTCCTGGGGGATGTCCTACGCTGTCGGTGTCCTGGGGGCTTGTCCCTGGGGGGGTCGTGGGGCTTGTCCCGGGAGGGGCGGGGGTCGGCGATTTCCCCCCCCCAGGAGTTGTCCCGGGGGGCTCGTGGGGTTTGTTCAGGGGTGTCTGGTTTCTTGAGGGGTTGTCTGGAGGGTTTTCTGGAGGGTATCCTGGGAGGTGGGGAGGGTGTCCTGGTGTCCTGTCGGCTTCTGGAGGTGTCTCGGTTGTGTCCTGGGGGTGTCCTGGAGGTGTCCTGGTGTCTGGTGGGGTTTCCTGGAGGTGTCCTGGGGGGTGCCCTGGGGCTGTCCTGGGGGGTGTCCTGTCGCTGTCGGTGTGTCCTGGGGACTTGTCCCTGGGGGAGCTCGTGGGGCTTGCCCTGGGGGGGGCGGGGAGGGGCGATTTCCCGACTCCCAGGAAGCTTGTCCAGGAGGGGGCCCGTGAGACTTCTCCTGGGGTGTCTTGGTGTCTTGAGGGGTTGTCAGGAAGGCTTTCTGGAGAGTGGAGGTGAAGAGGGTGTCCTGCTGTCTCGTCGGTGTCCTGGAGGTGTCTTGGGTGTGTCCCGGGGGTGTCCTGGTGTCCTGGAGGGTCCTGATGTCTTGGGGGGGTTCCTGGGGGGTGTTCCTGGGGGGTGCCCTGGAGGTGTCCTGGGGAATAGCCCTGTCGCTGTCGGTGTCCTCGGGGCTTGTTTCCTGGGAGGGCCCGTGTGGCTTGCCCTGGGGGGGCGTTTTCCCCAACCTCCCAGGAAGCTTGTCTGGGGGCGCGCCGTGGGGCTTGTCCTGGGGCGTCTTTGGTGTTTGAGGGGTTTTCTGGATAGTTTTCTGGAGGGTGCCCTGGGAGGTGAGGAGGGTGTCCTGTCGGTGTCCTGGAGGTGTCTTGGGTGTGTCCTGGGGATGTCCTGGTGTCCTGGAGGTGTCCTGGTGTCCTAGGTGGGTTCCTGTAGGTTGTCCTGGGGGGTGCCCCTGGGGTGTCCTGGGGGGTGTCCTGTCGCTGTCGGTGTCCTGGGGGTTTGTCCCTGGGGGTGCCCGTGGGGCTTGTCCTGGGGGGGGGGCGGGGATTGGCGATTCCCCCAGCCCCTCAGGAAGCTTGTCCTGGGGGCGGGCCCGTGGGGCTTGTCCAGGGGTGTCTTGGTGTTTTGAGGGTTTGTCTGGAGGGTTTTCTGGAGGGTGTCCTGGGAGGTGAGGAGGGTTTCCTGGTGTCCTGGAGGTGTCTCGAGTGTGTCCTGGGGGTGTCCTGGTGTCTTGGAGGTGTCCTGGTGTCTCGGGTGGTTTCCTGGAGGGTGTCCTGGGGGGCGCACCTGGGGGGTGTCCCTGGGGGTGTCCTGTCGCTGTCGGTGTCCTGGGGGCTTGTCCCTGGGGGGGCCCGTGGGGCTTGTCCTGGGGTGGCGGTGGTCGGCGATCTCCCCAACTCCCCAGGAAGCTTGTCCTGGGGGCTGGCCGTGGGGCTTGTCATGTGGTGTCCTGGTGTCTTGAACGGTTTTCTGGATGGTTTTCGTGAGGGTGTCCTGGGAGGTGAGGAGGGTGTCCTGGTGTATTGTCGGTGTCCTGGAGGTGTCTTGGGTGTGTCCTGGGGGTGTGCTGGTGTCCTGGAAGTGTCCTGGTGTCTGGGACGGTTTTCAGGGGGTGTCCTGGTGGGTGTCCTGTCGCTGTCGGTCTCCTGGGGCCTTATCCCGGGGGGGGGCCGCGGGGTTTGTCCTGGGGTGGGCGGGGGGTTGCGATTTCACCAAACCCCTAGGAAGCTTGTCCTGGGGGCGGGCCGTGGGGCTTGTCCTGGTGTGTTCTGGTGTCTTGAGGGGTTTTCTGGATGGTTTCTGGAGGGTGTCCTGGGAGGTGAGGAGGGTGTCCTGGCGTCTCGTCGGTGTCCTGGAGGTGTCTTGGGCTTGGGTGTGTCCTGGAGGTGCCCTGGTGTCCTGGAGGTGTCATGGTGTCTTGGGTGGGTTCCTGCAGGGTGTCCTGGGGGGTGTCCCTGGGGGTGTCCTGTCGCTGTCGGTGTCCTGGGGGCTTGTCCCTGGGTGGGCCCGTGGGGCTTGTCCTGGGGGGGGGCGGGGGTTGGCGATTTCACCAACCCCCCAGGAAGCTTGCCCTGGGGGCAGGCCGCGGGGCTTGTCCTGGGGTGTCCCGGTGTCTTTGTGGATTTTCTGGATAGTTTTTAGGAGGGTGTCCTGGGAGGTGAGGAGGGTGTCCTGGTGGTGTCTTGGGGTGTGTCCTGGGCGTGTCATGGGAGATGTCCTGGGCTGTATCGTGGCAGGTCCTGATGTCTATGGGGTGTCCTGGTCCTGGAGGGTGTCCTGTGTGTTGTCCTGTTGTGTCCTGGTGGGTTCTTAGAAGCTCGCTAGACGCCACGTTGGTCGAAACTTGCAAAATCCGTCGGGCCCTTGAGGCCCTGTCTAGCCCTGTCTAGCCCATAGTTTTTCACGGGAAAAGTCGTGGGGCTTGTCCCGGGAGGGGCGGGGGTCGGCGATTTCCCCGACCTTCCAGGAAGCTTGTCCCGGGGGGCTCGTGGGGTTTGTTCAGGGGCGTCCTGGTTTCTTGAGGGGTTGTCTGGAGGGTTTTCTGGAGGGTATCCTGGGAGGTGGGGAGGGTGTCCTGGTGTCCTGTCGGCTTCCTGGAGGTGTCTCGGTTGTGTCCTGGGGGTGTCCTGGAGGTGTGTATTGTGGGGTTTCCTGGAGGGTGTCCTGGGGGGTGCCCCTGGGGCTGGCCTGGGGGGTGTCCTGTCGCTGTCGGTGTCCTGGGGACTTGTCCCTGGGGGAGCTCGTGGGGCTTGCCCTGGGGGGGGCGGGGGGGGGCGATTTCCCCGTCCTCCCAGGAAGCTTGTCCAGGCGGGGGCCCGTGAGACTTCTCCTGGGGTGTCTTGGTGTCTTGAGGGGTTGTCAGGAAGGCTTTCTGGAGAGTGGAGGTGAAGAGGGTGTCCTGGTGTCTCGTCGGTGTCCTGGAGGTGTCTTGGGTGTGTCCCGGGGGTGTCCTGGTGTCCTGGAGGTGTCCTGATGTCTTGGGGGGGTTCCTGGGGGGTGTCCTGGGGGGTGCCCCTGGAGGTGTCCTGGGGGATGCCCTGTCGCTGTCGGTGTCCTCGGGGCTTGTTCCTGGGGGGCCCGTGTGGCTTGTCCTGGGGGGGGCGTTTTCCCCAACCTCCCAGGAAGCTTGTCCTGGGGGCGCGCCGTGGGGTTTGTCCTGGGGCGTCCTGGTGTCTTGAGGGGTGTTCTGGATAGTTTTCTGGAGGGTGCCCTGGGAGGTGAGGAGGGTGTCCTGTCGGTGTCCTGGAGGTGCGTTGGTGCTGCCAGCACGAGAAGATTTTACGGAACCAGGTTGGCGATGATGCTGGAGACGATGATGGCGATGACGATGAGGCATCCTTGTTATGGGAGTCGGGTGATGAAGTATGAGCGGGGCGATCTAGACAACCGTTTCCTTTGAGCTTGCCATAGTGTGCCGTGGTTCGGTCATTCCTCATTTCTAGGGTTCGACGTCGGCGGTGGCCGCGGAGCAGCAGAGACAAACTTTGCACGACCTCCACTACCTCCCCTCCGCCTCCAGGATCCGAGGATGAGGATGCATTTGTTTACGTGGGGGTCAGCGTTTCTCGCCGTTTTTTCGGCTTCCTACGGGGTGCCCTTTGGGGGCCACGCTTGACCCAGAAATTTGGTAAGAATTTGTCGTTTGCGAGAACTTACGGACAACCGATGTTTTTTTGATGGTGTCTCCAAGTTCCCTTCGGAAAGCTCGAGAAAATGGTTTCGAATGCAATTTTTCGCAAACCCATTTTTTTGACCACGGGGAGGTTTGGGCGTTTTGGCGGGGTCGAAAGTTGGTCTGGGTTGAAACGCGCCCCCGGGGGACCCCCGAGGGGCCGCGCTCGCGCCCGCAGGGAGAGCGCCCCCGCTGGACCGAACGCCCGCGCCCAGTTCCCGTCCGTCCGTGGGCATGTGGCCTCTAGCCATCCTTGGAGCCCGCGGACCGGGCTCGAAGGCCGAAGAGGAGGACGAGGAGGAGGAGGAGGAGGGGGAGGAGGAGGAGGAAAAAGAGGAGGAGCAGGAGGAGGAGGAACAGGAGGAGGAACGGGAGGAACAGGAGGAGGGGTTCGAGAGTTCCAAAAAGAGGGTCGTGATAAATAGGAGAACGCGCACGCTCAATAAAACATGATCGCAGAGTACTGAAACTGGGCCTTGGCGCGCGCGCGAGAGAATACATGGAAATGATAATACATGATCGATGACTAGGCAAAATGGACATCGACGCGCGCGAGAAAGCCATGTATAAAAAAACGTCCCTGTCTATATACATATATATAATCTCTTTTTCCCCAAAAAAAAACAAACCAACAAACAAACAAAAATTAGCCTGGCGAAGGACCCAACCATATGCAATCGTGGGTCCCGCCATTGTGAGTATCTTCTTCGGCGGCACACCTTATGGGGCCACGAAACGTGTGATGGGGGTGTGCCGAAATGGGTGTAGGGGACGCATGCGGGCAGCAGCACTGGGGCCTTCGGTGGAGCTCCCTATGGGGCCACAAAACGCGTGAGGGGTGTGCCGAAATGGGTGTAGGGGACGCATGCGGGCGGCAGCCCTGGGGCCTTCAATGGAGCTCCCTATGGGGCCACGAAGCGTGCGAAGGGTGTGCCGAAATCGGTGTAGGGGACGCATGCGGGCGGCAGCACTGGGGCCTTCGGTGGAGCTCCCTATGGGGCCATGAAACGTGTGAGGGGGTGTGCCGAAATGGGTGTACGGGACGCATGCGGTCGGCAGCACTGGGGCCTTCGGTGGGGCTCCCTATGGAGCCACGAAACGTGTGAGGGGTGTGCCGAAATCGGTGTAGGGGACGCATGCGGGCGGCAGCACTGGGGCCTTCGGTGGAGCTCCCTATGGGGCCACGAAACGTGTGAGGGTGTGCCGAAATCGGTGTAGGGGACGCATGCGGGCGGCAGCACTGGGGCCTTCGGTGGAGCTCCCTATGGGGCCACGAAACGTGTGAGGGGTGTGCCGAAATGGGTGTGGGGACCGCATGCGGCGGCACTGGGGCCTTCGGTGGAGCTCCCTATGGGGCCACGAAACGTGTGAGGGGTGTGTGTGCCGAAATGGGTGTGGGGACGCATGCGGGCGGCAGCACTGGGGCCTTCGGTGGAGCTCCCTATGGGGCCACGAAACGTGTGAGGGGTGTGCCGAAATGGGTGTAGGGGACGCATGCGGGCGGCAGCCTGGGGCCTTCGGTGGAGCTCCCTATGGGGCCACGAAACGTGTGAGGGGTGTGCCGAAATGGGTGTGGGGACGCATGCGGGCGGCAGCCTGGGGCCTTCGGTGGAGCTCCCTATGGGGCCACGAAACGTGTGAGGGGTGTGCCGAAATGGGTGTGGGGACGCATGCGGGCGGCAGCACTGGGGCCTTCGGTGGAGCTCCCTATGGGGCCACGAAACGTGTGAGGGGTGTGCCGAAATGGGTGTAGGGGGCGCATGCGGGCGGCAGCACTGGGGCCTTCGGTGGAGCTCCCTATGGGGCCACGAAACGTGTGAGAGGTGTGCCGACATGGGTGATGGCGATGACGATGATGATGATGGTGGTGGTGATGATGACGTCGATGATGTCGATGATGATCATGGTGATGACGATGACGATGACGATGATGACGATGATGACGATGACGATGATGATGATGATGATGATGATGATGATGATGATGATGATGGGAGGGGGGAGGAGGCGGAGGAGGAGGGAGGAGGAAGGAGAGGAACGCGGGGCACCGTCTCTTCAAAACGAAGACCCAACACCACAGGATGGTTGGGAACAAGGAAAACGCACCAAAAAAAGCGCTCGCGCTCTCGAATATGCGAAGATTCATGGGCTTGTCAACATGATCATCACATGCCACTAATCGGGCCTCTCGCGCGCATACAACTCGGGCCACTCGCGAGCGTCGGCCGCGCGCGCATGTCGAATTTTTCCAAAACCCCCATCACTGACGCGACGGCATCGTCATTGTTATCGACGGGGGTGATCAACATCGGCGCGGTCATTGGCTTTGCCGTCATCGCCACCATCGCCTCCATCATCGCCACTCTCATTATCGCGCCTACCGCTGTCGGCGTCGCCACGATACCGCGCCCGCCCAAGTCACCGATTCGCACTGAGGTGCCCGCTGGGAAGTGCCCGGCGGACAGCGCCACCGCGGCCGCGTCGGTCGCGCCGCGCTCGGAGGTCGCTGCGCGCGCGAGCACGCGCGGGCTCGCGCGGCCGCAGAGATGCACCAGCTAACGCCAAGCACTCATCGCAATCGCCGCCGCATGGGCTTTGCAAACCAAGTTGCAGGCCTCCCGCTCGGCCTGCGGCCGCCGCAGCCGCTGGCCGCCGGGCGCGCCCGCGCGCGGCCCCCTGCATAGGCGGCCGGCGACGGCGCCCAGGCTGGACGCCCCCGCGCGCGGCCCACGGCCGCACGGCGGCGCTTCAGGCCGCGCCCCACGCAGCCCCCACCGCGCCGCGGCGGGGCTCCGCCCGCGTCCGAGATGGCCTTGAGCCAAAGCAATAACGGTAGCACGTAGCGCGAGGACGAAGGGGGGTGGGAGGGCGGGCGAGCGAGGGCGGAGCGAGGACGAAGGGGGGCGGGCAAGCAAGGGCGGACGAGATGGCCTGGAGCCAGGGCGGAGCGAGGAGGAAGCGGGGTGGGAGGGCGACTTGCTGACCGAGCAGACGCGGTCGACGCCCTGCGGCGCCATCACGGCGACACGGGCGCAGGCGGCGCGCGCGAACTGGAGGGCGGGCTGCCGGGCGCCCGTCGCGCATGCGCTCGCCTCAGAGGTCACGAGGCGACGGGCGGAAGAGGGAGGGGCAGGGAGCAAGAGGGTGAACAGAGGAAGGAAGGCTGGGAAGCAGGGAAAGAGGGACAGAGAGAGCAGGGAGCAGCGAGCGCGAGAAGGGAGAGAAGAGAAGTAGCATGACGGAGGGGAGAGGAAAGGCAGGATGGGGGAGGAGGCCAGGGAAGAGCGGGAGGGGAGTCGCGATAAGGAGAAGGGGGGAAGGGGAAGAGGAAAAGGGAAGAGGGAAGGAGAGACAGAGGGAGAGGGAGAGAGGGAGGGAGAGGGACAGGGAGGGCCAACATCAGAAGTGGGCTAGTACCAAAACACATGCTCCACAATTTCAAGAGGGCACGAACACGTCGCAGCCATCATGCCCACCTGGCTCGAGCCGGAACAGCTTGAGCCACCATGAATCGAGCACAACGCTGCAGTATTACCGAAACCTTGTCAAAATTGTCCTGCACGCACCCCCTGAACCTCCTGTTTTCCTCCTCATCCTCCTCCTCCTCATCCTCCTTTCCTCCTCCTCCTCCCCCTCCTCCTCCTCCTCCTCTTCCTCCTCCTCCGCGCCTTGGAACGAGATCCCCGTGAAACTGACCTGCTGGGCCACTCAGCGCACGCCTGACCCACCGAGACTCACTGAGACTCACTGCCAACGTGACTCGCTGATCCTCCCCCCCGTCACACCTGACTCACTGAAACTTCCCTCCTCCACCTGCTGGACCTCCCATCAAACCTGACTCAAGAGGAAATAGCCAAAGCACGCATGACGAATCCTCCTCCTCCTCCTCCTCCACTTCCTCCTCATCATCATCATCAGCAGCATCAACAACAGCATCAGCATCAGCATCAACGTCAACATCATCATCATCATCATCATCATCATCATCACCACCACCACCACCATCATCATCATCACCACCACCACCACCACCACCATCATCATCATCATCATCAGCCGCATCATCATCAGCATCATCAGCATCATCAGCACCATCAGCATCATGATCATCATCATCATCATCATCATCATCATCATCATCATCAGTATCATCAGTATCATCATCATCATCGTCATCATCACTGGCATCATCACCATCATCATCATCATCAGCAGCAGCATGAGCATCATCACTAGCATCATCGTCATCGTAATCATCATCATCATCATCATCATCATCATCATCATCATCATCATCATCATAGTGAGCAGCATCAGCATCATCATCAGCAGAATCAGAATCGGCATCGTCATCATCATCGTCGTCATCATCAGCATCGTCGGCATCATCAACATCATCAACATCAGCAACATCAGCATCAGTATCATCATCATCAGCAGCATCATCATCAGCATCATCAAAATCATCAGCAGCATCACCATCATCGTCACCAGCATCAACATCAGCATCGTCAGCAGCACCATCATCATAATCAGCATCATCGCCATCATCAGCATCAGCATCATCATCAGCATCAGCATCATCAGTATCATCGTCATCATGAGCACCATCATCAGCAGCATCAGTATCATCATCAGCATCATCAGCAGCATCGTCATCAGTCTCAACATGATCGTCATGATCATCAACAGCAGCATCATCAACAGCATCGTCATCATTCTCGTCATCGGCATCATCATCAGCATCAGCGTCATCGTCATCAGCATCACCATCATCATCATCAGCAGCAGCAGTATCAGCACCAGCATCATGATTGAACATCAAAATCATCAACAACAACGATCATATCATCATCATCATCATCATCATCATCATCATCATCATCATCATCATCATCATCATCATCACCATCATCATCATCATCAGCAGCAGCATCATCATCAGCATCATCAGCAACACCTGCATCATATCATCAGCATCATCGTCATCAGCATCATCATCATCCTCATCATCCTCATCCTCATCATCATCACTATCATCATCATATCAGCAGCAGCATTTTCATCGTCATCGTCATCGCCATCATCAACAGCATCAGCATCCGTCCTCGCCATGCCCATCCATCCTTCTCAACGACTCTGCCTGGGCGTGCACCGCAGAGGGCTGGAGTCCGAAGTCAGGACGGTACAACAAGCATCACGTGAACTTGTAGTACGCACCCCATGTAAAGCTTTCGAGTGGACACTCGAACTCGGACCTGCTGGGACTCAGCAAGCCCCTCCCCACCCGCCCAGCTCCCAGAACTCAGTACCCGTGAACCCGTCTAAAAATGTGTTTCTCCTCCTCCTCCTCCTCCTCCTCCTCCTCCTCCTCCTCCTCCTCCTCCTCCTCCCCCACCTCCTCCTCCTCCTCCCTCCTCCTCCTCCTCCTCCTCCTCCTCCCTCCTCCTCCTACTCCTCCCATCCCCCCACGACACCCAAAAAAAACATTGTAGGTACGTTTGTATAGCAGCATGAAAAAACTGTTATGCTAAAAACTAAGTTGTTTCCCTTTCATCTGGCCCCAACCCGCCCTCTGCTATGGCGGCAGGAGGGTCCGTGACGAAGGTCTTGCAGTCCCTGGCGAGCCTGAGGAGGGGGAGCAGGAGCAGGAAGAGCAGTAGCCAGAGAGGAGGATGACGAGGAGCGAAAATGCCCTCGGTGATTTGTGTGGGGGGCTAGGCATGCATGAGCAGTGGACGCCGCTTTCCTCTTTCGCCTCCTCCTCCTCCTCCGCCGCCGCCTCCTCCTCCTCCTCATCATCCGCCGCCGCCGCCTCCTCCTACCCCTCATCCTCCTCATCCTCCTCCTCGTCCTCGTCCTCCTCCTCCTCCTCCTCCTCCTCCTCCTCTCTCTCCTCCTCCTCCTCCTCCTCCTCCTCCTCCTCCTCCTCCTCCTCCTCCTCCTCCTTCTCCTTCTCCTCCCCCCCTCGGCCGTGGGCCAGCGCACGGTCTGTCGGGCAGGGGGTCAGCGTCCTCTGGCCGCCGCATCCCTGGCCATGTTACCGCTTGGAGTGGCAAGGACTGGGACCCCTCGCGACTCTCCGCGCCTCGCCTCGCCGCTCTCCCCGGACCTGCAATGTTCTCAAGGCCTCGTCGCGGCTCCCGAGTGGTGCTTTCATGGGGGCGCCGTCCAGCCCGAAGGCGACGACAGTCCCCATAACCCACAGAGCGCACGCCACCGTGGAGGCGCTGTCAACCCGAGGGAGACGACAGCCAGCACGTGCACCCCGCGCACTCACGCGGAGGCGCCGTCCAACCCGACAGGCAAGAGCCCCGGCAAGCGTAGCCGGACCTACCTTTGAACCGCCGTCCAACCCGATGGCGACCAGAATACAAACTCCTATCGGCCCTACCGCTTAACCTCGGTAGCGCCGTCGAACCCTAGGGTGACGACAGCAACACAGAGGAAACGGCTATTAAGTGGACTCGCGCCGTCCCTCCGAAATCGACAGCGACAGCCCAGAAACGAAGACTGAGGGAGGAGGGAGGAAGGAGGGGGTAGGGGGTAGGAAGGCTCCCCCGCTCCTGGGACGGGGTCGAAAGCTCGCGAAAGCCCCGCTCTGGCGGGGGGATACGTCGAGAGCATCGACACGCGAAAGCACCAGCCCTCAATCCACACCCGCCAGCGGCCGAGACTCGGAGACATCGCGCCAGCACGGGCGGGGTCGAGAGCTCAGGCGCCAGCTTCGTTCGCGGAGCACCGTCTTCCTTGGCTGTGCACAGCCAGCCTTGCTTCCGACAAGCGTGAGATGGGTCTCCTCCACAACGTCCGCCTCCTCCTCCTCCTCCTCCTCACACCGGGGGTTAGAAAGGAGGGAGAGAGGAGAGGGAGTAATACTGCTACTGGGGTGCCGTCAGCCATAAGGCGGCGACAACCTACGCACGAGCTGCTGCGAGCGCGCCGCTGCAATGGTGCCGTCAGCCCGTGGACGACGACCCCCACCGCGTCGGGCTCACAACGGCGGCGCAGCGCTGCCACTCAATCGCAGCTGCGCCTTCAGCTGCGATTGGCAACCCTACGCCCCTGCCTCCCTGAACTGAAGTGGAAGCGCCGTCCAGCCCGAGGGCGACGGCAGCCGCCACATGGAGTTTACGAGAGAAGGGCGTGGCGCGCCGTGGCATTTTGCAAACAATTGCCGTTGCACCGTCTACCCGCTCGACCTAAAGCAATGGCTCCTCCAGCAAAAGAACCACTCGGCCGCGGGCCGCCACCCCTCACGCCAGCGCTCGGCCATGCCCATGGCGAAAACGAAACCGCATGCTGTGGCGTCATCGCTTCTGGCCTTGGCCCTGTGACCCGGACGTGCCGCTAGACCCCGTGCTCCGGGAACGAAGGCAACTCGCCTTCCGCTCGTGCCACGGCTGTGACCACCGCGGCGGCTTCGTCGCCCTCCACGTCCGAGTCCGACTTCTCAAGCTCGGAAACTTCAGGGAAAACCGCGTCGCCACTGGACTCGCCTTCCTCCCCCGCCGAAACGCACGGGCGCCTGTCGGCTGGCCGGCACTGCAGGCACAGCAGCATGGCGCACTTCTCGCAATCGGCGAGGCACGGCGGTTTAGGATGCACCTTCGCCGAGCACGCTGCGCACTCTGAGGGCATGACCAGGCTGGACAGGCAAATTGAGCCTCCGCTTGGCGCTGGCGCTGCCTGCTTCCATCTGCCTGACCTGGTCGCGTCTGGGTCGAACTCCTTCCTCCCAATCAGCTCGATGACTCCGCGAAGCTCGCGCAGCGGCCCTGCAAGAGCATCCCTGGAATACTCCAGAGCGCTCTTCGCGTTCGGGTCGCGGTGTCCGCCTATCAGCCTGCGGGACTCGACTGACAATCCAGCCTTAGCAGCCCAAGATAAAACAGTGGCTCTTGATGACCTGGAACTGAAACTATTGGGCACCACCGTGTCCAACGCTGCGTCGCTGATAACGGTCCACATCCAAGAAGACGCCGCCCCTGTAGTCATCCGGCCGCGGCCGAAAATGCCATCCATGAGGATTTCGGGCTGGAGGCAGCCGTCTTTCTCCGCCGCGAGGCCAGCATGCCTCCGTAGGCTAAGCCACGCCTTCGCCCAGCGCGCCCAAGAGCGACGAGCGGCAAGGCCATGCCGGCCTTCTTCGCCTGGGTGCCCGTTTTGTGCTGGCCGAGAAAGGCCCTTGCCTCGATAAAGCCGTGCCCTTCCGAGCCCTCATGCAGCGCCGGCTCATGGCTAACCCTCGCCGAATCCTTGCACCGAGTACGGGAGTGCGTAAGCCACAGCAGAAAGCCTGCAACCACTGCTCTGCAGAAGGGATGCCCGAACTGACTGCGTTCCGCTGCTCTGAGACCTCGGCCTCGAGCCGCAACACGAAGACGACAGGGAGGGGCGGAACCTTGACCGTCTCCCTCCGACGCTTCAGGCCTCTTAACGCCAATCCCCTGGACCGAGGTGCGAGGACGTGGTCGACTTCAACATTGAAGAAATAGCCCAGAAACGTCAGAGCCTCCAATAAGGATGATCCCCGGCTGGCAGATACTGCCACTGAACCCTCAGGTACTCCTGGACGGTCTCCTCCGACAGCGGGAAGGCGTCCACCTGCTGACTAACCGCCCACTCCGCGAACAGCAGAAGAGACCCCGCGCGGTTCTGCAGCGTCGCCGTGGCCCTCGTCTCCAGCGTGTCGCGGGCGAGCAGCCTGAGGCTCTCGCCTGGTCTAACTACCAGGGCCCCTGAGCTGCGGACACTGCTCAGTAGCAAAGCCCACTTGTTCAAGGCATGCTCTCTCTCTCTCTCTCTCTCTCTCTTTCCGCTACCTCCGCCACCCCGGGAGGGGGCCCTGAAGCCCTCCTCACCGTGGCTGCGGCGGTGGCTGGTCCGTCCCTTGCTTCTATCTCGACGGGCGCATCTGCGTTCAGATGATGGTCTGGTGGAACAGGCTGGGCATGAACCAGAGGAGGCACCTGCGGCCGCGCAACGCTCGGCAACCCTGGCGGGCCGCTCCAAATACCCTGCTCCCAGGGCAGCCGTGGACCAGGCTGCGGCACACGGAGGAGGCTCCAGGCCATCGCACTGCTATTCCCTTTGAGACAGGAGAGTGACCGCTAAACCCCCCTGAGCGAAGAGAAACACTCGGGCAGAGATGCCTGCGAGCAGGGAGGCAAAGGGAGAGGGGAGCGCATACTGCGTATAAAGCACCATCACCATCATCACCATCATCATCATCATCATCATCATCATCATCATCATCATCATCAGCATCATCATCATCATCATCATCATCATCATCATCATCATCATCATCCTCATCCTCATTCTCATCCTCATCCTCATCCTCATCATCCTCATCATCATCATCATCATCAGCATCATCATCATCATCAGCATCGGCATCGGCATCATCATCATCATCATCATTATTATCATCATCATCATCATCATCATCGTCATCATCATCGTTATCATCATCAGCATCAGCATCGTCATCATCATCAGCAGCATCATCAGCAGCAACGGCCTAATAATCATCCGCATCATCATCCCCATCAGTATCACCATCATCATCGTCATCATCATTATCAGCATCAGCATCATCAACATCAGCAGCATGGTCAGCATCGTCATCAACATCATCATCATCATCAGCAGCAGCAGCAGCATCACCATCACCAGAGGCATCATCAACACTACCACCACCACCAGCACCACCATCATCATCAGCAGCAGCACCCTGTTCATCATCGTCATCATCGACATCATCATCACCACCACCATCATCATGAGAATCAGCATCGCCAACATCAATCAACAACAGCTGCATCACCATCATCATCAGCAGCAGCATCATCGTCATCAGTTTCATCGTCATCATCGTCATCATTATCCTCATCACCAACAAGTACACCAACGACAACAACAATAACAACAACAATCACAACAACAACAACAACAACACACACAACAACAACAACAACAACAACAACAACAACAACAACAACAACAACAACAACAACAACAACAACGACAACAACGACAACAAAGACAACAACGACAACAACAACAACAACAACAACGACAACAACGACAACAACAACAACAACAACAACAACAACAACAACAACAACAACAACAACAACCACCGCTGCATCACAATCACCATCATCACCACCACCACCGTCGTCGTCGTCGTCACCACCACCATCACCAGCATCACCACCACAACGATCACCTACACGTTCACGACCACCACCACCACCACCACCACCACCACGGACGAGGGGCGGCGCGCCTGGACATGCGCCTGTCCAGGTGCGCCACCTCCTTCCAGAGCCTGTCGTCCTGCGCGCGGGGGGGGGGAGGGCAGAGAGTGCGAGAGGCAGAGCGGACCGGAGGGGAGCAGAGAGGGCGAGGGAGCGGCAAAGAGGGGAGCACAGAGGGCGAGAAGCAGAGGGGAGGAGGAAGAAGCGCAAGCGAGGGACAGGGGGGGGGAGGCCCAGGAGCAGGGGCAGAGAGCGGGAAGGGAAGAGGGGAATGGGGGAGAAGAGAGGCAAGCCGTACGCATGGCGCGCGGGCGAGCCACCGCTCGCTCCGAATCGTGCTCCCGCTGCAGAGCTGGCCTCATTTCCGCGCTTCCGCTCGATCCGAATCGTGCTCCCGCTGCAGCGCGGGCGTCATCAGTTCCAGCGCCATGCCACGGCATGGTTTTGGGTCCTTCCACATAGGCTCCAAAATCTAGAAAATGGCCCCCCGAAAAAACCATCGGAAGTGATTACACATTCGGTATCGATTCGTTGATTTGTTGGGTCGCAGAAGCCCTTGCCCCACTTTGGGGCGTCGCCACGCCATGCTATGTCAGGTTCCGCGTCCTCCGAATCGTGCTCCCGCTGCAGCGCTGGCCTCATTTCCGCGCTTCCTCTCGTTCCGAATCGTACTCCCGCGGCAGCGCTGGCGTCATTATTGCCAGTGCCATGCCACGGCATAGTTTCGGTCCTTCCACATAGGCTCCAAAATCTAGAAAATGGCCTCCAGAAGAAACTATCGGAAGTGATTACACATTCGGTGTCGATTCGATGATTTTTCGGGTCGCAGAAGCCCACCCACTTTGGGACGTCGCCACGCCATGCTATGTCATGCTACGCGTTGATCTTCAAGACTATGCTATGCCATGTAATGCTACGCCATGCTACGACATCCGATTTTGCAAATAGAGGAAAGATCTACGCCATGGTAAGGGGTGGGAGGGAGGGGTAGAACGTCTGATATGACGCGAGCGAACCTGGCTTGCCCTCCCACCACCTCCCCCCCTCCTCCTCCTCCTCCTCCTCCTCCTCCTTCTCCTCCTCCTCCTTCTCAGCATCATCAGCAGCAGCAGCGTCGTTATCGTCGTCGTCATCGTAATCATCAGCAGCGTAATCATCACCATCATCATCATCATCATCATCATCATCATCATCATCATCATCATCATCATCATCATCATCATCAGCAGCAGCAGCAGCCGCAGCAGCAGCCGCCGCAGCCTCGTCATCTGCAGCATCATCATCATCATCATCATCATCATCATCATCAGCATCATCATCATCATCATCATCATCATCATCATCATCATCATCATCATCATCATCATCATCATCATCATCATCATCATCATCATCATCATCATCATCATCATCATCATCATCATCATCATCATCATCATCATCATCATCATCATCATCATCATCATCATCATCATCATCATCATCATCATCATCATCATCATCATCATCATCATCATCATCATCATCATCATCATCATCACAGCATAATCCTGATCACTACAATCCTCACCATCATCATCAGCAGCATCAGCATCATCATCATCATCGTGATCATCATCATCATCATCACCACCAGCATCATCAGCATCATCATGAACGTCGTCGTCGTCATCACCATCAACATCATCAGCAGCAGCAGTATCAGCGTCAGCAACATCATCATCGTCATCATCATCATCATCAGCAGCATCATCAACAACAACAGCAACAGCAGCAAAATCAGCATCGTCATCAGCATCAACATCGTCATCATCACCATCATCCTCATCATCATCCTCATTTTCAGCAGCATCCTCATCATCAGCATCATCAGCATCATCAGCATCATCATCATTATCATCATCAGCATCATCATCATCAGCATCAGCATCATCATCATCATCATCATCATCATCATCATCATCATCATCGTCGGCATCGTCAGCATCATCATCATCATCACCATCATCACCATCATCATCGGCATTATCAGCGCATCATCACCATGGCATCAGCATCGTCAGCAGCATCAGCATCATCGTCAGCAGCATCAGCATCATCATCAGCAGAATCATCATCAGCAGCAGCAGCAGCAGCAGCATCAGCACCACCACCACCACCATCATCCTCAGCAGCAGCAGCATCATCCATCTCCCCACCTGCCCCAATCTCTCTCTCTCTCTCTCTCCATTGACAGGAAGAGCGAGGTACGAGTGATGTACGTTGAGTTGAGGCGAAGCCCTCCAGGGAGGGGTCCAGGGGAGGGGCGAAGGGAGTGACCATGGGTGACATGGCCGCCCAGGGGCCGCGTCCCTGGTTTTTTTGCGAGTGAAGCGGCTCCGGGGCGCCTTCCATGGCCCGTGTCCTAATTTTTGTCGAGGGAGGCGGCTCAAGGGCCCAAGACGTCCCAGGAGGGCCCCCAAACGGCCCAAAGACGGCCCCAAGAGCGCCTCAGATGGCCTCCAGACGGGCCCGAGAGAGCCTCAAGACAGCTCCAGAGGCCCTCCAGAGGGCCCCCGAGAGGGCCTCGGGAGGCTAAAAACATTGGTTATCCGTTGGTTTGTAAAGGTTTTTCGGGTTCTCGCCTTTTCGGGCCCAGAAGTGCCCAAGACGGCCCAAGAGGCCCTCAAGATCGTCGCAAGACTGTCCCAGAGGCCCCCGAAGGGGCCGAAAGGTTCAAGAGGGCTCCGAGACGGCCCAAGAGGGCCTCAAGAAGGCCCAAGAGGGCCCCACGAAGCCTCCAAGAGAGCCCGAAGAGGCGGTGTAGGGACTGGGCTGCTGGGGTGTGGCGTCTGGGCTGGTCCCAAGCCGGCCCAAGAGAGCCCCCAGACGGCCCAAGAAGGCCCCAAGAGGGCCCCAAGAGAGCCACAGGGCCCCAAGAGGCTCCCAAGAGGGCCCGAAGAGGCGGTGTGGGGACTGGGATGCTTGGGTGTGGGGACTGGGCTGGCCCCAAGACGGCCCAAGAGTCCCAAAACGGCCCTCAAGAGGGCCCCCAGAAGACTGCGAAGAAGCCCCAGAGACGCCAAGGAGCACCGTGGCTCCAAACGGCGAACAGTGACGTAACAAGCACTGAGCAACAAGGCTCCCCAGAGCGCGGTGACGTAAAAGGTGCTCAACAGCAAGGCGCCCAAGAGCGAGCGGCAACGTAGAAGTCTCTGAACACCAGGACAAGCTCTGAACGCCGAGGCTCCAAAGAGCGAAAGGTGCCATGAGTCATCTCGGGCCAGTTCCTGCGGCGCTCTTTCCGTTCCCGTGCTGGCCCAGGTATATTCATACCTCGCTCCGTCTATGTCTACTGATTGCTCTCTCTCTCTCTCTTTATCGCTCTCTCTCTCTCTCTCTCTCTCTTTCTCTCGCTCTGTTTCCCCTGAACCACGCAGGGGCTGCGGGGAAGCGAGGGGGGCCGTCCTCTGGCACGGCGGCCGCTATGTGGTCGCTGATCACGCTCGTTAACCTCGCGTGGACTCCTCGTTCTACTCCTGCTGCTCCTCCTCCTCCCCATCATCATCATCATCATCATCATCATCATCATCATCATCATCCTCATCCTCATCCTCATCATCATCATCATCATCATCACCATCATCATCATATTCCGAATCATCATCATAGTCATCAGCATTATCGTCATCATCATCAGCATCATCAGCAGCAGTATCAGCATCAGCGTCAGCATCAGCATCAGCATCATCATCAGCAGCGGCATCGTCATCAGCATCATCCTCGGCAGCAGCATCAGCATCAGCATCATCATCATCATCATCATCAGCATCAGCATCAGCATCAGCATCATCACCATCATCATTATCATAATCAGCAGCTCCATCATCATCACTATCATCAGCATCACCATCGTCAGCATCTGCATCATCATCATCATCATCATCATCAATACCACCACCACCATCATCACCATCGTCATCATCATCACGACCACAACCAGCATCATCATCGCCATGGTCACACCACCCACATCATCAACACCCATCCTCCATCTTCCACGTCCTTTTACACCCTACCCTCATTCCTCCCTCCTCCCACTCGCTCCTCCCTCCTCCTCCTCATCATCATGATCATTACCACCACGATCATCGTCACCATCACCACCATCACGATCACCTTCACTTCCATCGTTATGTTCATTGCCATCACCATTGTAGTGTTTCATTCCTCCTCCTCCTTCTCCTCATAATTCTCCTTCATCCTCTCTTCTCCTCCCCCGCCCTCCGTCCATGCCACCTCCTCCTTCCTCGTTCATCATCACCCTCCTCCCTCCTTCTCTTCGTCTTCTTCCTCCATCACACCCCACCCCATGCCTTCGCTCCTTTTCCTCGTCCTCCTCCTCCTCCTGCTCCTCCTCCTGCTCCTGCTCCTGCTCCTGCTCCGCCTCCTCCTGCTCCTCTTCCTCCTCCTGCTCCTCCTCAATCTCTCCCCGTCCCCTTCTTCATCATCCCTCCTCCCTCCCGCCTCCTTCCCGAATCGTGCCTCTAATACTTGTCTCTCTCTCTTTCCCTCCCTCTCTCTCTTTCTCTCTATCTCTCTCTCTCTCTCTCTCTCTCTCTCCCCCCCCTCTGTATTATACATATATATATATATGTATAGATCCTCCTTCTTCCCTCCTCCCCCTCCTCTTCCTCCTTCTCCTGCTCCTGCTCCTCCTCCCTCCCCTCCTCCTCCTCCTCCTCCTCCTCCCCCTTCTCCTCAGCCTCCTCCTCCTCCGGCGCCAGCCTCTATAAAGGCCTGGACGGGTTCAGCGTATTTCTTTGCAGGTCTGGTTGTCGTTTTCCCGCTTCCCACCTTACTCATCTTCTCCCTGGGTGCATTGTGTATTGCGTGCATCGGTTCAATTCATTTTTTATCGTGCTCACTGCTTCCTACTTCTCCTCGTACGTTGTCATCCCCGCCATCCCACCCCAATATCTTTAAACCCCATCTCAGATCCTCCCTCATCACCCCCGCTCTCTCCCCACTCTCTTCTCACCGTTCGTTTTCGCAATCGCTCTCACCGCCCTTCCTCCTGCTCATCCCAGCACTCTCCTCCTCCTTCTCCTCCTCCTCATCATCACCATCATCATAACTCAGCGTCCTCCACCTCATCGTCCCTCATCATCATCGTCATCATCATCATCATCATCAGCAGCAGCAGCAGCAGCGGCATGATCGTCGTACGCATCATCATCATCATCATCATCATCATCCTCCTCCTCCTCCTCCTCCTCCTCCTCCTCCTCCTCCTCATCAGCAGCAGCAGCAGCATCATCATCATCATCATCATCATCATCATCATCATCATCATCATCATCATCATCATCATCATCATCATCATCATCATTATCATTATCATTATCATCCTCAGCAGCATCATCGTCAGCATCATCATCAGCATCAGCACTGTCAGCATCACTGTCATCATAATCATCAGCATCATCATCATCAGCATCATCAGCATCATCGTCGTCATCATCATCATAATCAGCATCGTCATCATCATCAGCATCATCATCATCATCATTCTCATCATCATCATCATCATTGTCAGCATAATCGTTATCATCATCAGCAGCAGCATCGGGATCATCATCGCCACCACCATCATCATCACCATCACCACCACCACCACCACCATGACCACCACCATCATCATCAGCAGCATCATCATAAGCATGCTCGTCGTACTCATCATCAGCATCATCATCTACATCAGCAGCAGCATCGTTCATCATTATCATCATCATCATCATCATCATCATCATCATCATCATCATCATCATCATCAGCACCATCATCAGCATCATCATCATAATCATCGTCATCATCCTCCGCAGCAGCATCATCATCACCATCACCATCACCACCATCGTCCTCTCTCATCCTCCTCCTCTTCCTCCTCCTCATTATCATCACCCTCCTCCTCCTCCCCATCGTTTCTCCTCTTCCTTATCCTCTCTCGCATCCTCCCATTGCTTCCTCATCCATTGCCCCTCTCTTCCTGAAAGTTCCACTCCGCCTTCTGATGCGGATGCTCCTCCTTCTCCTCTTCTGGCTTCCATTCCTCCTCCCGCCCTGCCCGTTCTCCTCCTACTCGTCCTCCCTCGTTTCCTCATCGTCCCAATGTACATCGCGCTCCGTGTGTTCCGCTTGGGCGAGTGCTGCTTAGACATGCACCCGCAGAAACACGCCTGAATGCCCAGACTAGGACGGCCACACCTTATCAAACTCCCACGTGCTCCTCTGCCTCCTTCTCCTCTGCCTCCCTCCCCTCCCCCCGCAGAGCAGACCGCCACGAGCCAGATGACCCTGTCGCCCTGGTTCTCACCCGTGCGCTCCAGCCCTACGTAGGCAGCCACACTGACGCCGACGCCCTACCTCTGGCACCCTCAAGCCCTAACGCCGAGGCTCGGCACCCGGATCTCAACACCCCAACCCTGACATCATAACCCTAACACCCCAGCGCTGAACCAAGCATCCTAACCCTGCACACTAACCCCATCCCAAACACACAAACACTAGACCCCTAAGCGACTTAAGCGAACACCCTATCCCGAAAACCTGGCCCTAAGGATTAGCCTTAGCACTAGCTCCGTAACACTGACCCTAAGACCACAGCATGAGCACCCTTGCCCTAACACCCTAACTCCAGCATCCTAGCCCTCTCCCTCGTGACCCGATTTCAACGCACTAACCTTAATCACATACCCCTCACCCCAACACCTTAACACCGTCACCCTAACACCCTAACCCATACCCGTCTACCCGTAATCCTAAGCAGAAGCTCTAACTCTTACACCCTAATTCTTTCATCCCAGCACTAAGGCTACAAATATGCGCAACAAAGAGCCTGGTCGTAGCATTGTAAACTTGACACCGGAACCTAACCAACCCTTAACGCCATAATCCGACCTGCACCAGCCTGACTCTGATGGCCCTAACCGTATCACCCTAAGCATGACACTTAAGTCCGCATACCCTAAACATGAAACTGATGCCACCATAACCTGAATACCCTAACCCTAGCCTAGCACCTTTACCCTGACCCTAGCTTACACCCTTACCCTAGCGTGCTACTCTAAATCGTTAGTCCGTTCCCTTGCGCCCTAACCCTTGACACACCAATCCTAGCACCCTAGCTAGCTCTAGCAAACTACCCTGAACATTACCCCTGACCCCTGACCCTAGCACCGTAACACTGACCCTAAGACCACAGCATGAACACCCTTGCCCTAACACCCTAATCTGGCATCCTAGCCCTCTCCCAAGTGACTCGACTCCAGCAAAATAACCCTAAACACACAACCCCTCATCCTAACACATGACCACCGTCACCCTAACCCACATCCTTCCCCCCGTAATCCTAAGCACAAGCCCTAACCCCGACACCCTAACTCTCACCCCT
>CAUYUJ010019165.1:90000-117500 GCA_963575745.1 Prorocentrum cordatum | reverse complement strand
CGTCTTCGTCGTCGGCGTCGGCGTCGGCGTCGCCGTCACCGTCGCCGTCGCCGTCGCCGTCGCCATCGCCGTCGCCGTCGCGGTCGCCGTCGTTTTCGTCTTCGGCGTCGGCGTCGTCGTCTTCGTTTTCATCGTTTTCGTTTTCGTCGGCGTCGGTGTCGCCGTCGCCGTCGCCGTCGCAGTCGCCGTTGCCATTGGCGTCGGCGTCGGCGTCGCCGTCGGCGTTTTCGTCGTCGTCGTCGTCGTCTTCGTTTTCGTCGTCATCGGCTGCGTCGGCGTCAACGTCGGCGACGGCGTCGGCGTCAGCGACGGCGTCGGCGTCGTCTTCGTCGTCGTCATCGGCGTCGGCGTCGGCGGTCTCCTTCTTCGTCGTCGGCGGCGGCGTCGGCGTCGGCGTCGGCGTCGGCGTCGCCGTCGGCGGTGGCGGTGGCGGCGGCAGCGGCGTCAGAATCGGCGTCGGCGTCGCCGTCGAAATCGGCGTCGGCGTCGAAATCGGCGTCGGCCGTCGCCGTCGACGTCGCAGTCGTCGTCGTCGTCGTCGTCGTCGTCGTCGTCGTCGTCGTCGTCGTCTTCGTCGTCGTCGGCGGCGGCGTCGGCGTCGGCGTCGCCGTCGCCGCCGCCGTCGGCGTCGTCTTCGTCGTCGTCGTCGGCGGCGGCGCGTCGGCGTCGGCGTCGCCGTCGCCGTCGCCGTCGCCGTCGTTTTCGTCGTTGTCGTCGTCGGCGTCGGCGTCGGCGTCGGCATCGGCGTCGGCGTCGGCGTCGGCGTCGGCGTCGGCGCCGGCGTCGGCGTCGGCGTGGGCGTCATCGTCGTCGTCGGCGTCGTCTTCGTCGTCTTCGTCTTCGTCGACGTCGTCAGCGTCGGCGTCGGCGTCGGCATCGGCGTTCGCGTCGGCGTCGGCGTCGGCTTCGTTGTCGTCGTCGTCTTCGTAGGTCTTCGTGATCGTCTTCGTCTTCGTCGTCGTCGGCGGCGTTGGCTTCGGCGTCGGCGTCGGCGTCGCCTTGCCGTCGCCACCGTCGTCGTCGTCGTCTTCATCGTCGTCGTTTTCGTCGTCGTCTGCGTCGTCGTCGGAATCGGCTTCAGCGTCGACGTCTGCGTCGGCGTCGGCGTTGCCGTCGGCGTCGGCGTCGGCGTCGTGGTTGTCGTCGTCTTCGTCGTCGTCTTCGTTTTCGTCGTCGTCTTCTTCGTCGTCTTCGTCTTCGTCGGCGGCGTCGGCGTCGGCGTCGGCCTCGGCGCGAGCGTCGCTGTCGCCGTCGGCGTCGCCGTCGCCTCTCGGTCGCCATCGCCGTCGTCGTCTTCGTCGGCGGCGTCGGCGTCGTTGTCGGCGTCATCGTCGGCGTCGGCGTCGCCGTCGGCGTCGGCATCGGCGTCGGCGTCGGTATCGGCACCGCCGTCGCCGTCGCCGTCGCCGTCGCCGTCGCTGACGTCTTCGTCGTCGTTTTCGTTTTCGTCGGCGTCGGTGGCGCCAGCGTGGCCGTCGCCGTCGGCGTCGGCGTCGCCGTCGCCGTCACCGTCACCGTCGCGGTCGCCGTCGTCGTCGCCGTCGCCGTCGCCGTCCTCGTCGTTTTCGTCGTCGTTTCCGTTTTCGGCGTCGGCGTCGTCTTCGTCGTCGGCGCCGTCGGCGTCAGCGTCGGCATCGGCGTCGGCGTCGGCGTCGGCTGGATCTCACCCCAACCACCGCTGCCAAAATGGCGACGCCGTCCCGCAGTGAAGCTGGGGGCGGCGGTGCCTGTGGTCGTCCGTGAGCATATCCCTATACCTCGGAGGCGAAGGGGGGGGGCGGACGATGAGGCGATGGGCAGGAGCAGGTGGAGGCGAGGAGGATGGAGGATGGACGATGGAGGAATACGGCGGGTGGCGGGCAAGAGCACGGGAGGCAGAGCGTCGAGGGCAAGAACGAAGAGGGAGCGTGGAGGACGAACGACGGAGGACGTTGGGTGGAGGATGTCGGATAGAGGGGGAGGAGGAGACATGAAGAGGGGTGAGCATTGAGCGAACAGGACAGAGGATGGAACGAATGACCGAGGCCGCGTGTCCGTGGGCCCGTGGCCAGTGCCACGAGCGTGCGCCGGACGGCCGGACGGCATGCTTGCACACTGCTGCATGCCAGGCCTCCGCCGGAAACGTGCCCAGATGACTCGCATGCCAGCCAGCATCGCGACAGACACTTTTTGATTCGCGGGTCGAGAGCGCACCTCTTCCGGTCGAAGCTAAGCGGGCCGCGCGAAGCTTGAATTAACGAGGGGAAGGACGCGGGGGAGAGCGCAGCCACAGGCCGAGGCTGGGAGGCGGCAAAGCCTCATCGCGACAGACACGCTGCGCAGGCTTGTGCAACTCAGGCGTCCACGCCCGCCGGGGCCCGCCCCTCTCGCGGCGGCCGGGGCCGCTGCGCCAAAGTCGGAAGATGCCCGCTGCACGTGCGTACAGTGTCACCGCACAGGATCGGTCGCCGCTGCAGCAGACGGCCACCGAGCTTGATGCGCCAGGCTCTCCGTAGGACCTCGAGGTGGAGGAGGGCGGAGGGAGGAGAAAGCGTGGGTGCATCGACGAGGAGAGAGGACGGAGCGGGACGGACGACGGAGGATGGAGGATGAAGGTGGATACAGGACATACTACAGGAGGGAGGAAGGAGGAGGAGGGGTGGAGGAGATAAAGGGATGGAGGATGCAGAAATGGACGATGGGGGGGTGTTGGAGTGAGGATGGAAGATGGAGGACGGGCAAAGAGGATTACGACGACGAATGAAGGACGATGGACGATGGACGGTGGGCGGGGGGTGGACGATGACAGATGGAGCGCGGAGGTTGGGCGATGGGAGAAAGAGGACGGACGATGTAGAATGGGGGATGCAGGAGGATGGGACATAGAGGGTAGAAGAAAGTGGAGGAGAGCACGTTGGAGGGACATTCATGGATGAGGAGGGGGCAATTTGGCCAACATGACGACCACGGTGGGGCCTCGGAAGGAAGCCGAATGCACTGACTGCGCATCGATAGCGTGGCTTGCCGCCCTCCTAGTCATCCTCTTCCCCCCTCGTCCTCCTCATCCTCCTCATCCTCCGCATCATCGTGATCACCCTCCCCTCCATCTTCTCCTCTTCCGTGTCCTTCTCATTCCTCCACGTCGTCGCCCTCCTCCTGATCCTCCTCCTCCTCCGCATCCTCGTCCTACTCCTTACCCGCCTCCTCCAACTCCTTCCCCTCCTCCTCTCCCTCCTCCTCCTCGCCCTCCTCCACCTCCTCCTCATGCTCCTGTCCACTTCTCCAGATTATCCTCCTCCTCCTCGTCCTCCTCCTCGCTCTTCTCCTCGCTTTCTCCTCGCTCTTCTCCTCGCTCTCCGCCACGCTCTCTTTATCGCTCTCCTCCTCCACCTCCTCCCTGTCCTCTCCCTGTCCACTCCTCCTCCTCCTTCTCCACCTCCTCCTCCTCCTCCTCCTCCTCCTCCTCCCTCTGTCTCCCCTCCTCATCCATCATCTCTCCCTCCTCCCTCCTCCTCCTCCCTCCTCCTCACTCCTCCTCCTCTCCTCTCCTCCTCCTCATCATCATCATCACATCATCATCCATCACACCACATCAATCATCATTATCATCATCATCATCATCATCATCATCATCATCATCATCATCCACCACATCACCACCACATCATCCATCCTCCTCCTCCTCCTCCTCCTCATCCTCCTCATCCTCCTCACCCTCCTCCGCGTCCTCCTCAACCTCCTCTCCGCTTCTCCTCGTTATCCTCCTCCTCCTCCTCCTCCTCCTCCTCCTCCTCCTCCCTCCTCATCATCATCATCATCATCATCATCATCATCATCATCATCATCAGCGTCATCATCATCATCATCATCATCATCATCAGAATCAGAATCATCATCATCACCACCGTCATCATCATCATCATCATCATCATCATCATCATCATCATCATCATCATCAATCGTCGTCATCGGCATCATCATCATCATCAGCACAGCATCAGCATCAGCAGCAGCATCAGCATCAGCATCATCATCATCTCATCATCATCCTCATCCTCATCCTCTCATCATCATCATCATCATCATCATCATCATCATCATCATCATCATCATCATCATCATCATCATCATCATCATCATCATCATCATCCATCATCATCATCATCATCATCATCATCATCATCATCATCATCATCATCATCATCATCATCATCATCATCATCATCATCATCATCATCATCGTCGTCGCCCTCCTCTCCTCCTCCTCGCCCGCCTCCTCCTTCTCCTCCTCGCCCGCCTCCTCCTCCTCCTCCTCCTCCTCCTCCTTCTCCTCCTCCTCCCTCCTCCTCCTCCTCTGGCTCCTCTTGCTTCTCTGCGGGGTCACGCGTCTTGGATCTTGGACGTAACGTCCTACCCCGCGGGCGCGGGTTCCGGGCGGCAGAGGGGGGAGAATGGCGCTGGGAGGGGGAGGGGGAGGAGGCGACGGAGAAGGCCCTCTCTCTCACCCTCCCCGCACGGGCGCTGAGGGACATAGATACGTCGCCCCCTGGGGGTCTCCTCCACCAGTCGTGCCCTTTTCATCGCCTACTCTTACAGATCTCCTAGTTTGATCAGCCCTCCCCCCCCCGTGGGCGACCGCCACGTTGGGGGGGGGCAACGTCGACACACGACCGTCATGCCACCAGCCCGAGCCTGAGAAGGAGGAAAGGAATGGCGCTCCGATGGCGCTCCGATCACGCTCCGATTACGCTCTGGTTGCGCTCCGATTGCGCTCCGATTACGCTGTAGTTGCGCTCCGACTGCGCTCCGAATACGCTCTGGTTACGCTCCGAGTGTGCTCCGAATACGTTCTGGATATGCTCCGAGTACGTTCCAATTACGCTCCGAAGGGGAAGGAGGGAGAAGACGAAGAAGAAATATAAAACGCCTAAAATGAATATGATGATGAGTGAAGAGGGAAACCCAGAGGGAAGAATGAAGGATACAGGGGCGAGGAAGAGGGGAAGGAGAGAGAGAGAGAGAGGGGAAGGAGAAGATGAGAAAAGGCATGCTTAGGAGGAGAAGGAGGAGGCGAAGGAGCTATTGACGCTTCAATCCCGAGGATTAGAATCCGCTCAACGTCAAAAAGGCGAAGGGGCAGGAAAAGAACAGGCGGTTGAGGGAGGGAAAAGGACAGGGGCAGCCATCTCGTGGAGGAAGGGGGCTCTGGCAGACTCTGACCTTGGGCTCGCATCCCCCGCATGTTCGGGGGGGTGGGGCTAGATGCGCAAGGCGGCATACTCCAGGACGGCTCCCTCCTTCCCGATTCTGAGAAAACTGACGCCCCAGACTACCCACAAGACATCATGTGTTTGTTTATGTTTTGCGCGACCGCCGATCACTCCCGCGATGTATCGACCACCAGGTGGACACCCCCAGTGGATACGCACGGCAGGTGGTGGAAGGTGGAAGCACGTAGCGGACAGGCACGCAGCAGCGGCCGCAGAACGGTACTCCGTATGAGAAAAGAGAACTGGAGGGAGGCGAACCTTTCACCTTCGAGGAGAAACAACATCCCGCTCATCACGGGAGCACAAGAGTAAAGTTAAGATCAAACTAAAGACTGTCTCGCAGAAAAGAAGGAGTCGCGGTGGTCCACTTTGGAGAGCTAGGTTACGAGAGGGAAGAGGAAAACAACACTCGGGCTGTCACTCTGACAACGCTGGAAGAAAGTGCGGACAGTAAGAGCCCTTCCGCTTTCCTCCCTCCTCCCTTCCAGCGTCCTCTCTTGTTTCCTCCTCGCTGGCTTAAGACACCACACGCGCCGTCCTTCATATCCTCGCCGATGACGTTTTCGTCGAAGTTGCTCACGTCAACCTGGAGCGAGGGGGAAGACAACAGGGGGGAAGAAGGAAGGGGGGATAGGGGTAAAGCGGAAGGATAAGAGGGGGGCAGGAGGAAGAGCAGGGGAAGGAGAAGGGCAAGAAGGATGAGAGAGGAGGGATGAAGAGGAAGAGAGAGAGAGAGGAAGGCAGGGAGGGAGAACGGAGGGGAAGCAAGATGAGGAGGGAGGAGGGAGAGGGGGAGGCGGGGAGGAGGGAGTAAGCAAGAGAAAGAGGGGCAGGAGAGGGAAGTTGCTCAGGGGGCGAACGAAGGACAGGGGGACGAGGAGGAGGACGGAAGAGAGAGGGAGCGGGGGGGGCAAGCTAGGTGCGCAAGCGTCTTATGTGACGTCCTGCCCCTCACTCCCATCCCCTTCCATGGCGTAGATATCCGCTCTATTATTGCAGTCGGATGTCGTAGTATGGCATAACCTTACATGGCATAACATGACGTTGAAGATCAACGCGTAGCATGACATAGCATGGCGCGGCACTGCGTAGTCAAGCACTGCATATCATAACATTGCAGCTGAAAGTATGGCATCGCGCAGCGGAACACACCATAGTATTGCATTGCATGCCATGGCATGGCACTGGAAAATGAGGCCAGCGCTGCAGCGGGAGCACGATTCGCAACGAGCGGAAGCGCGAAAATAAGGCCAGCGCTGCAGCGGGAGCAAAATCCGCCGGCCCCCTTGTGGGGCCACCAGGCTGTAGGCCGAAGGTTCGCAGTTTCCTGTACCAGTTGCAGCTTCCAGTTTCCACTGTTACAGTTCTGCTTCTTGCTGCTCACTGTTCCTTGTTGATGGACCGCCGGAGGGGGGGAGGCCCAAAACGGGCAGGTTTAGCACGCTCTGAGCGTGTTGTCTGAATTGCTGGGGTGGGTAAAACTTGACACCCCTCACGCAAATCGGCGGGGTCAGGGTCCAAAAACAAAAGGGATTTGCCACATTTCTGAAATTCGGTGACACCCCTCACACAGATCGGCGGGGTCAGGGACCAAAAACACAGGGGATTTGCCACATTTCTGAAATTCGCTGGCACCCCTCACGCAGATCGGCGGGGTCAAGGTCCAAAAGCATATAATTTGCTGCATTTCTAACATTCGGTGGCACCCCTCACGCAGATCGGCGGAGTCAGGGTCCAAAAACACATGGGATGTGCCACACTTCTGAAATTCGCTGGCACCCCTCACGCAGATCGGCGGAGCAGGGTCCAAAAACACATAGGATTTGCCACATTTCTGAATTTCGATAGCACCCCTCACCTCACGCAGCTCGGCGGGGTCAGGGTTCAAAAACATATCGGATTTGCTACATTTCTGAAATTCGATAGCACCCCTCACGCAGCTCGGCGGGTCAGGGTCCGAAAACCCAAGGGATTCTCAACATTTCTGAAATTCGGTCGCACCCCTCACGCGGATCGACAGGGTCAGGGTCCAAAAACACATAGGATTTGCCACATTTGTAAAAATTCGGTGCACCCCTCACACAGATCGGCGGGGTCAGGGTCCAAAAACACATAGGATTTGCCACATTTCTGAAATTCGCTGGCACCCCTCACGCAGATCGGCGGGGTCAGGCTCAGAAGACAAGTCAATTGGTTTTTTGTCGATTGCGAATCGGCCTCGCATGAAGTTCCGATACTGCTTCAGGACGGCGCCCAGGCCTCATGACATAGCTCTCGCATTCTCCGACATAGGGAGCCGGCGGCAGGGGGCGAAGCCCTGCCGGATTTTGAAGGACCGGAAAAAATCATGATCGACCCACGAACCCGGAAAGGAATATAGAAATGTAAGACATGGCAACGTTTCAAAAACACCTGATTGGGCAACGGGCAAATGCAGTGCTTAGTGTATCGATCTTGATGTACCGTGCCGAGGGCTGTGCTGTGCAGCGCTGTGCTGAATTGCGATGAGCCATGCCACCATTGTGCTCTATAGTGTTGTGGATCGAGTCCTCCTTTGCATCCGAGTCCTGACCGAACTGATCTGGATCTTAAGCTCGAGCTGCCTGAGCACATAACTAGTAACTGCCCCAGAGCTGATTGACAGGGGAACATGCCAGGAGGACGCACCGCGGAACGTCCCAAGGGACGCGCCAGGCGACGCGCCAGGGGACGTGCCATGGGGACGCACCGCGGGACGTGCCGAGGGGATGCGCTACGGAACATGCCAATGGACGTGACACGGGACGTGCCAGGGGACGCGCCGCGCGACGTGCCTGGGGGACTCGCCACGGGACGCGCCACGGAACGTGCCAAGGAACGTGCCAAGTTGCAATGCTGAATGTATCGATCTTGATTCTTGATGTACCGTGCCGAGGGCTGTGCTGTGCTGAGCCGTGCTGAACTGCGATGTGCCATGCCGCGATTGTGCTCTATAGTGTTGTGGATCGAGTCCTCCGTTGCATCCGAGTCCTGACCGAACTGATCTGGATCGTAAGCTCGAGCTGCCCTAGCACGTAGTAGCTGCCCAGAGCTGATTGACAGGGGAACATGCCAGGAGGACGCGCCGCGGAACGTCCCAAGGGACGCGCCAGGCGAGGTGCCAAGGGACGTGCCACGAGGACGCACCGCGGGACGTGCCGAGGGGACGCGCTACGGAACGTGCCGATGGACGTGCCACGGGACGTGCCAGGGGACACGCCGCGCGACGTGCCAGGGGGACTCGCCACGGGACGCGCCACGGAACGTGCCAATGAACGTGCCAGGTTGCAATGCTGAATGTATCGAGCTTGATTCTTGATGTACCGTGCCGAAGGCAGTGCTGAACTGCGCCGTGCTGAACTGCGATGTGCTACGTGACGATTGTGCTCTATAGCGTTGTGGATCGAATCCTCGTTTGCATCCGAGTCCTAACCGAACTGATCTGGATCTGAAGCTCGAGCTGCCCTAGCACATAGTAGCTGCCCCAGAGCTGAATGACAAGGGGGCATGCCAGGAGGACGCCCGCGGAACGTCCCAAGGGACGCGCCAGGCGACGTGCCAGGGGACGTGCCACGGGGACGCACCGCGGGAGGTGCCAAGGGGACGCGCCACAGAACGTGCTGGGGACAAGCGTCGTGTTGGTGGCCTGGACACGTAAAAACACGGTGCCAGCTCGGGATAACTATGTTAGATACCCACTGGGTGGCCTGGACACGTAAAAACACGTGGTTCCAGCTCGGGACAATCATGTTCGAGATCTCCCTGGGTGGCCTGAGCATAAAAAACACGCGGTTCCAGCTCGGGACAGCCATGTTTGATACCCACCTGCGTGACCTGGATACGCTGAATTCGCGCTCCCGCTCGAGACATCCTCGCAACGTCTTCCCTGGAGAGGCCCCCAAAGCGCAACTCCCTGTTCAGAGCAAGAAACCATCACTTGTCTGTGTTGGGACATGTGTTCGGGTAGCGCTTTTCGGCCCTCTGTGCGTTTCCTCATAATTCGGCGTTGGGCCCGACGCCATGTTAGATACCTCAACTCTGCAAAACCATGCTTCGCTCGAGACATCCTCAACAAATTTTGGAAATCTAGCGTTTCGCTCGAGACGTCCCCCAACTCTGCAAAACCAGCGTTTCGCTCAAGACATCCTGAACAAGTTCTGAAATAAAAGCGTTTCGTTCGAGACGTCCTCAAAAATAATTCCGCCGGCCTCCTTGAAGTCGATTCCGGGGGTAAACCTCGTAAAGAGAACCCTGCGCCCCCGCCCTTTCCGGGAACTGATGTACAAAAACGCATCTGAAAGACCAACTCGCCGGAATCCCGTGTGCCAACAAAAACAATGCGCGGAGGAGGGCCGCACCTCTTCTGGCCAGAGTCGGGGGAGAGAGGAGAGTCGCATTCCTGTCCTTGTAGAGGGAGGGAGGAGGAACCAGGGAAAGGGAGGGAGGGCGGGAGGAGGGAGCACCGCGGAGGGAGCACGCCGCCCGAGGCTCCCGCCTCGACGATGGACACCGCGTCGGAGGCGCCCCCCGGGGGCGGCGAGCCGCTCCGTGCCGTGAAGCCGATGTAGCCCCCGGGCTTCACCGGGCTGGTGGTCCTCGCGGCTCCCCGCGGCGCACGGAGCGCCGCCGTGGGTCGGAGGAGGGGCAACGAGGACACAGAAGGGGACGCTGCGCGGGATGAGCAGCGGCAGCAGCGGGGATGGCACGACTGCGGTCTGCAGCGGGAGATGCTTAGAGGGACAGGCTAGGTCCGCGTGCGCCACATCCGATATCCTACCCCTCCCTCCCCTCCCTTCCCATTGCGCTGATGTCTCTGTCCGCCGACGCGTGTCACAGCGGACCTGGAACTCCAACAAGAAGGCCTCATCGTGTTGTGCGCAATCGGGAAAAGGGGATCTGCGTACAGTGGAGGAGGAGGTGGCGGATGAGCAGCTAGGCGGGAGCGCTCGCGCCATGTCTGATATCCTGCCGAGGGAAGGAGGGAGAGGCCAGGGATGGGGAGGGGAGCATCGCGAGCAGCCTCTGAGGTGCCGACCGACGGCGCGGTGCTCCACTTGCTCGACAGTCCGCCGCCCTGCGTTTTTTCTACACTTGTCCTTGCGCTGTTGATGTGTGACTGTGTTTGCGGTTTCGTTTCGCTATTGGTGCGTAGCTCCCAAATTTGGCGGCGCGCACAAAGGGGTGGAGGGAGGGGGGAGGGCTTCTTAGAAGCACCCCTGCTTCTTAGAAGGCGGCGGCCTTACATCTATAGATAAGGCCCGCGCCTTCTAAGAAGCAGGGGGGAAGAAGCCCTCCCCCTCCCCCCACCCCCCTCTGCGCGTGGCTGACACTTGTATGCCTCTCTCGCCTCTCCGCCGCCGCCTCCAGCCAGTCCAGGCCCTCCGAATGGCGAAGGGAACTTCAGCGTGCGGTCAGCGCAGGAGCGCAGGTCCTGTCGATCTTGAAGCACTCCTGCCAGCTCAGGCTGGGCGACTGCTTCATCGAGACCTCGCTGGCGGAAGGACGAGCACGGACCGAAACAGCAACAGCATCTGCAGTCGGACCTGAGACACGAGAACATCCTTCGAGAACAGGAGACCCTCCGCCGGCCAGAACTCACGGACTATCCGAAGGTGCCCTCCCCAGGGTGCACAAGAACATCCAACGAGCACGAAGAACATCAGGGCACCCTCCCCGAACCCACCTCGATTTTATACCTCGGTCCGACTGTGTGCGCCCCACGCGGGGACTTGCAAGAACCAAGCCGCGCGTGTAGACAGCTGTGGCGCATAACCAGGAACCCGCTCTCGGCAGGATTCGGCTCTGCTCTGACCCTGGCCATCATGCGACAGGCAGGTTCGTCCCTGGATCTCTGGTCGAAGAAGAGAAACAGCAACGGCACCAAAGCAGGGAGGACAGGATTATCAGGTACGCATTTCGGTTCGGGCACAAGCTTCCACACCTACGCCTGCTGACCTCACCCACCCTCCCCCAAAGGCGGAAATCGACGAAAACAGCCGAGATTTAAACAGCTAAGATATACCCTACAGATACCGTTGGAGATCTAAGCTCTGAGAAGCCAGGGGGGGCCTCTCAAGAAGACTCGTAATCTGCGCTCAGAAGGCCCCATGGAAGGCGAGAGGGTGTCTGAAGAGGCCGCCGTCTTCTCGAAAGGCACTCCCCCCCAGAGATGGAAGGGGGCCGAAATGGGAGCGGGGGCGAATGCGAACTGGCTCAGTGAGGCCGTGAGTCAAGCTCTCTATGGGGCACGATGCGCAGTATTGACAACTGCTGTGGCAAATCACAGGAGCCTCCCAATCATCTTGTTGGCTCTTGCGAATCGACGCAAATCGACGCTAACCGACGCCTGTCGACGCTAAATCGACGCTCTTCGACACTAATCGACGCTAAATCTCAGCTACCTCGTCGAATACCAAACGCTGATCGACGATAACCTAATCTAAGAACGGAATCACGAAGGAGCACAAGGCTCCCATGATGTGCTGCCGAAGAAAACAGAGCGGGGGCGAATGCGAAAAGGCCCATTGAGACCGTAAGTCGAGCTCTTCATGGGGCACGGTCGGATGCAAAAACGGCAACGGCAGGGCTGCGTCTAAGGCAGCCAGGGAGCGAAGCAGCAGCAGCAGCAGCAGCAGCGGCACGAAGGTGAGAAGGAGAGAGGGATTTGTTAGATCGCGGTGTAGCGATATAAATAAACTTCCATTCCCTCGACACTGGTCCCCACTGGACGCGGAGAGCGGGCGGACGGTGGAGGAATCCGAGCATCCAGCACATATGTCATCCGGCACAGATGTCATACAGAAAAAATAGGACCGAGAAGCGTGGGTGGACGCGCAGCGCTGTGCAAAAACAAACAGGACTCAACACTACGGAATTACTGAGTGAACACATCATCAGCACCGAGTTCCTCACTGTCACCTTCACCAGCGTCATCATCGCCATCGTCATCCTCATGATCCTCCTCATCATCCTTCTCCTCCTCCTCCTCCTCCTCTTCCTCCTCCTCCTTCTCCTCCCCCTCCTCCTCCTCCTCCTCCTCCTCCTCCTCCTCCTCCTCCTCCTCCTCATCATCATCATCATCATCATCATCATCATCATCATCATCATCATCAGCAGCAACAGCAGCAGCAGCAGCAGCATCAGCATCAGCATCATCCTCATCATCATCATCATCATCATCATCAGCATTAGCATCATCCTCATCATCATCAGCAGCATCATCATCAGCATCATCAGCATAATCAGCATCATAATCATCAGTATCATCATTATCGTGATCATCATCATCATCATCATCATCGCCGTCGTCGTCGTCATCATCATAATCATCATCGACGTCGTTGTCAATCACCATCATCCTCATCATCATCATCATCATCATCATCATCATCAGCATCATCATCATCAGCATCATCATCATCGTCAACATCAACATCGACGTCGTCGTCGTCAATCATCATCAACCTCCTCATCATCACCATCGCCGTCGTCGTCGTCGTCATCGTCATCATCATCGTCATCATCACCATCACCACCACCACCATCATCATCACCAGCACCACCACCATCATCATCATAATCATCATCGTCATCGTCATTATCATCGCCGTCGTCATCATCATCATCGTCCTCGTCGTCGTCGTTATCGTCATCATCGTCGTCGTCAGTTGAATCGTCATCATTATCATCATCAACAATATCATCGCCACCATGATCAGCATAGCAGCAGCATCTTAGTCAGCGGCATCATCATCAACAGCATCGTCACCATCATCATCACCAAAATCATCACCATCATCATCCTCATAATCATCATAATCATCATCATGAGCATCCTCATCGTCCTAATACTCATCCTCATCATCATCATCATCATCATCATCATCATCATCATCATCGTCACCATCATCATCACCAAAATTATTACCATCATCCTCATCACCATCATCAGCATCATCATCGTTTCCATCATCATCACCAAAATTATCACAATCATCCTCATCACCATCATCATCTTCATGAGCATCCTCATCATCATCAGAATCAGCATAATTAGCATCATGATAATCAGAATCGTCAACAAAATCGTCATCGTCATCGTCACTATCTTCATAATCACAATGAACACCAACACCATCATTCTCGTCATCGTCCTCGTCGCCGTCACCATCCTCATCACAAGCATCATCACCACCACCACCACCATCATCAGCAGCATCATCATCACATACTCGTAGTCCCCATGATCCCACCATCATCATTATCAGAATCACCATCGTCGTCATCGTCGCCATCATGATCTTCATCGTTCACAGCGTCCCCCCTCCACTCCCTTACAAGTTCCTGTCCCTCACTCGTGTCGCTTGCTTCTCAGGCGCCTCGACAGCGTCTGGCCTGAACCGGATCTTCAGCTGCGCTGCCTGGCGCAAGAGCAGCGAGGAAGCGGCAAGAAGACGAGAGAGCCGAGAAAGGGAAGGAAGAGCATCAGCGTGAGTTAGAGCACGTGGAGGGAGAGCTGGCGGCGCGTTGAAGGGGGCATGGTCGGGAGGGCCCGCCCCGCCTCTCTGAAGGAGTTTTGGGGGGGAAGGCGATCGGTTTTCGAGGCTCAACCCCCCTCTGCAGAGAAGGAGCCTCATGCTTCCCTGGAAGGCCGCCCCCCTCACCCCACTCCAAGGTTTAAGACGGCTCAGGGTGCAGGGGGGTCCAGGGTCTTAGATGATCCACGGGATGACCACCCAGAGAATACGACTGGCACACAAACTCGCTCGAGCACAACCCACCCGCACACCTGCAGCTTGCTTGCCAATATCGGGAGGCCGTGGCTGAAAAGAACGACGGGAGCTTGTTAGCACATCTCACCAAGCGCACCAAAGCGTGGAACCTTACCGCGCATGGCGATTCTTCGGGCGGGCGAATCGGGTCGATTGGGCGCGGCGGGCCTGGCCAGACACCAGCGCGCTGTGGGGCCCTGTCGCACCTCGCCCCAGCACCCGTTGCCAGCGTGCGCGGCGTCAGCGGCTGGCCGCCTGGCGACGCACGCAGTCATGCGGCGCGAGGTGCTTGTCGCGTGGTCGAGGAGCGCAGGTGCCACGCGCGGTATGCTCTCGCACGGGGTGGGGGTGGCGCCCGTCGCCTGCCTGTGGACATCGCACGGGGTGGGGGTGGCGCCCGTCGCCTGCCTCGCCGCCGCTCCGCGCGCTGGCCGGCAGCTCTCCGGGCTCCCGCGCGGGGGCCCCCCGTCGCCGCCCTTCGCCGCCACTGCGCCACCGCGCTCGCTCCTCGGGAGGCTGTCCGGGGCGAGGTCGGGCCAGGACCCGGAGCTGTGCCGTCGTTTGCGCCTCGCCGCCAGGCCTCGGTGCCGTCGCTGCTGTGCCGAAGGGTCACTTCACAGATGTGCTGTACCCGTGAGCTCTCCTGGCGGGCGCCGCCCGCGGTGTGCTTCCCGCGCATGACTGACAAGGACTTGCCATGCGGCGCAGAAGCCAGGCCGTTCTTCCAGTACCTATGCTGATGTTCCAACCTGTACCACGTAGCATGGGTTGCCCGCAACCTCGTGCATAGTACGCAGCTAGCGGGAGTTCCCAACGACGAGGGGCCAGGTGTCAGGGTCCTCACGTCTGACGACCAGCACATACGCAAATACAAATGGTTGCATTTCCGTACCCAGCTCGGCTGCACCGAACCGCACTGAGCTGGAGATGGACGAGGGTTCGACAGGAGTGCGAACGTTGGGAGGGGATTGGCGCAGAGGGAAAAAACATCGACCCGCAGTCGGCGATACAGCCCCGACACATCGGCGACGGGCCCCCCCCCCCGACAGCGAAGCCGCACGTTCCTGGGCGGGCTCGGCGACCGGGGCCCCATATCGGCGATCGATGGGCGACCGGGGATCGACGCGCCGCTCCCATGAGCATGTCTAGTACTAGAGGCCTCCTAGATGGGGTCCGAGTAGATGGGGTCGGAGGCTCGCGCCGCATCGGCGATACGTCGCCGATGCATCGGCGATACACTGCAGACGCATCGGCGATGCATCGGCGAAGTCGGCGAAGCATCGGCGCCGTCGGCGTGGAGAAAAGCGGCCTCCACATCGAGCCGCATCGCCGATGCATTGGGGATGCGGCGCGATCCTCCGACTCCGTCTACTCCGACCCCATCTAGGAGGCCTAGAATTTCCCCCAAGAAAATTGTCTATGGCCCCTGAGTGTACAGATGCAAACTCTTGTCGTTCCGCATCTACGGTCGGAAACTTTTGCTCCGCGCCCCGCTGCGGCGGCCTCGGTGGCACGCTGTGCCCTGCCAGCGGGCAGCGCGCCGCTCCGCCTCGCGGGGCGGGAAGAGCGGCAAAAAACTCGGGACGCTGACGCATGGGGACCAGTAGGGAAACAAAAAGTGACATGAACATAAAGACTGGGAGGTCCGCGCGGATGTCTCGGAGCGCGACAGGGGAGGCGCCGGAGGCGCCGCCGGGGGGCCCCAACGCCGATCCGAGAAATCCGCGCGGACCTCCGAGTTTTTATGTTTATTCGGGTGTTGCTAGAAGTACCCCTGGCCCAAGGTGCCCCCAGGATTCTCGGGGTGGCCTGGGCGGCCTCCAGTGCACCCTTCACGAGGCCCAGAGGACCTCAGGAACTTCAAAATGGAGCGGAATGCTGGGGGCACCTTGGGCCAGGGGCACTTCTAGCAACACCCGATTTATGTTACTTTTTGTTCCCCTGACCAGGGAAGCGGTGGCGCGTCGCGCCGCAGCGTGGTGGGCCAACAAAACCGGCGGCGCGGCCTCTGTGGTCGGCGGCGCCTGGGATCCGAGCTGCGGTCGTGGCTGCGGCAGGGGCGGGTGCTGCGGTGCGAACTGGGCACCAAGGCGGCAGGGAAGGCCGGGAGGGAAGGGAGGAGAGGGCCGCGGACGACTGGGGCGCCCTCGGAGCGGGAAGCACTCCGGGCTGTGCCGGAGCAGGCCCACTGGCCGCGCGACACGCTGCGCCAAAATTCCTGACCGTGCCCGCCGGTCGGAAGAAGTGGGTAGAAACATAAGGTGGGAAGGCGTTGGATGCAGATTGGGCTCCCGCCCAACCCCCTGAAGAGGAGGGAGGAGGGAAAACCACTCGACTCTAGAAGTTGCAAGGCTCCATACGCAGATTGGGGACCTGGGCATCCAAACAAACACCTGCTTCCGACGACCGACGTGTATTGTGGTCGCTCCGAACCGCACCGAGTCGGAGGTGAACAAATCGATCGCCACGAGCCGCCCCACCACGGCGGGGGCGCGAGAGGACGCCGCGCGCGGGGGAGGGTGCGGGCGTTCAACGTGTTGCGGAAGTCGAAGCGGCACGTCATGGCCGGCGCCTCCTGGGCAGGCG
The DNA here is from genome assembly GCA_963575745.1 of Prorocentrum cordatum. Taxonomy (NCBI): domain Eukaryota; class Dinophyceae; order Prorocentrales; family Prorocentraceae; genus Prorocentrum; species Prorocentrum cordatum. Next base: position 100,876 of record CAUYUJ010019165.1, on the reverse strand, counting down.
CCTCCTGCCTCGTCCTCCTCCCTCCTCCATGCTTCCTTCCTTTTCCTTACGAATAATTCCTCTCTGTCGCACCCCGAGGCCGGCCGAAAATAGGCGGGCCGGGCGTTTCGCCTGAGACTTCCTCACAATTTGGGATCCTGGAGCTTAAAGGTTGGACAACAGCTTCACGGATGGAGGGCGGATCGCTTTCAAAATGTGGCTCTCGCCTTAGCGCCGCGCACACTCGTCTTAAAAAATGCAACAGGTTCACGAATTGAGGGCGGACCATTTTCAAAATGTGGCTCTCGCCTGAGCGCCAAGCACATTCGCTTCATTTTGAAATGAGCACCAGTAGACCTCGATGTCAGAAGTCTTAGTATCGACACTTGGTTTACATCAGTCGTGATTAGAGCCCAGCCTGTTTGAACGGCAACTCGACATGTGGACATACTTTGGAAACCCCCATATCGATTGCTACCAACGCGCGTAGCATTGAACGGATCGCTGGCGGCTCTTTCTCAGAGGTGCCGCATGAGACTTCCTCGAAGTGCATGACCGCAAATCAAAACTTGCGCAGCAGTTACACGGGTGGGGCAGTTGTTCTTCGAGAGGGGGAGCTCGCTGGACACCACGTGGAACGGTATGATCATTGCCTCTCGCACTCCTGCGTACGCGCCACTGAGATGCAAGACCATTCCTTTTCGCAGCGAGACCCTCGCGAAAATGGCAGGCACAGCAGTGTTGGTCTTTTGACGGGGAGGCTTCTTGCAGTGAAAAACGTGGACTGGCACAGGAAGCACGACAAGGGGACTTGAGACGGGAGGGTGTGTTGCAGCATCCTTTATGCATCTTTGGCTTACCCCGGTCCTCCCCCCCTCCTCCTCCTCCATCCTCCTCCCCCTCCTCCTCCAAGTCCTCCTCCTCCTCCTCCTCCTCCTCCTCCTCCTCCTCCCCATCCTCCTCCTCCTCCTCCTCCTCCTCCACCTCCCCCTCCCCATCCTCCTCACTCCCACCCCCATACCCCCCCTTGCGCCAAGAGAAACGGCAACCCCATCAGCAGCGAAGCTGCGACGCAGCGGGAGACACGGAGAAGTGCCCAGTGGCCATCTGAGAGCACACACACACACACACACACGCACGCACACACACACACACACACACACACACACACACACACACACACACAAAAAAAACACACACACACACACACACACACACACACACACACAACACGCACACACAAAAACCACACACACACCACACGCACGCACGCACGCACGCACGCACGCACGCACGCACGCACACACACACACACACCACACACACACACACACACACACGCACGCACGCACGCACACACACACACACACACACACACACACACACACACACACACACACACACACACACACACACACACACACACACACACACACACACGCGCACACACACAAAAAAAACGAGCGGCATAAAACACGGCCCCTGACATCGCGCATTGGCGAGAGAAGAAGAAGAGGAGGAGGAGGAAGAGGAGGAGGAAAAGAAGGTAGAGAGGAGAGAGAGGAGGAGAAGGAATAAGAGGAGAACCTTCGCCAAAGCATTTCCTCGATTTCCCGCCGATTGCATAGTGAGCATCAAGGGGGGAGATGCCCATCCTCGAGGACCTCCTCCTCCTGCTGCTCTGGGGGATGGTCACACCCGAAGGGACCGAGGCCCTCCTCGAGGGGACCATCCTTCGCTCCTCGAGGGCAGCACCCCTGAGGGGACCAGTCCTCCTCGACGGGACTGTCCCCGAGGGGCCACCCGAGACTCCAGAGGATGCGAGGGAGGGGGTGGGCAGCGCGCAGACACCGCTCCTCCTCCTCCTCCTCCTCCTCCTCCTCCTCCACCTCCCCCTCCACCTCCACCTCCACCTCCTCCTCCTCCTCCTCCTCCTCCTCCTCCTCCTCCTCCTCCTCCTCCTCCTCCTCCTCCTCCTCCGAGTAGGATGCGAGGGAGGGAGGGGTGGGCAGCGCGCAGACATCCAAGGCGGAGCTGCTGCCAAGAAGGGGCAGGGTGCGGAAGACAGCGCAGCGACCCACGGCAGCAGCTGCTCGCTGCTGCGGGAGAGGCAACCGAGGGCCCACCGAGCAAGAGGCGTACGACGGCACATCACCGGCAACGACGTGTCGAGAACGGTTCACCGCGAAAGGTCTTTCATACCCCCCCGCCCAATAATGTAAAACTAAGTATGTGCTGCGCGGGCTCATTGACATACTGGGACCCCGACAATACTGTAGATAAAACCTTTTGCGGTTAACACGCGGCGAGGACACCCCTCAGCTGACTAACAGCATACGATGGAAAGGAGCCAAAACATGAAGGCAGACAAATGACGAATCACGCGAGGGGATTCATGCTCCGGTCGGAGTCGTGGCAGGGATGGAAACTCCTGCAGCACGGTCAGCAGCACATACACTACTGTCTCCTCCTGCCAAACAAAATTCTGAACGAATTCATGTGTGCACAAAATGGGTGTCCTGGCCATAAACGAAGGTCCGCGAACCATCGTTGGTAATGCCGGCGATGGTCGAACCCAGCGCTGCTGGATTGAACGGGGCGCTCGCCATCGACAGGACCTGCGAGGAGGACGGACAATGTTGAGTGCGCCTCCCTCCTCCCCTGGCATCTCCTTGGCTGAGGGGTAACGACACGGAAAGACCAGCCCAGGAGGGGAAGCACCGAGCTGCAATCGGCGACTCGTCGCCGATGGATAGGCCCTCGATAACCCCATCCGCACGCTCCTGAGCGTCGGTTGGGACGCAGAGGGACTTGCTAGTACTACAGTCGGGGCGTTGACCTAAGGAACCCTAAATAGGGAACGAGGCCCCTGTACTCCATAAGTTGAACTTCGATTTCCCATCGAAAGCGAAGGGAAACCTTAGGAAAGCTGCGAAACAACTAAGGAACACCGAGCCCCCCCCCAAACGAGAAGGGTTCCTTCTTCAGCGCCCCGACTGTATGCGCGACTCCTGGAGGCGCGCACCCAGACCGAACACATAGCACAGACATCTTAGAACACAGTATGCCATGCACAGCTACCCAGGCGGTGTGGCCAGAGAGCGCCACCGCCGACCATCTGACCAGAGCTCCGGACGCGCGCGTCACCCCTAGGGGACCGACGCACGCATAGCGTAAGCGTGTGCGGTCCTTCCGCCTTCCTCCCTCTGTCAATTAAAAAGCTGTGCGCGGCCCGCTCAGCTTCGGCCGGAAGAGGCTTGCCCTCGACCCGCGGATCAAAAAAGCGTGCTTGGGTGATGCCTGCCGATCGGTGCGCTCCAGAACGCTCTCTGAGGCGACCGCGGCGACTGGTACGGCCTCCAGACTCGCCCGAGCCTGTGCAGCATGCAAGAAGCGGGTCCACAGGAAAACGGGTCCTGGACCCCTGGCAGGTGGCCACATGTGAGACCCAACGCCACCCCCCACGATCTCGAAGGGGGGCTGGGGGTTCACGTCACCGACCCGGAGGCTTCCCCCTGGACCAGCTGTCCGTCCCGAGTCGCCTTCCGACGGGCCCGGGGCCCTTGGAGGACCTGGGGCCCCGAGCACGGCGGAAAACCTCGAGGCGCGTATCCCTCAGGACCCGTCCCCAGAGTTAGGATGTTCCAACCTACTTTTAGGTCGGGCATGTACTCCTGCAGGCGGATTTGGGAAGAAAAATACGAAATAGACAAAAAATACTCCGAAATAGTCCAAAAAACTGCCCATGGCTATTTTTTTACTATTTTGACTTTCCTCCTGTAGAGGGACATACCCGACATGAGCATACTTCTAGCCTCCCTTGATTACCAGAGAGACTTTCGAGTACCAAAGAAGTACCGAAACTGCAGGGTTTTCACGGGCCGGGTCCTGGGAGGCGATATGTACTCGGTCGACACTTCGCCAGCGGGTCGGGCAGAGACCGTCTCGATACTTCTCTGGCTGCTTGACATGATCCATGGGATGTAGTCCGTAAGTGCGATTGGAACAGCACGAGGAGGAGGAGGAGGAGGAGGAGGAGGAGGAGGAGGAGGAGGGAGGAGGAGGAGGAGGAGGAGAGGAGGAGGAGGAGGAGGAGGAGGAGGAGGACCCCCGACGTCACGATCTGTTCTCGACGTCGACCCCCAGAGGCATCGAGACCTGGTCCCCGGGGCCCAGTCTTCATCCTGAGTCGCTCCTCGACGGCCCCAGGGCCTGGCCAGGGGGGAGGAAGAGGGGGAGGGGGAGGGAGGGGAGGGAGGTGGGGGAGGGAAGGAAGGGAGAGAGGGAGGGAGGAGGGGAGGGGAGGGAGGAAGATGGGGAGGGGAGGGAGGGGAGGGAGGGGGAGGGAAGGAAGGGAGAGAAGGAGGGAGGAGGATAGGGGGGAAGCGAGGAGAGGCCAGGCGACGGGAGACCACGCCGGTGCCCCTGAAGTTGCCCTTGGAGCCCACGAAGCCGAAGCCCTGCTCCAGGATCCCCTCGGTCCAGGTGTTCGCCTGGGGCGCGAGAGAGGATGGGCAGGTAGCCCGCCAGGTCCGCAAAGCAGGTAAACAGAACGCATCATAGGAAGAAGGTGCACGGCGAGACATGGCATCAACGCGTGCGTGCGCCCCAACCGTGCGGACGTAGGCCCGGGAGCCGCGTAGAGCGGGGTGCGTCGCAGTCAAGGCCGGGGATGGCCCAGGGTGGAGCATCACACTCATCTTGCGGGTCTGGTCGCCCATGCATCGACTAGGGGATCGACTACAGCATTGACTTCCCCAAAAATTGATTTCCCCGTCGAATCTACGAGAAATACGTAGGATGCCCCGAGATCTACGGAGCAGTCATAGACCCGACGGAAAAATCGATTTCGGGACCAATCAATTGTATAGCCGATCCACTTGTGGAATGCATGCGTTCGACGATACTCCCCGACGAATGCGACCAGAGCCCGGCCCTGGGCTTTTTCCCCTTTTGCTTCCGCCCAGGGGAGGGCGCTGGAGAGAGAGGGGGGGAGGCAGGTACGTCGTGACCGTTGCACATCGCGAACCCCCCGATTGGGCGCGAAGTAATGGGGGGCGATAAGTGGGGAGGGGAGAAAGGTCCCTTTTTTCGGGCCCTGCAGGCCCCCTTCGGGGCCCGAAAGGGCCCCTTTCGGGGCCCTGCAAGGCACCTGCTCGGCAGCCCTCGCTGCCCCCCGATCCATCGCCCCTCCAGTACGCCTCAGCAAGAGGCCCCCTCCAGTACGCCCCCTATGTATCGTCCCCCTATTTCTCGCCCCTCCAGTACGCCCCCTATGTATCGCCCCTCCAGTACGCCCCCTACTTATCGCCCCTCCAGTGCGCGTGACCCACCAGGAGGCCTACAGCCATCCTCGAGATCAAACGCAAGCTCTACATGTTGGCCAACGCGCGAAGAGCGGCCCACGGGGCAGGATTGCTCCGTTTGCGGTCGCCAATACGTCGGCACGAGCATTGGGATTTTGGGGTCCCGGGGCGCGCCGCCACGTCGCGGGAAAAACTTGCGTTTTTGATTTCGAGGGGGGGGGCTGCAGACCCCTGCCCTGGGACGGGAACGCCATCCTGGGCGGTTTCTGTGGACCTCCCCGGGCCCACGCGAGGGCGCCCAGAGGCAAAAGGTCGCCAACAGAAGCCTCCCGTCGCATTCTTTTCACGACGAGGGGAGGCGGAGGTGGTCCGAACTCGCACCGTCGCCCTCGCTCGCGCGACGGGCACGATGGCTCGCGCGCTCCTCGCGCCGCGGCCCCTGGAGAAGGGCGGCTATCGGTCGGGAGCGATCCGAAGGGAGACGATAGGGGGGAGTTTTTAATCCATCGGATTTCTAAAAGTATAAGATTTTTAATACATGATGGACTTGTGAATAAAGTTATGCATGAACTCATCGTGGATTTAAATACTAAATCCCTGCAGTTTGAATACATGGTCCGCACGCGGAGCATGTTTTAAAAAGGGCACTGCAGGGGGGGGGCTGGCGGCTCGGGGGGGGGTGCATCCGTTGGAGTCGGCGATGGCCCCCGAGAGCGAAAAACCGCACGCTTTCCTGAGCGGCGTGGGCCACCGAGCCCCCCTCTCGGCGATCCAGTGGGCGACGGGGGGGTCAACGCAGCCTCTCCGGAGCCGATTGCCCCCCCCCCACGCACGCTGCCCCTGATTGGAGGCCCTGGGGCGCGGGGCGCGGCCGTCTCTTGCGCTGCCAGGCGGGCGGCTTGGGAGATCGGGGGCTCGGCCTGTCATCCCCCTGGGATGGGGGGGGAAGGGTGAAGGATGAAGGGAGGGGATGGGGGGGGGAAGGATGAAGGGAGGATGGGATGGGGGGAGGAGAGGAGGGGGGGAAGGATGAAGGATGGGGGGGGGGAAGGATGAAGGGAGGAGGGGAGGGGGCGGGAGAGGAGGGCAAGGGGAGGCAGAGGGAGGAGGGGTCGGGGCCCGCGCGACGACCCGTGGTAGAGGCCATGCAAGCCTCCTGATCCTCCTTCCCTCGTCTTATCCTCCTCGTCCTTCTCCTCCTTCTCCTCCTCCTCCTTTGGACTTCCCCTCCCTCCTCGTCAGGCACAGGACTGGGCCAGGGAGCGCAGGCGCTGCCAGGTAGGGACGAAGCGCGGGTGCTACAGGATTGGACCGAAGCGCCCAGAAAACGCCAAGTTTGGCAACTATGGCGACACATGCGACACTGTGCAGCAAAGCACGAAGTCGAGGGTCCTCAAATGCCTTGGAGCTCTGCGCGTTGAACGAACAAAAATCATGAAAGGCCCAAAACCCCCGATGTGGTAGGAATTCCTCAGCGGTCCTGGGCGACCTCGAGGTGCGTCGCGCGACTTTTCTGAAGGCCTCGGGGGCGCGGTTGGCAGCACACGCTACTGCCAGTGATGACGTGTATCACTGGATCGCGCCCTGGCTCCCAGGGTGGAAACTTCGCTCCTGCACCCCGCTGCCCTTCGCACGACTCACTCGCACCTGGGAGCGTCAACATGCGGATGTACTTCGGGCTCGACGACGACGTCATCCAAAGGGGGGTGCAGAGCATCTTCTGAGGCGTGTGTTTCTCTTCCCTCTGCGGCTGCCTGTTCCGAATGCGAGCCCCTCTCAGGCAGCATTTGCCTGCAACAGGCCTCACTCGTTTGTTCGGCGGTGGACAAACCTCCCTTTGGTAAACCTCCCCTTAGTGAAAACGGCCTGGGACTGAAACCGACAGACCTGGACCCGCAAAAATGACGGCCGCGACGCCCCCTCGCGAACCGAAAACGGCCAATTCCTCAATCGACGTGTCAGGGTAGGAGGTCTGTCCACCCCCGATGTGTGTTTCCAGAGAGGAGGCAGACCCTGGCGATCTCCACACACATCCCGAAGAGCTTCACGCTCCGAGGGCCGCCCTGCCGCGCGCGGCTGTCTCCCCGGCCTGTGTCGGGGGGGCTTCTTAGGGGGCATATTGGGGGACGTCTCGGCGCGATCTCAGGGGGACTCCTGGGCCGTCTGGGCGGCCCTGGCGCTCGAGAGGCGCGATTGCCTCTTGATCTTGGAGAATCTAGAGAACATCTCATCTACAGAACATCGATGAAAAGCTAGATAACCCAGAGAACCGAGGGGAACCTAGCATTTATTTATTTATTTTTATATATATATATATATATATATATGCGAACATCGAGAGGCCCGCTTGGGGGGCCATTTTTCCACGCCTCCCCTTCCCTCCTGTGCCGAAAGCGCCGCCTGTGCCCCAACTTAGCCCGCCCGCAAGTCGTGTCCGAGACGTCGCCGGTCCAAATATAAAGTTCCCCAAGGAACCGTTCTGGACTCGTTGAATGCATGACATTCGCCATCTCGCCGAGTCTATCTTAAGAGCGCCCAGCACAGCACAGAAGGGTTACAAGACCCGTCCAAGAGAGCCCTCGAGAGCCCCAAGAGGGCTGCGATCTCGAGTCACCTTGCCGCCACGTCGAGCCCCCCAGCCCCAGAGAGTCCCCGAGACCGCCACCAGCCCCCCAGGAGGCCCACCAGAGGCCCCAAAGCTCCAGCAAGCGGCCGCCAGGAGGCGCCCCAGAAGCCCGCAAGAGGCCCCCAAAAGGCCCCTGAGAGGCATCCGATAGGCCTCTCCCCCGAAGCACGCGAGAGGCCCCCCAAAAGGCCCCCCCGAGAGGCCCCCCCCGAGGGGCCTCCGATAGGCCTCTCCCCGGAAGCACGCGAGAGGCCCCCAAAAGGCCCCCCCGAGAGGCCCCCCCCGAGGGGCCTCCGATGGGCCTCCTTGTCCACGAGGCCCAGGCACGGCGGCCGGACGGGCCGAGGGCCGCTATGGATTGCGGTTGCCACGTGTGTGGGGGCGTGCAGGGCGCGGAGGAGAGGCGGGAGCTGGCCTCGGCCCTCCATAGTGTGGCCAGCTATAGGGGGCCACATGCGAACCCTCCCCCTCAGAAATCGTGGGGGGTTGGGGTAGGGTTCGCATGTGGCCCCCTATAGCTCTTGAATGCTGAGGCGAAGCTGCTCGCCTCGATTCCGCGCCCCCTGAGATGTCGCTAACGCTCAGTGCCCGGCAAAGCCGCATCCCCGCCCACGACGAACTCTTGACACCAGACTTCGTTAGGGATATGGCTCATCACACGGACATGTCGCGAATGGAGAAGTGCTCCGATATTTGCATGACGTAAGCGTTTCCATTGCACTCATGTGTGACACGCTTGTGACAACTCTCAGCGTCTTCGACGGGAATACACGCATTGATATTATGAAAAAACTGGACGGATGTTCTGCGTAACGCACGTCGTACCTTATGCCCATGGTTACGTACGCGCACGTGTCGAAGAGATTTCCAGTCGTCCTTGAGCGGATCGCAAGTCCCGTCGGAAAAAAAACACTTGCCCTGTGATGTGTCCTACTCTGGGCTTGCACCTTGATGTACTGCTGGACTGTAGGACAGTGAAGTGACCAAACACCGTCCTGCTGACAGCTGCTGCTCCAAGGTGTCCAACGTTGTGAACATCGCAGCGCACGTCGCACTCGAAAGCAAGATGCGGGCGGCACGAAAAGCCCGAGGAGGCGCGCGACTACGCAAGGAATGCTCCAACCCCGGCCTCTGCGGCGCCGAGGGCGCGGCTGCTGCACCTGGCAGGCAGCAGGGCCGCAGGGTGGTTGCATGGGCCAGCCAGGGCCTGCTTGGGGGACCTCGCTTGGTGGAGCGCCATCGCGCATCTCGGGTACGCGCTGCATCTTCGAGGGGTGTTCTGGTTGTGGCTCGAGGGAGATGTGGAGCACTTCAACCAGGTAAGCAGCCGAGCATGGGATCCCGGTCAATGCGTTGACGAGCTACGGACGAGACCCAATATGTGGGCAGGAAGCTGGCTTCGATGCGCCGTATCCCTCGTTGATCAGATAGCGAAAGAGCGAATCGACGACGTCATGGCACCAGGCTTGTAGTGAACTCAGGACTCCAACATCAGCAGCGATGCGGGTAGCGATCCCAGGGTTCTTCGACGGTAGTACGTCGACAGTAGCCAGGCCTGCCCGTGGATCCAATGCAAGCGCTGGTGGATCGGGTACATGCCTAGGCGCAGCGGCATGTGGGCACGATGGTTGCAATTGTGCGCGTTGTGCGCTGGATTTGTGTAAAGTACGATGCCGACCTTGATCTAGCAACGGATCGTGGAGGCTAGCTGTGTCAAGGGTGGGTGGCTGGTTGGGTGGGTGGGAGGGAGGAGCCAGGAAGGGAACGAGGGAGGGGGGAGGAAAGGAGCAAGGGAGGAGGGAGGAGGGAGCAAGGGAGCAGGGGAGGAGGGAGCAAGGGAGCACTTCAGAAAGAGACCACGGGATAGGGAGAGGGAGAAGGAGGAGGAGGGAAGAAGGGAAACAAGGGAGGTAGGAAGGAAGGAACGGAAGAGGAGCTCCTGCCCCCGCGGGAGCGCCCCGCAGGGTGGGGGCGAAGGGGACGGCACTGAGAGGGCAGACGCTCCTTACGAAAGGACCCGGACCCCGAAAAGCAGTGCGCCCGTCACGCCTTCTGCGACGCAGGGCGCCTCCTCAGAAGGCCCTACCCCCCGCGGCCCCAGTCATCGCCAAGCAGCGCTCAACATACACGCTCCCGACCTCGATTCGACGCCCCTGACCTCCGACATGTGGCGGCGGGCGTAAGGGGGCCACGGTCAAAGTGGGGGCCGCCGTCGAAAAGATATGCCCCAGCAAAAAAGACGAATCATAGCAAAGGCCAAGAGGCGCACCAGGGGTGAGAGCAGCATGCGAGAGCACAGCCATGTGCACCGTGGTGCATTTATCCAAGAATCGTGGCCGTATGGATCACCAATGTAGCCGGTATTGACGCGAGAGCACGGCCATGTGCACCTGAGTAAATTATAGATCGCCAACAATATAGCCAGCATTGAGGCGAGAGAGCGGCCATGTGCACCTGAACTTATTTTACGTACATAAGATCGTGACCGTCTGACCAAAAATGTAACCGGTGTTGAGTCGAGAATGTGACTTCTGAAAAAGCTGCGAGGAATCCTCAAGCGAAACGGCTGCCGGACCGGGCGATCTAGGGAGGACGTCCTGGGCTTCCCGTCCCCCCTGTGGGACTACCGTGTGGTACTTCCTTACCTCCAGTTGAACCCTCTGGCGAAGTGATCGGAGGTTGGGGGGTGAGATCGCAGTGGCACGGAGACCCCCCCTCTGGGAAATCGGTTTCGGTTTCATGTTCGTGTCGTGCGTGCGGGCGAGGCGAAGCTGCGCGGGCGCGCGAGAGGAATAATCCCGCCGTCGCTAGGGCGATTCGGATGCAGTGTACCGCTCCTCCGCTCGCATCCAAGAAGCCATCTCCCCTCCTTAGAAGTCTGCGCCACTCACCACCCCTCGTGCCCGTCGCAGCCACCTCCCTCCGAGACCTTGCGCGTGCTAGGTGATGGGCAAGCTGGTTCTCA
>CAUYUJ010019165.1:80000-87500 GCA_963575745.1 Prorocentrum cordatum | reverse complement strand
ATCATCATTATCATCATCATCATCAGCATCATCATCCTCGTCCTCCTCCTTCTCCTCCTCATCATCCCTCCTCTTCCTCCTCCTCCTCCGCATCCTCCTCCTCCTCCTTCTCATCATCCTCCTCCGCCTCCTCCTCCTCTTCGTCCTCCTCCTCCTCTTCCAACTCATCCTCTTCCTCCTCCAAATCCTCCAACTCCGCCTCCTCCTCCTCATCATCCTCCTCCTCATCCGCCTCTTCCTCCTTCTCGGCTTCCTCCTCCTCCTCCTCCTCCTCCTCCTCCTCCTCCTCCTCCTCTCCTCCTCCTCCTCCTCCTCCTCCTCCTCCTCCTCCTCCCCCTACTCCTCCTCATCCTCCCTCTCATCCCTCCTCCTCCTCCTCCGCCTCCTCCTCTTCCTCCTCCTCTTCCTCCTCCTCATCATCATCAGCATCAGCATCATCATTATCACCATCCATCCATCGTCATCATCATCATCATCATCATCATCATCATCATCATCATCATCATCATCATCATCATCATCATCATCATCATCATCATCCGCATCATCATCATACTCATCCTCATCCTCATCCTCATCCTCATCATCATCATCATCATCATCATCATCAGCATCAGCAGCATCAGCATCATCATCATGAGCAGCAGCAGCAGCTCATCCTCATCATCATCATCATCATCATCCTATACATCATCATCAACAAGAGCATCAGAGTCATCATCAGCATCATCATCATCAGAAGCATCAGCATCATCATCATCATCATCATCATCCGCATCACCATCATCATCATCATCATCATCATCATCATCATCCCCATCCTCCTACTAATGCTCAGCAGCATCAGCATCGTAAGAAATCACCTGAAGTATCATCATCCTCATCGTCATCATCATCATCATCATCATCATCGGTATCATCAGCAGCACCATCATCATTATCAGCATCAACAACATGTCCAGCATCATCGTCATCATAAACATCACCAGTAGCATCAGCATCAGCATCATCATAATAATCATCATCTATATCAGCAACATCATAATCAGCAGCAGCTTCATCATCAGCAGCCTCATCACCACAATCATCAACAACATCAACACCATCATCAGCATCCGCATCATCGTCATCATCAGCATCAACAGCAACATCGTTATCATCCGCAGCTGGCGCTTCATCATGACTATAAGCATCATAATCAACATCCGCATCACCACCGCCATCGTCACCAGCATCAACATCATCGCCATCAACAGAAGCGTCATCAGCAGCAGCATCAGCACCAGCATCAGCAGCAGCAGTACCCTCATCATCATCATCATCATCATCATCATCATCATCACCATCATCATCATCAGCAGCATCATCATCATCCTCGTCAGCATCGTTATCATCAGCTTCAGCAGCATCAGCAGCCCAAGCATCATCAACACCATGTTCAGCAGCATCAGCATCGCCATTATCATCATCATCAGCATCATCAGCAGCATCAGAATCGTAATCATCAGCGTCATCAACAGCAGCATCAAAATCAGCATCGTCAGCATCATCATCATCACGATCATCGTCATCATCGTCACCAAGAGCAGCGCCATCATCACCAACATGCTCATCATCATCGTCATCACCAACATCCTCATCGTCGTCATCATCATGGGCATCATTAGCATCAGCATCATCATCATCATCATCATCATCATCATCATCATCATCATCATCATCGTGCACAGCATCATCATTAACATAATCGTCGTTATCAGCATCAGCATCCTTAATCATCAGCATCGCCATCATCACCACCAGCATCATCATCATCATCAGCATCGTCATCATCATCATCATCATCATCATCATCATCATCATCATTGTCATCGTTATCATAACAAACATGATCAGCATCATCATCATGATCATCATCATCGACATCATCAGCATCATCATCAGCATCACCATCATCATCGGCATCAGCATCATCAGCGTCAGCATCATCGTCAGCATCAGCAGCAGCATCATCATCATCATCGTCAGATTCATCATCATAATCATCATCATCATCATCATTATCAGCAGCAGCAGCATCGCAGCCTCATCATCATCATCATCATCATCATCATCATCATCAGCTTCATCATCAGCCTCATCCGCAGCAGCAGCAGCAGCAACATGAATGTAAGCATCATCATCAACAACACCACCACCATCGTCATCAGCATCATCATCATCAGCAGCAGCATCATCAGTTATCATCATCAGCAGCAGCACCCTCATCATCAGCATCGCCATCATCATCAACATGATCGTTATTATCCTCATCAGCATCATCGTCATCATGATCGTCATCATCATCATCTTCAGCAGCATCAGCGTCAGCATCGTCATCATCATCATCATCAGCAGCAGCAGCATCATCGTCATCATCATCAGCATCAGCATCGTCATCATCATCGTCATCATCAGCAGCATCAGCATCAGCATCGTCATCATCATCACGATCATCGTCATCATCACCACCAACATCAGCATCATCATCACCAATATCCTCACCAACATCATCATCATCAGCAGCATCCTCACCAACATCCTCATCATCAGCAGCATCATCGCCAACATCCTCATCATCATCATCATCAGCATCATCATCTTCCCCCTCCTCCTCTCCCTCCTCCCCCTCCTGCTCCTGCACCCTCCTCCTCTAGGGTCCATCCTCCCGACCCAGGCCAACCGCCCACCCCCCGTTTGGCCTTGATGACCCTGCCCTCGTCGAGAGCCGCAGACCTGACTCGGGACTCGGGGAAGGCGGAGGAGAAGCAAAAAGGAGCGGGGAGACCCACGGCGAGGAGGAGAGCGGCCCGAGCCGAGGCGAGAGCGCCGTTCGGAACGCAGGCCGCCGAGCGCCCATCCGAGAACGAGGGCCCACGCCGCAGCGAGCATGCCGTGTCGGAAGGACCGACGGCGTGCGGATGGAAAAGCGCATCGCGGAAAACAGCTCGTGCCAGTCCTGCTCAAGAGACCACGGCAGCACGCGGAAAGGGTGGGGGCGCGCCCCGCTCTCGGGGCGGCCTCGGGAGAGCGAGGAGAGCGCGTGCTCGAGCAACCGCTGATGAGCGGCAGGGGCAGAAACAGCGGGGAACGGTGAGGAGGAGCCGGGAACCAGGAGGAACCAGAAGGAGCGAGGAGCGAGGAGCCAGGAGAAAGGAGGAACCAGAGAGGAGGAGCCAGGAGCAAGGAGGAACCAGAGGGAGCGAGGAGCGAGGAACGAGGGAGAGATATGAGGGGAGACGACAGGGGGGCCGGCTCCGCGGGGGAAACGTCGACCTGCAATCGGCGATACATCGCCGATGGCGGGCTATCGGGCCCTTATCGGCGATGCTTGGGCGATTGGGGGTTGATGCATCCCACCGGAGACTGTCGCCCCTGACGTTGCCCCTGAAGAGGGCGGGGAGGCGCGGCTGACATGTTCTCCTCGACGTGCCAGAACGCCAGCGCCTGGTCTGCGGGAACCTGGGGTGCGGAGGCCGTGGGAAGGCGGGGAGGGCGAGGAGGAGGAGGAGGAAAAGGAGGAGGAGGGAGGAGGGAGGGAGAGGAGGTGGTGGAGGAGGAAGAAGAAGAGCGGGGGGGGGCAAGAGGGTGAGGCGGAGTGGGAGCAGGAGCGAAACGATGGGGAGGATGCAGCAAGAGGATGAGAGGAAGAGCACAAAATGAGGACGAGCAGGCGGAAGAGCAAAACGAGAGAATATGATGAGGAAGAGGAGGCGAAAGACGAGAACCCCCAACCCTGGTCACGGGACAGGACCGGCAGAGCAGGCGAGAAGCCCAGTCGGGCGAAGCCGAGCGCAGGTGCAAGACGGAAAGAAAGAGGAGAAGGGAGAAGGGAGGAGGTGAGGAGCGGTGGGGAAAACGAGGAGGAGGAAAAGAAAGAACATGACGGGGAGGAGGAAGGGGAGGACGAGGATGAGAACAAGGACGACGAAGCGAAGGAAGAGGCAGAAGCATGTGGGAGAAAGGAGGCCCGGGGGGGAAGGAGGGGAGGAGGCAGAGGAAGGAGGCGGCCGCGCGGATTCATGGAGGTCTCAAGGCGCGCCACGGGCACACGTCCCAGCGCGCACGCGTGGCGCTTGAGGCCGCGGCCAAAGGCCGACTGACGACACACGCGGAGGCTAAGCCTCAAGACACTAGGCTAGAAGCCGAGGCATGGCGGGCCCCTGCGGACAGCGACGGAGGGGTGCGCGTGGCTGATCGCAGTCGACTGGCGGAGGCCAAGGGGGATCCGCCACACGAAAATGACCCGGACCACTGAGAGAGAGAAAGAGACAGACAGACAGACAGACAGACAGACAGACAGACAGACAGACAGACAGACGGACGGACGGACGGACGGACGGACAGACAGACAGACGGACGCACAGACAGACCGCCCGCTGAGCGGCGCGAGTGGACGGCGAGGCGGCAGGGAGGATCGGATCGGATCGGCTAGGCCAACGGGCTCGTCTGGAACCACAGCGCCGTGGGGGATCCTCGTGGAGTCAAAAGGACGGAGGGAGACGGGAAGAAAAAAGAGGAGGTACGAGCAGGGAGAAGGGAGGACGGAGGAGGAGGGAAAAGGGAGGAGGCAGGAGAGGAGAGAGAAGAAGAGAAGGAGTAGGGAGAGGAGGGCGACGACGAAGACGACGACGAGCGATTTCGCTCGCTCGCTCGCTCGGCATCGATGGTCGGGCCTGGCTTGCATGCTCTCTGAAACTGCTGGCGCATCGCCCCCATGGCCTGATGAAGAATACAAGGGACGGGGAGGAGGAAGAAGGAGGGGAGAGGACGGGGAAGACTGGTGAAACGTAGTGAGCCCCTCTTCCTCCTCTCCATCCTCCATTCTGCCCGTCCTCCCCCATTCCTCCATATTTTCCTCTTCCATCGTCTCCGTCCTCCTTCCCATTTTGCCCCTTCTGTTCATTGTCACCCCTCCCTACCATCATCATCATCATCATCATCATCATCATCATCATCATCATCATCATCATCATCATCATCATCATCATCACCATCATCATCAGCATCAGCATCAGCATCAGCATCAGCATCAGCATCATCATCACCATCACCATTATCATCCTGGACGAGGGGGAAGGGGGGAATCATTTCCTCGGAGACGGCAGGTCGTTTTCTATGACCCCTGCGCGCCGAAGAGCAGAAACGGAGATCCGGAACGCTCCTATTCCTCCTCCTCCTCCTCCTCCTCCTTCTTCTCCTCAGCCTCACTCCTCACCCTGGGCCGCCTGACTCCTCGCTGCGTTCGCGCTTCTTATCCTCCTCCCCCCACTTCTCCTCCTCTTCGCTCCTCCGTCCGACGAAGCCGCCGCGGGGAGGGTGCACCGCGCCCGCCTTGTCCTCGCTCCCCGTCCTGGGACCCGCCGTGACGCGGAGGTGGAAAATGACCTGGCGCCACAAGCTCAGCAAACATCCTCTGGGCCGCAGCTGGTAAAGCTTCGGGCTGCGCACAACCAATCCCCACGGGTAGTCCCGACTGGCTTCAACAGGCCCCCTGGAAGCGGCGCCAGGGTGTTATAAGACCGCCTCGGGCTACTCGGAGGGGTCTCTGGAAGCCGGCCAGACTACTCGGGGGGCCCCTTGGGGCCAGCCACATCGGGGGGGCTGTCTGTGGACAACCCGAAGCTTTGTCAACCGAAGCACCGCCCTCTCACGCCTGTCATGACTCTACACCCTGCGAAATGCTTAAGAAATCATGGGTTAAGAAATTCATAGTCTCATAATCTGATTACAAACCCAGAACTCCTATCAAAATCTCGGGATTTACATTGAAAAGTTAAGAATAATCGAGACTCTGGACGAAAACTTAGGTTTTCTTAAGCATCGCCTAAGGTGTACTGCGGCAGGCCCACGCCGCGATCACGCCGGCGGCTACTTCCGGCACCGCGTGGGTCGCTCCACCCTGGGCCGGTCGGGGCTCTCCGACGGCGCGGAATGTTCGAGGGCGGCCGATTCCCAAACCACTGGCGGCGTTCAACCTTGAACGCCCGCGCCGGGGCCAGCGCCCAACGCGGCGCGAACCTGCTGCACACCTGACTCTACTGCTCACCTCTGCTAGTCACCCAGCTCATCAAAAGAAAGAGAACCACGTTGGAGTTCAAATCGGGGCGAAGGTGCTGGGAGCGCCCCCTACGAGGCGCCACACACCTCGCGTCAGCGACACTGCTGACTCACGTGCGAGGCTGTGCGCCTCAGTCCGAGGCCTCCTCGCCGACGGGCGGCCCCATGCGAGGGAGAGTGGCGCGGTCTGCCTCGGGATCTTCGCACGCTTCCGGCTCGCAGCCGCGAGGCGCACGCGACAGATCCCCGACTGAAAGCGGAATCCGTGCGCGAACTCCCAGAGCGGTAGTGCTCCTGGAGATGACGTTGTGCCCATGCTGCTGGTGGGCTGGGACCTTCGTGGCGTCCTGGTGTTCTGGGAACGAGCAGCGGCGCGGTGCGCTGATGCTTCGGTGTCATGCCATAACAGGCACGCGAGCACAGGAGAAGTAATAGGGATAATGACGTGAGGATCTGTACTTGCTCTTCTCTCCAAGGCAGTGCAACAAGATGAACCACGAAGAATACCAATACTGCAAGAGACACACCGGGAGTCCAGGATGATACAGCGATTGCAATACCGAGCTCGAAGAAGCAGAGCTAAGGCAGAAGACCAGTCGATGGTCGAGGACACGCCTCCAAAAAGCTGCACTCTGCATGGCTGAAGTTTTGATTTCTACAGCCTGGCTTGTCGAGCACTGAGGCACTACACCTCTTACCGAGCTCGTTGTGTATAATCCGCGCGCGAGAGACGCTCACCCTCGATGAAGGCGCGCCCTTCCGCCACTCCTTGATTGTCGCCCGGAGCCTGCAGCGGGAAGGCCGTCGTCCGCGCATCACCATCCTCCTCCTTCTGCTCATTGTCCTCCTCCTCTCTTCTCACCCAACTCCCGACTCCCGACTCGCCTCCCTCCTCATCCTCCTTCCCTTCCCTGGTCTGTCTTCGTCATCATCCTGATCATCATCCTCCTCTTCATCATGTTTTTCATCCTCCTCATCCTCCCACTCCACCCTCTCGTCCTCCATTCCCACTTCCCCCTGGACTCCATGCGATTCCTGCTAATCCTGTTCCACCTGAATCATCCTCCTGCTCTTCCTCCTCCTGGTCTTCATCTATTATTATAACAGTAGTAGTTTTACAAATATATAAACTACCATCCTAAAGGTTATTACTACTTCTAGTATTACTAGTAGTATTACTCAGTTTGTTGTTCCTCATGCAGCTCCTGAATGTTCCTTGTATTTTCTCTTCATGATATTCCTCCTCCTCCTCCTCTTCCTGTTCCTCCTCCTCCTACTTCGCCTCCTCCTCCTCCTCACTGCGCCTCCTGCCCCTCCCGCTCCAACATCCTTTTCCTCCAACTCCTCTTCCTTCTCCTCCTCCTCACTGCGCCTCCTCCTCCTCCTCTTTCCCCTCCTCCT
>CAUYUJ010019165.1:0-75000 GCA_963575745.1 Prorocentrum cordatum | reverse complement strand
CCTTAGCCTCATACTCATCATGAGTGAGCCTCCTGCACCTCATCCTCAAGCATCATCCTCCTCCTTCCGCTGCTGAGCCTCTTTCCCCGCCTCATCAGCATCAGAATCACGATCATCATCATCATCATCATCATCATCATCTTCTTCTTCGTCATCATCATCATCATCATCATCATCATCATCATCATCATCATCATCATCATCATCATCATCATCATCATCATCATATCATCATAATCATCAGTATCATGATCAGCAGCATCATCAGCATCATCATCGTCTTCATCATCGTCGTCCTCCCTTTCATAATCATGATCAGCAGCATCAGCAGCAGCATCAGCATCATCATCAATAACAGCCTCATCATCATCTTCATCATCATCCTCATCATCAGCATGATCAGCAATATCAGCATCAGCATCATCATCAGCATCATCAGCATCAGCATCATCATCATCAGCAGCAGCAGCAACATCGTCACAGTCATTATCCCCAGCTTCCTTATCTCTCCATCATCACCATCATCATCACCATCATCATCATAATCAACATCATCATCAGTGTCATCATCAACATCATCAACCAGTATGATCATCATAAGCAGCAGCAGCAGCAGCAGCAGCAGCATCATCATCATCATCATCATCATCATCATCATCATCATCATACCCATTATCCTGATCTTCCCCCCTTCCCTCATTCTCCTCCCCCCTCCAGTCCTCCCCAGCTGCCCGCGCGAGCCCCCCCTTCGACCTGGAAGTCAGCCGTCAGCAAAGGCAGCTTGCTCCAGGCGAACCCGCTCCGGTCGGGCACCCCGGGGTGCAGAAGGAGCCGCTCCCTCGGCACGGCGGGAGAAGGGTGGGCAAACGAAGAGGAGGGGCAAAGGCGCGACAAGAATAGGGCAAGAAGGGAGGGGAAGAGGACAAGAATCATGTCGTGATTCTCCCCCCTCGATTCTCGCCCCTCGCCCCTCGACCCTCGCCCCTCGATTCTCGCCCCTCGATTCTCGCCCCTCGCCCCTCGATCCTCGCGGCAATACGCAAAGGCGGAGGAGAGGAATAGGACAAGAACCATGTCGTGATTGGCGCAGGCTGCGTTCCAATAATCCCGGGAGTATCTTATTGGCGGCTCTCGTGTCTGCGGCCCGTGTGGAGCAGGGAAAAAACGGTTGACCAATCTACACGGAGGTCTGGGACGAAACGAAGCGACAAACGAGACGAGCGCCAGAGCCGTTCGCGCTCCGCCAGGGAGCCCGCCGGCGCCAATCAGGACACGGCGTGGACGCAGGGGGCGAGCTTGGCCGACAGGCCAGCTGGTCGCTCCTGGGGCGAAAGCGTGGAAGGCGAGTCGGGGCTTGGAGCGGGAGGATGAGGAAGGGGACGGCAATCAAGAACTTCTCGCGCCGTCAAGAATCAGGACTCATAAGGAGGCGGAGGCGGAGGAGGAGGGAGGAGGGGGGAGGGAGGAGGGAGGAGGAGGAAGAGGAAGAAGAGGAGGATGAGGATGGGTGCTCCCGAGGTCACCTGCACTTGGTTGATCAACCCCCCAGGGGCCGACCGGCCCTGGGGAGGGGGGGGAGGCTACGAACGACCTTCTTTTCGGCCATCGGGAACCAGGAAGCAAGAGGAGGACGTCGACGGCGACGACGAGCAGGAGCGGGGAAGAGGATCGAGGAACAAACACTGCACAAGCGTGTAAGCATTCTGAGAGGAATCCGCGCGGCGGTCCTGGGTCGGCGACGGAGCCCCTTGGCGGGGGCTCCAGCGCAGCCCCTGGCGCGCTCCGCGCGCCAAAGGAGGGGGGTCCGGCACCAGCCAAAAAAAATCCGCCCGGACCTCCGAAAATTGATGCTTCTGCTTTTTTGTCTCTCCGAAAAAAAGGAGAGGAGAGCGGAGAGAGGAGGACGGGGAGGAAGAGCACGACGACGAGCAGGGGGAGGATTCTGTTGTTCCACCTCTGATCCTGCCGGCTCTCGCGTGATCTGACTCGCGTCGCCTGCAAGGACTGGTCGCAAAAGGAGGCAACAGAGGAGGAAGAGGGGGAGGCAGAGGAAGAGGAAGAGGAGGAGGAAAAGGAGACAACAGAGGAGGCAGCGGAAGAAGAGGGGGGAGAGGAAAATAGGAAACGAGGGTAGGGTCGGTGAGGATCCAAAGGAGGGGGACAGGAGTAACAGAGAAGAATCAGGGAGGACAAGATCCAGAAGGAGGAACAAAGGAGGAAGAGGAGGAGGACCGAAGAAGATGGATCAGGAGGACAAGATCCAGAAGGAAGAGGAAGTACAAGATCCGAATCAGGAGAGAGAAAGGAGGAAAAAAGAAGAAAGACGGAGGAGGAGGAGGAACAAAGAAGGAAGAGGGAGGACGAGATCCAGAGCGAGGCCGACTCTGCACAGCGCGGAGACAGGCTGAAGCGAGTCCAAGCCCAGAGGGTGCAGTCGCGAGAAGCATCTTCCGCGTCCGCTTGTTTCCTAATCCTGATCTCATCGACATCCTCGTCTACATCTTGATGCCCGCATCTACTCCACTCGGGGTTCCTAGTCCTCCCCTCATCCTCCACATCGTCTTCCCGAATCTCTTCATCAATCTGGGCGCGGGAGGTTTAGGGAGCTTCTTCTTCGTCTTATGCTTCCTCTTCTTCAAACCCCGTTATCCCTCCTGGGAGGGGGTTAACAAAGACCCATGTTGCCCCCACCCCCACTCGACAGGCGACGAACTAGGGTCACTGCCGACCCCCCTCCCACCATCCCCAACAGAAAAAAACAATACAAAGCACACTTTGCGGCAACATCTGTGGTCATGCGCAGGGGGCCCCGTGATCACCCTGCATTGTTATTTGACAGAGATGATGCAGGTGCCCACGTGTTGTGTGGTGCGCGCCAGACCACAATCCCGATCAAAAGCCAAGGCAAAGCCTCTGCGGGTGCTCGCGGGGTACGCCATGCCGACCACCCCGCCGCCACTCCGCAGCGCTCTTTGACCATTTGACCAAGACGGTGAAGGGGCCGGCATGCTTCCCGGTGCGTGCTGCAACGTGTACTGGCGCACCTGGCACACTCTGCGCGCGCCGCGCACGTGACGCATCCAGTGCGGGTGGAGCACCTGGCAGGAGGAGGGAGAGGAGGAGGAGGAGGAGGAGGAGGAGGAGGAGGAGGAGGAGAGGGAGGAGGAGGAGGAGGAGGAGGAGGAGGAGGAGGAGGAGGAGGAGGAGGAGGAGGAGGAGGGGGGGGAGGAGGGGAGGAGGAGGGAGGAGGAGGAGGAGGAGGAGGAGGAGGAGGAGGAGGAGGAGGAGGAGGAGGAGGGAGGAGGAGGAGGAGGAGGAGGGGGAGGAGGAGGAGGAGGAAGACACTTGGCGAGTGTGGAGGCCACTCTGGCGCCCCGGGCGGGCCGGCACGCCTGGGCCCCTGGGCCGCCTGGCACGCCAGGTGCGGAGAGGCGCACCCGGCGCGCGCGACGCTCCCTCGCCGTCGCTCGGACGTTCCTCCCCCATGCCTTTTTAGGCTTCGTGCGTGTGCTTCCCCCTAAGATGATCCAAGATGCTCCTCCATGTGACTCGCCGAGAAAGGATGCACTTTTAGGCTGCGTGCGTGTGCCTTCCCTGTAGATGATCCCAGATGCTCCTCCACGTGACTCGCCGAGAGAAAGGCTGCACCCGTCCGAACGATGCCAGGGCACCTCGCGAGCGTCAGGCATCCGGCGTCTCTTCTGGCTCCCGCTCGTCGTCCAGCCAGTGGCGGCCCAGGCCACTGCTCGGGCCCGAGTGCGCCCTGTGTGGTGGGAAGGAGCCAGACGGCCGCCCTTCCGGGGGTAGCTCGACCGCCTCCCGCTGCCCCGCCACACGCCTGCGCCTGGACGGGGGGGGACGGGGAGAGCAGGGCGTCAGAGGGTCCGAGATGGCCCAAGATGGCTCTGAGAGGGCCCTGGCTGGCCCAAGATGGCCTCCAGAATTACACGAGATAGCTCAAGATGGCTCCAGATAGCATCCAGCATGCCTCCAAGAGACTCCAAGACCGCCCCAAGATGGCTCCAAGTGGCCACGGAGCCTCCCAAGGACCCCCCCGAGAGACGAACATCCTTCAAAAACCACTGGGGGATCAATGATCCTTCTTGCCTTCTTGCTTCGGATGAGCTTTCGAAACATAAAAATGGTTCCAAGATCATGCAAGAGGCCCCAAGAGGGATCCAGGAAGGCTCCGGAAAGGCCCAAATCAAGAGCGTCCAAAGTAGCCCAGGAGCGCCCCAAGGAAGCTCCGAAAGGTGTTATCCGACGGGGGCGGCGTAACTGGTGCCGCCTTCTATTTGGAAATTCTCTTCCAAGATGGTCCGAAAGTGCGCCCCAAAGACCCCCAAGATGAAGGGCCACAAAAATGGCCAAGGAAGGCCTCCAAGGTTCCCGACAGGGCCCTGAAGAGCCCCGGGACTCAGGCCTCCACTGCTGCCTCACTCCTTTTTTCGCCTCTTCCCTCCTGCCAACGGGTCGCATGAGCATCGTTTCTGGCGGGGCTGGTGGGAATGCGCGAAGCAGTCAGTCCTCTCAACTTTGTTCGCACCATTCCCCCCCTCCCACCGCTCATCATCAGACCCTTCCTCGCCCCCTCCTCATCCTCCTCCGCCGCCGAGGCCCGACGCGGCTGACAAGAGAAGCGCACTTACTACAACAACCGCGACCTTGACCACGACGACCTCGGGAGCCCACGACGCGACAGCCAACACGCGTTTTCCCCCGAACCCCATACCCAGTATTCTTCTGTCCGGCCCCCACTTTGGAGGAGACGAACGAAGGGGAGCGCGACGGTGGAGGGACTAGAATTGCGGGGGTTAGAAGCTGTACGAAAGAAACCATGGCGGCACTAAGATACCGATTGAAGTGTTTGTTTTCTCCGTACAATACGCCGAAGCAGAGCGGCGGCAGAGCATCCAATTGAGTCGGAGGAATGGCGCGGGCGATCGAACAGCTCTAGCGGGCAAGAAGGACAAAGGAAGAAGGGAACAAGAACTGTCCAACCCCCAACACATTCTACACTCAGCAGGGATATCCAGAGGCGCGCGGCGCGGCGGGACGTGAGCTCACCCATTTGACGGCTCGACCACTCGTGCTTTTAGGAGCGACATTTGAGGAGCTCAGACGTGCAAGTGAGGAAGGCGAGAGTTCGCCCAGGCCGCATCTGCGTATGTTGGTGACCTCGGGCCGCCGACGCGGCGTCTTAAAGCCTGCCCTGATACTTAGGCCCAGCGATGACTCCGGGGCCACGCGAAGGGCGAGCCCGAGGTGTTAGGACGCCTTGACCTGGCAGGTTGGAGAAGATGATTGATGGAGAAAGACCACGAGGGACGCGCGCTCTTTTTGGCACGATCGACCCGAGGCTCACCGCTATCAAAAGTTGCGGGAGCCGCTCCGTCCACGACTGCAGGCCACCTCCTCGCTGGGAGTGCCATCGGCCTCTGCCCCTCAGCCTCGGCGCTGCCGGAGGGGAAGGCTGGCCTGGCTCGCCGGCGGAAGCCGCGCGGACCGCCGCGCTGGCGCGCCAGCGCTTGACCTTACCCCAGCCCTGCGCGTCCTCTTCTTCTGCTGGATGGGGGGCGTCGTCGGTCGCGCGCGCGGGCTCGTTCTCATTCTCGACCTCGCCCTCAGCCTCGCCCATGTTCGACGCGACCGCGGCGCGCCCGCCAGAGCCGATACGCGCCATGACTCCCGCCCTCGCCCGGAATGGGCGCGGCGCTGCAGGGCGACGCAGCGGCGGTCTCCAGCTCGAGGCGCGAGCAGCACGGCCCCCGTCGAACTCCGCCCCCGCCCCTCGGCCCCCGGGCAAAGATGAGGACCCGGGCGGAGTCCCTGGCGACATGCGGCGCTGGGGAAAAATGCGCGGCACGCGCTCACCCAGCGGCGCCGGGGAGCGCGATGGCCGCGGCGTCGGCGGCGCTGGACTCTCGGAACTCGGCGGGCCGCTCTGGGAAGAGGGCGCGCCGAAGACCGACTCATCGGAAGCCGACAAAAGGCATTGCCCGAACCCTTGCCACGAACCGACATTGGCGAGCGCCCAGAATCGACGGCACTCGGCCCTTTGTCGGAGAGCGGCACATTGGGTTGGGGGGAAGTGGGGCACTCGGCGGGGCGAGCGCAGCGGTTTTGCTGGACGGCGGCCTCCGCGGGCAGGACACGGCAGCTGTTCGGCGCCCGCGGGGAGACGGCGGGCGAGAGCGGGACCAAGGAGCGGCTCGAGCCCAAACGTGACCTCGAGAAACAGACGAGGTTGAGGTGATACGCGGGACGCGCTCTTCCTGCGTGAACTGCTGCAACTGTCGCACTTGCTCATGACGCGGTGGGGCATCGTCGGGGGCACGCCAAGAGGACGGGCCATGCCCGGCTGACTTTGGGATACCACACGTTGACCACGAGGGGCGTCGAATATCAAGCACGTAGCACGACTCGACCTGAGGGCGTCGCTAACGCCACGGCGTCTGATGACGGCACTTCTTCCGCGGGCGACAAAGAGGCACGGTCCGCGAGCGACGAGTCGCCGGCGGCCCAGAAGGTTCTCGCGGCTCAGTCACCAGCACGCTGGCACGCGCGCGCGGCAGCGGGCAACCGCCAGCACGCGCCGACGCGCGGCGGGCCGCCGCCCGGCGCGCATGCCACAACGGCGGCCCAGCGCGCTCCGGCGGGTCGGTGCACAAGCCTGTTCCTGAGAAGATCGACAGCGGCACGCATGCTTTCCGTCCTGATTACCACGACTACTTCCCTGTCCCGTGCGCACGTGCACATCAGTCACCACACGAAGGACGGGGGCACCTGGGAAACGAGGAAGGTGGTTATGCCTGTACATTCGCACGGCAAAACCCTCATGTGGGGTGGGTCGCTGCCTCCAGCTCGATGCGTTGACGACGAGACTTCCTGGCTCGCGTCGAGGCTTGATGCGGGTTGTCCTGGGTTGTCCTGCCATCTGCCAGCGAGGCAGAAGAACCCAGGCACGAAGACTTGGCCAGCGTAGCAAGTGACATCCGGCAGCACGTGGACACGCGTCATAGTGCTGTCGCTGAAATCAGAGATACTCTGAACTTCATTCGCGGCGTTGACGGTGTCAGTGCTGGCGCGCCCGAATTATCTCCTTCTGGATCATCCAGGCCAACTGCAACTTCACGGAAAAAAGTAAACTGTTCCATCATGCGAAACTTGCGGTTCTGATGCATATCCTATTTGACCAACCTCTCTTCTTGCACCCTATTTGAGTCGAGGTTGTAGGGCTGACGAACAGCCCAGGGTTGAGAATGTTGGGTGCACGAAGAAGCTGCAGAGGCCTCCTCGCCGAGCAGAGCAGCTGGCGCGCCCGTGGGCCCCACAATCTGTGAACGTGGAGTCGCGCCAATACTTATGCCTTGATTCGCTTTGCCTGGGTCATCAGCGCGGGGCCATTCTCGGGAAGACGTCCCGCGGTCCAGCGCAAGGACGCCCATTGCACCAAGAATATATGACATGTGCACAGCAGGTCCATCCCCTGTTCTATCGTCGCGACGATGTGGAATGCTGTCTTGGCAGCTGATTTGTTGCGAGGTCTTGGTGTAAGTCCAGGTTGGCAGGACCTGATGTTCACCAGTCTGATGCCAACTACTGGGTTGGTCACTAGTTTTATTGTGCGATCCGAACTCGTTGCCAAGTCCATTGCGGCACAGGGCACGCTGCCCCCCCGACACGCATGTAGCAGCTCTCGGGCACGATTGCACTTATTCCCCGGATAACTACGGCCAGGCGGCATCATAATCCAAACCATCTGGCATTCCTGTTGAGCGACTGCACTCAGGTGAACGGAGAATTTGGGATAGCTGATGTGGCGGGATGGAACGCTTGCATCTGCATCCGTGCTGCCGAAGAGCTCTAGCACCTGCGGGTGCGAGCTCTCCCACTAGACCGCGTCTGGGACAGAACGCGGGTTCCCTGGCGAAGAGAGCCAGGGCGCCCCCCAGGGAGCCCTCGGCTCGTTGGGGGCCGAGGGTCGACTGCTACTCAGCCCCCCGGCTGAAATGGGCAGCTGCGGTCGTCGCGTTCTCCGCCTCCGTCTCCGCCTCGTCCGCGTGAGCGCGCAGCTGATGACGGCAGTCGGGCACGCCGCCTGCGGCTTGCACGGCCCTCCTCGAAGTCGTCGATGACCATCGAAAGTTGTCCGCCAGGAGCCCTGCAGTGGAGCGCGGACGGCTCTTGCAAGCCATTGGATTAGGACGTCGCCGCCACCGAGCAAGACCTGCCCGCGTTGCCCCATGCCCAGGATCGCGCACATGGACTCCACGCTGCGCAGACCAAGCAGGCAAGGCACTGCGAAGCCGCGGATGGCAGCTCTGCCCTGTTCATACGAGACGGCTACGGGGGCGCTGACCTGATGGGTGCACTCTTAGGCCCCGTTACCAACTCCCTGGATGATCAAGGGCCTGCTCAGGAGAAGCTGCTACGGCCGGCAACCTGCCTCTACGACGCGGCGGCGCAGCTGGCGCGCGAGTTTCACCCCAATGAACTCGGCCCACGCACCAGGGTCCACGACGACGCTGAGCTCACCTGAGGCGGTGAGCCCAGAGCGACTGCGATACACCTGCGCGGCGCACTCGCCGGCCAAGCCGGCGGCTGGCCACCAGGAAAGCACGTCGGCCCCACCGCCCTGCAGCGGGCCCGGGGGCGACTGCTTTCCCCAGGCGCACGCAGGAATACCGAACAAGATCTCGCCGCTTGGCGCGTCTCGCGGTGCGCCCAGGGCCCCGTCAGCGCCAGACAACGGGCACTCCTCGGAAGCCTCACGGGGCGCGGATGCTACATGGATGCGCGTGTCCTCGCGCACCACCAAGCGTCGCCTGCACGCTGGGCATTGCGAGAGTGGTGCTCGGGCCTGGTCGCCGCGACGCGCTTCTTCTACTGCTCGCGCCTGGGAGTCGTCGTAGCTAGTGGCGGCCTGGGCGCCAGCACAGCACCGATGAAAACAGCGGCAACGCTGAAGGGTGGCGGCGAGGTCCAAGTTGACGCAGCGCCCCAAAGAGACGCCGCACATCTCATCGGCGTCTACTTCCACCCATGCGAGTTCTGACTCGACGCGTAAATCCGCCGGGCGCGGCGGCGGCAGCACGGCTGGAGGCCCAGTCATGACCACGTCGATCATCGGCTGGGCGCGCTCGTCGGCGGGGGCGTCGCTGTGCCATCTGAGCGTCGCGGTCGGCCTCCAATCTGGCCATGGAGGACAGGCCCGGCGGACATATCGGGGGCCAGGTCACGCACGACGTCGGTCCTGATAGCCACGGCCAGCACCTCTGCTCGGTGCTCATATCCGCGGCGCTGCCCGTCTGGCAGGGCAGCCTGCGCTAGCTGGCCCTCCCGCTGGCGTGCGTTTGGGCCGAGGTATGATAATCCGCTAATCGTCGAGGACCGCGAGCTGGCCCATCGGCTGGATAGTGGCGCCCGCGCTGCACTGCTTGTCGCCGAGGCTCATCTCGCGGGGGCCCCAAGGGCGGCAGTCCTCCGCGGCGCGTTGGCGGATGGACGAGCTCCGTCGGCGGCTGCTGCCGGCTCCGCGACAGAACTGGCAGTTGCAATGGTGCTACAGTCGGCGTCGCAACATTAAACATCTGAGGTGGCGGTAGGACAGCTGGCGCGTCAGTGCAGGCGTCGCTCCGGACCGCGGTGAGCGAGGCGGCTGACCGCGAGCCGTGGACAGATCCAGGCAGCTCCCAGGAGCCGTCGACGGATGTCGGCACAGGCGCGGCGTTTGGAACCGGCCGCGGCTAAGGGGGGCCCTCAGCGACCGCGGAGGCAACTCCAGATCCCAGCGAGGCGGCCGTGGTCCAGAGCGACGTCTACAGGGCCACCGCTGCCGCTGCCCTGTGGTGACGATGCGGCGCCTTGCGGACACTCAGCAAGGAAGTGGCACCCCCTTCGCATAGATGCTACACGTCATGGAGGTGCCGTCGTAGCCGCGAGGATTGCTGCGTCTGCCTTCCCCTCTGCCTGACGAGCGCTTCCCCACGCCTCGTCCTTTCCCGCCGTAGAAGACCCGATCTACTCGAGCATCGAAGAGCTCTGAGAGAAATGATTACTTCTGAACACCTTGGCTTTTGCCTATTCTAGCGAAGGTGCTCATATTCTTCTTGATGAACGTATGCCGGTGGCTAGCACGCTTCAAGCGAGCAAGTCCTGTTCCCAGCGGCGGAAGGTATACACAGACTCGCGCTCGGGTGACCATGAGGGCGGCTGGCGGGAAGAGAACACATCGCGGCCGCCGCCACCCTGTGGGCCGGCCCCACCAGGCATCATGCCGGTGAACCAGAATAGCACAGCCACGGGGGAAAAAATGCTGCCCCAGAACGTCAAGATGGAAATCCTCCTCGACAAGACCTCACCACGATTATGGCTGCGGACCGCCTTGGGACTCGGGCCTACGAGCGCCATGTCGGAGCACGGGACAGCCACGATGATGGCGTCAACCTTGGTCGAAGCCGAAGTCGGCGAAACTGGTGCATAATCCTTCGGTGCTCCAGTCGGGTGGTGCGATGTGCTCACAACGACAGCCAGCACGATCGCGCATATACCGACGCATTGCGCTAGCCCAAGGAAGGAGCCACGCTGTCATGCCCTACGCGACAATTCGACAAGTACCTGTGAGGCTGCGATACGAAAGTCGTGGCGCTCCTCTGGGCGAGTCGCTCATCATCGCGGTTGCGCCTTCTGCTGATGCCCTCACAGCCGGACCAGTGGGTGTCCAGGGCGAACTGCCAATCGGCTTGCAGAACAGACATAAGCACAGGCTGCTCAAGGAATGGAGGGTGGCACCAATACGGAAGCGAAGGTAAGTGGGAATGTGCGTCCACACCGCACCATGCGCGCGTTTCGTGGTTCACGAGCAGGCATCGCTCCCAGCTCCGCTATCAGCTACAGTTGCGGGGGTTGGAAGCTGCACGAGAGAAAGCATGGCGGCAATAAGACGTTGATTGCAATGTTTACCCACAGGCCCCCCTGTGCGGACACGATGCTCCGCGAATTAGGCTGGGCTGTTCCGTGCAAGAGTTCCAAGTTCCAGTCTCTAATGCTATAATCCTGCTCTCTGTTTCCAACTGTCAAATTTTGGAATCCGCGCGAAGGGGGAAGCCGAAAAGGGCCTCGGTTACCACCACCAGGGGGGGGTCTCAGAACTTTGGGGGGGTCCTGGGACACATAGAAGTACATAAGACTCGCGCACACGAAAACTCAATCCCTCGTAAATTACATAAGTTTCGCGACCCCGCGGCTATAATCCTTTAGTTGCAATATTCGCGTCCCCGAGGCAGTTCACCCTCGCAAATTACACTGTACTCGCGCTCCCGAAACCATGATTCTCCGTAACTGATACCATATTCGCATATCCGAGGCAATACTCTCTTGTAAAGATGCAAAACGTACGTCCCCGAAGCCATGATCCCATATCAGTTACGCGATATTCGCGTCCCCGAAATCATAAGCCTTCGTAAAGTACGTGCGCAATATTCGAAGGCTCCGAGACGGCCCAATAGTGCTCCAAGGCGCCCGAGATGGTCCCAAGACTACCCAAGAGGCTCCCAAGAGGCCCCCAGGAGGGCTCCAAGAGCACCCCCAAGAGGAGCCCAAGAGGCCAACATCTTCGATAGGTGTTTGATGGATTTGGCCACGCTCGCCTTTTCGGGCTTCCGACGCTCCAAGACGGCCCAAGAGGCCCCCCAAGGCCGCCATCAGACGGCCCAAGAGGCTCTCAAGAGCGCCCAAGACGGTTCAAGAGGACCCCAAGACGGCTCAAGAGACCCCCAAGGCGGCCCGAGAGGGCCCGAAGACGGCCCTAAGAGTGACCCGAGACGGGGGACCCGAACCCAAGTGGCCCCCGTTCGGAATTCTGGCGCCGCTTCACGACGCGCCCAGGCCTCACAACATAGCTCTTGCATACCCCATTATCCGAGAGAGGGGGCCGGCGGCAGTGGGCGAAGCCCTTACGGATATTCCTCCTACAATATATATATATATATATATATATGTATATATATATATATTATATATATATAGGTACGCGCCGGCGCTGAAGCCAAACGGCGGCAGAGCATCCGACTTGAGTGGGGGGAGGGGAATGGGGGGGAGAGGGGGAGCAAGGGTGAGAGGAGAGGGGGGGGTCAAACTAGGCGAGTTAGCGCCATATCTGACATCTGACGACCCCTCCCATCCATCACTTCCAGTTGCGCTGATTATTTCTGTATCCACGGACGAGTGTCATAGCGGACCTGGTGTGGAACTCCCAACAAGACCTCATCGTGTTATGCGCAATCGGAAAAGAGGAGCTGCGTACATTGGAGCTAGAGGTGGCGGCTGAGCAGGAGGATGAGCAGGAGGAAAAGGAGGATGGAGAAGGAGGACAAGGACGAACAGCATCAGCAGGAGCAGGAGTGGAAGGAGCAGGAGGAGCAGGAGGACCAGGGGAAGGCGGAGGAGGGGAGAGAGCGCTATCATGAATGACGGGGGCAAAGCGCCGATCCGGCGGGAACACCACGCTGCGGCGGGAACACCACCTTGAAATACCGATACCGATCAGATGGTCAATAACATAAGGAAAACCAATGATTGAAATCCTGTGTGGAAAACCGTACGCGAAAGGGGCGGATACTTTCTGGACAGAGACAGGGGAGGGAGGAAACTGACATTCGAGCTAGCTGCAGAGAAGGAGGAGAAGGAGGAGGAGGAGGAGGAAGAGGAGGAGGAGGAAGAGGAGGAGGAGAAGGAGGGGGAGGAGGGGGAGGAGGAGGAGGAGGAGGAGGAGGAGGAGGAGGAGGAGGAGGAGGAGGAGGAGAAGGGGTAGGGGGAGAGGGAGGAGGAGGGAGGAGGACGAGGACGAACAGCGGCAGGGGAGAGGAGACGGATGCGCGCGGCCGAGGGCCCCGCTTCTCGAAGATGGATGCCCCGCTGACCACCCAGTCGTCCAGGAGACTGGTGTAGTCCATGGGGGCCAGGAAGGAGTGGTGCTGCATCTTAACCTGGTGGTTGCCATCGTCATAGTCGTCGTCGCCGTCGTCGCCGCCGCCGCCGTCGTCGTCGTCGTCGTCGTCGTCGTCGTCGTCGTCGTCGTCGTCGTCGTGGTCGTCGTCTTCGGCGGCGTCGTCCTCCGCATCCTCATCCTTCCTCGTTCACTTGGCGCGCTCCGAGTCGCGACGACGCCTCCGCAACGGCGGGAAAGAGGGAGCGGGAGGGACGGGAAATGGGGAGGAAAAAAGAGCTGCTGCTGTGGCAATAACGCTGGCCCAGGAGAAGATCGGCGGACTGGCAGATCTGGCCTGCCTTCGCGCCGCCATCCAGCTGCCCACGTAGGACCGAAATGCCTGCTCGCGCTGCTCCAGCAGTGAGGTCGAAGAGAGGGTCTGCTTCCCACTCGTGCTGCAGCCCAAACCAGGATGTTGGACCGACCTGGCCGAGGGGATACCACACACACAGTCGGGAGCCTTGCAATGTCCACAACCGCTGCCTGAAGCCTCTGGGAAATAAGGGGTTGGCCACGCTGGAGCACAACCACCTTGGCCCAGAGACAATGTCGATCTCTGCGATAAGAGGACCCACCGCACCTTATGGAGCTCCATAGTGAGCTTGCGAAGTGGGAGAAACACACGCAGAAAAATCCCGCAGACGCCCTGGACGGTCCCGAGTTGGAAACAGATACGACGAAAATGAGCCCGAAGGCAGATCCGACCAATGTACTGAGATTGTCCGCCGCCCTTGCTGCGGATCAGTCCAAGGTGTTGAATCGAAATGACCAAGAGGACACAGCACACGCGGCTGGGAGCCATACGTTAACAACTATAACTGCGAGATGCCACTGTGGAAAAATTAGTTGATCACGCAGAATACGACACCATGGACCCAATAACAGTGTCGATCTCTGTGGTGGAAGAACCTACCGCACCTCATGGAGCTTGAGAGTGAGCTGGCGAAGTTGAGGGAAAACAAACAGGCGGGAGCCATGTGCCATACACAGCTACTTGATGAGGTATCTGGGAAATCAGAAGTTGGCCACAGTGGAACAAAATCCCCTGGGCCCAAAGACGATGTCGGTCTCTGCGATTAAAGACCAACCACACCTCGTGGAGGTCCAGAGTGAGTTGGCGCAGTGGGAGAAACAAACCAAGGCAGGGTCCAAGTATCCACTACTGAAGGTTGGAAGCATATCCGGCCGCTGTACCGAGGGGACCTGCCACCCATCCCAGAACTCCAACTAGGGTGTTGAATCAAGCTGGCCGAGAGGGCACAACACACGCAGTCGGGAACCATGCAATAGCAACTACAACGGCGTGATGATTCTGGCAGTCCGCCGACCCTGTCAGCGTGTGGAAGACGCTCTTCTGTCTGATTCGTCGTCGTCGTCGAATCCGCGTCGTCGTCGTCGTTCTGTTTGACTCGTCGTCGTCGTCGTCGCCGCCGCCGCCATCGTCGTCGTCGTCATCATCATCGTCGTCGTCATCGCAGTCGTTGGGTCATCCTCCTCCAGCGCCGGCCACAGCGAATCCGAACAGAAACCTCAAGCGTTCAAGTCAAAGCGAAACCAAATCGAACTTGAGCGACGCCGTGGTTGACTCGAAGGGAAGCCCCTCCCCGTGATTCCTTCCCCCCCAGGGGGGGTCCTGAGGGGGGTGGAGGTGGGGTCCCGGGTCAGAATAACATCCCCCCCGGCGGTCTCTGGACTGAAGAACAACCCAGGACGGGCCAAGTGTGCCCCGAGAGGCTTCCAGGACGGCCCAAGAAGGTCCCGAATCGCGGAACGATTGGTCCTAGACACCCAAGATGGCCCACTGACGGCCCAGGAGGCCTCCTAGACGCCCGAATAGCCTTCAAAAAGCCCTCCAAAGGTAACCCCAAGAAGCAAAAAAATCCCAGCCCTCCTGGGGTAAGACTCGGGGCTTTTACGGCCTCCCGACATTCCTCCTCGGTTCCATTATCCTCCTCATCCTCCTCCTCCTCCTCCTCCTCCTCCTCCACCTCATCCGCCTCTTTTTCCCCCTCCTCTTCCGTTCCTTTTCCTTATAAATATGTCCTCCCTGTCGCACCCCGAAACCGGTCGAAAGGGCGGGCCGGGCGTTTCGCCTAAGACGTCCTCACCACTTATGACCCTCATGCTTAAAATTGACGACAGCTTCACAGATGGAGGGCGGGTTGTTTACAAAATGTGGTTCTCGCCTCAGCGCCGCGCACATTCGATTCAAAGGTTGTAAGAAGTTTCACGGATTCAGACCAGGCCGTTTTCTAAATGTGGTTCTCGCCGTAGCGACATGCACATTCGTCTGAAAAATGTGACAGGCCTTCACGGATTGAAGGCGGGCCGTATTCTAAATGTAGCTCTCGCCTTAGCGACGCGACGCGCACATCCGTCTCAAAAAGTCGCAGGATCTTCACGAATTGAGCGCGGTTCCTTTTCGAAATGTGGCTCTCGCCATTTGCCAGGGTCTCACGGGTTCCCATGGTCAACGTACCAGAATGACGCTTTCGAACGATTCAGGAGTGTCAGGGCGCAACAGCTACGTTGGTTCATTCGCGGTGTTGAAGTTCCAGGAATGATTATCAGGCACGATGCAGGATCGTCAAGAGGCAACAGTCACGTTGATTCGTAGCGGTGGAGTCCGGACAATGATGTTTTGGCACTCTCAAGGGTCTTGAAAAGATTTCCCTTCACAGGGCAGTTCCATCAGTGGAAGAGAAGCATTGTGAGGCCTACCAAGAAGGAGCTTGGAGGGAGGGAGGGTTTATTCCCACGTCATTGATAAAAATCAAGCTTACACAGGCCCTTCTCCTCCGCATCATCCTCCTTCTCCTCCCCCATTCCTTTTCCTTCTGAGTGTCTCCTCCATATCGCACCCCGAGGACGGTCGGAAGAGCGGGCTGGACGTGTGGTATCAGCATTTCTCACACCTTCTGTGCCTGAGGCTTGGAAACTGGCACCAACTTTACAAGTGGAGGGCGGGTCGCTTCCAAAATGTGGCACTCGCCTCAGCGCCGCGCACATTCGATGTTCAATATTTGCAAGAGCGTCACGGATTGAGGGCGGGTCGTTTCAGAATGTTGTTCTCACCTTCGCGCCGCGCACATTCATTCTAAAATAAATGAAAGAATTGCACGGAATGAGGGCGAGTGGTTTTCAACATGAGGCTCTCACTCTAGCGCCACGCACTTTCGTTTCGAAGATTGCACGAGCTTTACGGATAGAAGGCAGGTCGGTTTCAAAATGTGGCTCTCGCAATACCGCCACGCACATTCGTTTTTTCAAATGTGCAAGGGCTTCACGGATGAATGGCGGGTCGTTTTCAAAATGTGGCTCTCGCCGCGCACATTCGTTTCGAAAATTCGCAAGAGTTTCACGGATTGAAGGCCTGCCCTTTTCAAAATATGGCTCTCGCCTTAGCGCCGCGCACACGCGTTGTCAAAACTGTAGGGATTTTGCGTGTTCCCATGGTTAACCGTCCAGGAGTGGTGTTTTCGAACGCTTCTGGATTGTCAGGCCGATACAGTTACGTGGGATTCGCGGTGCTGACGTCCATGACGAAATTGTGCTCTGGCACGATTCAGGAGCATCCAAGCACAACCGTCAGGCTGATTCGGCGTTGAAGTCCTGAGAATCGTGTTTTGGAAACGCTTCAGGATGTTCACACGGTTGTCTCCCAGCGGGGCACGCCCCTCGGCGGAAGTGAATCCCTGTTTGGGGCCTCTGAAGAGAGAGCGTGGAGCTAGGGTATATCCCAACCTCTTTGGTGAGCGTTGGATTGCCACTGGTCTTCCTTCTCCTCCTCCTCCTCCTCCTCCATTCATCTTCCTCTGTCACACACCGAAACTGGTCGGAAGGGCGGGCCGGGCGTTTCGCCTGATACTTCCTCACCTCTTATGACCCTGATGCTAAAAAGTGACGACGCCTTCACACGTGGAGGGCGTGACGTCTCCAAAATGTGGCACTCGCCGCAGCAAAGCGCACATTCGTTTTTTGGAATTCGAAAGAGTTCCAAAGATTGAGGGCGGGTGATTTTCCAATTGTGGCACTCGCCTTCGCGCCGCGCACATTCGTTTTAAACACGTGTAAGGTTCTCACGGATTGAAGGCGGATGGCTCTCAAAAATGTGGCCGGCGCCATAGCGCCGAACACATCCGTTTTTCAATTTCTGCAAGATCTCAACTTTTTCAAGAGCGTCACGGATTGAGGGCGGGTCGTTTTCAAAATGTGGCTCTCGCCGTAGCGCCGCGCACATTCGTTCCAAACATGTGCAAGGATCTTCACGGATTGAGGGCGGGTGATTTTCGCAATGTGGTTCTCGCCTTCGCACAGCGCACATTCGTTGCAAAAATGTTGCGAGATTCTCGCGGGATGAGGGCGGGTCGTTTTCAAAATGTGGCTCTCACCAGCGCCACGCACATTCTTTTTCAGTGTTTGCAAGAGCTTCACGGATTGAGGGTGGGTCGTTTTCAAAATGTGGCTCTCGCCTTCGCGCGGCGCACCCTGTCCTGTCCAAAATATGGCTCTCGCATTAGCGTCGCGCACATTTGTTGCGAAAACTTCACAAGTTTCGCGAGCTCTCGTAGTCAACGTTCCAAAAGTGGTGTTTTCGAACGCTTCAGGATTGACAGGGCGAAACAATTACGTTGATTCGCGATGTTGGAGGTCCAATCGCCAAAACGTACCGGTCAGGTTAACTCGTGGCGTTGAAATTATTAGAACGGTGTTTTGGCACGCTTCTAGATGTTCACACAGCTGTCCCCCAACGGGAAAATTCCTGAGTGGAAACGACCCCTCCCCTCCTCCGCTTCCTCCTCCTCCTCCTACGCCTCCTCCTCCTCATCATCATCCACCTCCCCCCCCCGCCCCTTGACCCTAGACTGCCATCAGCGCGTCGTCGTCGCAATCGTCGTCGTCGTCATCGTCATCGTCGTCGTCGCCGCTGCCGTCGTCGTCGTCGTCTTCAGGATTGGCGGCACCGGCAGCAAGGCCTTAACAAGAAACAGATGCCCACACTGGATCACAACCTCCTTGGGCCCAAGACGATGCCGATCTCTGCGATAAGAAGACCCTGAGTTCGAGGGTGAACTGGCAAAGTGGGAGAAACACACACAGGAAGCTTACAACCTGGGCAGTAGGTACAATGGAAAAGAGCCCGTAGGCAGTTCCGACCAGTATGCTGAAATTGTCCACCACTCTTCCTTCTGGTCGTTTGAGCTTAACTGGCAGAAATGGGGCAACACTATCAACTACCACTGCGTGAGGTCCCTGGGAAATTAAGAGTTAGCCACAATGGCCCACAGACCCCTGGGCCCAAAGACATCGATCCCTGCGACAAGAGAACCCACCACACCTCATGGAGCTCGAGAATGAGCTGGCGAAGTGGGACAAATACACGCAGGAAACGTTCAACGAATTTCTAGCCAGGACGATTGCAACCTCGCAGCAGGCACAATGGAAATGAGCCCGAAGATAGGTCCGACCACGGTGCTGAAATTGTCCGCCACCCTAGCATCTGCTCCAAACCAAAGTGTTGAACCGAACTGGCCGAAATGGTGCATCACATCCACACAACATCCACAACCACGGCATGAGGTCTCTGGGAAAGAAGGAGTTGGCCACACTGGAGCACAACACCCTAAGCCCGAAGACGATGTCAATATCTGCGATAAGAGGACCCACCACACCTCATCAAGCTCGAGGATGAGCTGGTGAAGTGAGAGAAACGAACGCAATCGGGAGCCATACACTACCAAATACCACTGCGTGAGGTCCCTGCGGAATAATGAAACAACCTGTTGGCCACACTGGAAGACAACCCCCTGGGCCCAAAGACGAGATCGATCTCTGGCGAAGCTCGAAAATACACGCGGGAAACCTTCGACGAAAACATAGCCTTGACGATTACAACCGGGCAGTAGCTACTATGGAAATGAGCCCGAAGGCAGTCTTGACCTCTGTGCTGAAACTGTCCACCACCCTTGCTGCTGCTGCCCCGACCAGATGTACCCAACTGACCGAAATGGTGCAACATTTCCAGACTCCATCGACAACAACTCCATGAGGTCTCTGCGAACTCAAGGAGTTGGCCACACTGGAGCACAACACCCTGGGCCCACAAAAATGTCGATCTCTGCGATAAGAAGACCCACCACACCTCATCGAGCTCGAGGATGAGCTGGCGAAGTGGGAGAAACACACGCAGTCGGAAGTCATACACTACCAACCAACTACCACTGCGTGAAATCTCTGGGAAATAAGGCGTTGGCTATCCTGGAGCACAACCCCCTGGGCCGAAAGACGATGCCGGTCTCTGCGATATGAGGACCCACCACACCTCCTCAAGCTCGACAATGAGCTGGCGAAGTGGGAGAAACACGCGCAATCGGGAGCCATACACTACCAACTACCACTGCGTGAGGTCTGTGGGAAATCCGCCGACCCCTTGGGGTCACGGCGTGTGAGATGCTTCCCCCTCCCCAAACCCCTCCCTGGGAGCCCGGCCCGGCCGGTTTGGAAGGGGGGGGGGGGGGGGCAAAGGTCTCATCAGGCCCCACAAAGCCCCAGAAGGCTCCAAGCAGCCCCCACGACGGTCCAAGATGCCCCCGAGACGCCCAAAGGTCGGCCCAAGACGCCCAGGATGGCCCCAAGACGGCCCCAGAAGCCTCCCAGACGGCCCAGGAAGCCTCCAAGAGCATTCCCAAGAGGGGCCCCAGCGGCTAGAGTCGTCGAATTACGATGGGGAAACGTACATATATATATATATATATATATATATATATATATATATATATCATACACGATTTTTCGGCCTTCACGGCGTTGAAGACGGCCCCAGTCCCCCAAGACCGCCCCAAAACGGCCCAAGAGGCTCCCCAGAGGAGCTCAACACGGCCCAGGAGGGCGCCAAGACGGCTCAAGAGGCTCCCAAGACGGCCCAAGAGTGCTCCAAGACGGCCCAATCAGGGGCCCAAAAGGGGGAGCCTGAACCAACAATCCGAGCCTCCCGACCCGAAACGGCCCCAGGGGGTGCCACGAGGCGCCCGACAAGGCCCATGAGGCCCCCCAGAAGCCCCCCAAGAGGCCCCAAGAGGCCCCCCAACAGGCCCCCCAAGAGGCCCCCCAAGAGGCCCCAAGAGGCCCCCAAGAAGCCCAAAAGAAGCCCCGAGTACCACTTGAGGCATGTAACTTCTAACCCGCTACCCTGGCACCAAGGATCTCAGGCCGACAACCAAGGCACGGTGGCGGGATGGGCCGAAGGCCACTGTATATAACTCTATTGATATCTCTATATATATATGTATATATATATATATATGTATATGTATATGTACTGCCGCGGGCATCTACCTCGATCGAGAAGAAGAAGAAGAGAAGGACGAGGAGGAGGAACAGGAGGATTGAAAAAAAAATCGTCGTCGCCGACGATGTCTCTGATTTCCGTGGTCTTTCGACCTTTCGACCACCCGAGGCATCTCCTCGAATTCAGCCTCCAAAAACCGTTTCGGTGCCGGGGACCACTGCCGAAAGTCCGGGATGAGGACCGACCTCCCTGGCCGGTGCCACCCCTTCGCAAGGGAAGGAACACGGGGTGGATCGAGGCTCGAGGCATGAGACTGTTAGTTCTTTGGCGCTCTACGCCCCCTCAGGGCCATCAGGAAGCTTCTCGTTGACACAGCTGGGTCCACTCTCGAACTTCTGGCTGGACGCAACCCCAGCTGGGCCTCAACGATCCCCGAGCCTATCCAGGAGGTGGAAAAAGAGACCTGGGACAGGCCCCGCGAAGACCCCAAGAAACTCACATAAGACCACGAAAAACTTCACAACAATCCCCTATAAGGCCCCCCCTTGAACCCCACACGCTACGTAGGACAGGCCGAAGCCCCCAAGATTGCCCGAATTCTGTCTTTCGCTCTTGCTGCCGCCCCAAGGGGTCGGCGGTGCGGCGTAAGCCAATGAATAAGGAGGTGGCCACACTGGAGCACAACTCCCCATGCCCAAAGATGGGGTCGATCCCTGCGAGAAGAGGACCCACCATACCTCATGGAGCTCGAGAATGAGCTGGCGACATAGAAGAAACACACGCAGAAGGCTTTCGACGAAATCCTAGCCCGGACGATTACAACCTCGCAGCAATTACAATGGAAACTAGCCCGAAGACAGTTCCGACCATTGTGCTGAAATTGTCCGCCACCCTTGCTACTTCTCCAAACCAGGAATATTGAACCGAACTGGCCGAAATGGTGCAACACATCCAGACACTATCGACAACCACTCCATGAGGTCTCTGAGAAATAAGGAGTTGGCCACACTGGAGCACAACACCCTGGGCCCAAAGACGACGCCGATCTCTGCGATACGAGGACCCACCACACCTCATCGGAGCTCGAGGATGAGCTGGCGAAGTGGGAGAAACACACGCAGTCGGGAGCCATACACTACCAATTACCACTGCGTGAGGTCTCTGGGAAATAAGGCGTTGGCTATCCTGGAGCACAACCCCCTGGGCCCAAAGACGATGCCGATCTCTGCGATAAGAGGACCCACCACACCTCATTAAGCTCGAGGATGAGCCGGCGAAGTGGGAGAAACACACGCAGTCGGGAGCCATACACTACCAACTACCACTGCGTGAAGTCTCTGGGAAATAAGGAGGTGGCCACACTGGAGCACAACCCCCTGGGCCCAAAGACGATGTTGATTTTTGCGATAAGAGGACCCACCACACCTCATCGAGCTCGAGGATGAGCTGAAGACGTGGGAGAAACACACCCAATCAGGAGCCATACACTACCAACTACCACTGCGCGAGGTCTCTGGGAAATAAGGATGTGGCCACACTGGAGCACAACCCCTTAGGCCCAAAGACGGTGTCGATCCCTGCGATAAGAGGACCCACCACACCTCATGGAGCTCGAGAATGAGCTGGCCAAGCAAGAGAAACACGCGCAGGAAGCTTACAACCTTGCAGCAGGAACAATGCAAATTAGCCCGAAGACGATTCCGACCAGTGTGCTCAAATTGTCCGCCATCCTGGCTACTGCTCCCTACTGCTCCAAACCAGAATGCTGAACAGAACTGGCCGAAATGGTGCAACACATCCAGACACTATCGCCAACCACTCGATGAGGTCTCTGGGAAATAAAGAGTTGACCACACTGGAGCACAACCCCCTGGGCCCAAAAACGACGCCGATCTCTGCGATAAGAGGACCCACCGCACCTTTCGGAGCTCGAGCATGAGCCGGCGAAGTGGAAGAAACACACGCCGTCGGGAGCCATACACTACTTACTACCACTGCGTGAGGTTTCTGGGAACTAAGGAGGTGGCCACACTGGAGCACAACCCACTGGGCCCGAAGACGACGCCGATCTCTGCGATATGAGGACACATCACACCTCATCGATCTCTGCGATGAGCCGGCGAAGAGGGAGAAACACACGCAGTCGGGAGCCATACACTACCAACTACCACTGCGCGAGGTCTCTGGGGAATAAGGTGGCCACACTGGAGCGCAACCGCCAGGGCCCAAAGACGATGTGGATCTCTGCGATAAGAGGACCCACCACACCTCATGGAGCTCGAGACTGAGATGGCGAAATGGGAGCTTTCGACGAAATCCTAGCCCGGACGATTACAACCTCGCAGCAGGTACAATGGAAATTGGCCCGAAGATGGTTCCGACCAGAGTGCTGAAATTGTCCGCCACCCTTGCTACTGCTCCAAACAAGAGTATTGAACCGAACTGGCCAAAATGGTGCAACACCTCCAGACACTATCGGCAGCCACTCAATGAGGTCTCTGGGAAATGGGGAGTTGGCCACACTAGAGCACAACCCCCTCGGCCCAAAGACGACGCCGATCTCTGCGATAAGAGGACCCACAACGCCTCATCGAGCTCGAGCATGAGCCGGCGAAGCGGGAGAAACACACGCAGTCGGGAGCCATACACTACCAACTACCACAGCGTGAGGTCTCTGGGAAATAAGGAGGTTGCCACACTGGAGCACAACCCCCCTGGGCCCGAAGACGAGGCCGATCTCTGCGATAAGAGGACCCACCACACCTCATCGAGCTCGAGCATGAGCCGGCGAAGCGGGAGAAACACACGCAGTCGGGAGCCATACACTACCAACTACCACTGCGTGAGGTCTCTGGGAAATAAGGAGGTGGCCACACTGGAGCACAACCACCTGGGCCTAAAGAATGTGTCGATCCCTGCGATAAGAGAACCCACCATACCTCATCGAGCTCGAGGATGGGCTGGCGAAACGAGAGAAACACGCGCAGGAAGCGTTCGACGAAATCCTAGACGGAACGATTACAACCTCGCAGCAGGTACAATGCAAAGTAGCCCGAAGACAGTTCCGACCAGTGTGCTCAAATTGAAGGTAAATTGGAAATTAGCCCGAAGACGGTTCCGACCACTGTGCTGAAATTGTCCACCACCCTTGCTACTGCTCCAAACCAGAGTATTGAACCGAACTGGCCGAAACGGTGCAACACCTCCAGACACTATCGACAGCCACTCAATGAGGTCTGTGGGAAATGGGGAGTTGACCACACTGGAGCACAACCCCCTGGGCCCAAAGACAACGCCGATCTCTGCGATAAGAGGACCCACCACACCTCATCGAGCTCGAGGATGAGCTGGCGAAGTGGGAGAAACACACGCAGTCGGGAGCCATACACTACCAACTACCACTGCGTGAGGTCTCTAGGAAATCAGGAGGTGGCCAAACTGGAGCACAACCCATTGGGACCGAAGACGATGTCGACCTTTGCGATCAGAGGATCCACCACACCTCATCGAGCTCGAGCATGAGCCGGCGAAGCGGGAGAAACACACGCAGTCGGGAGCCATACACTACCAACTACCACAGCGTGAGGTCTCTGGGAAATAAGGAGGTGGCCACACTGGAGCACAACCACCTGGGCCTAAAGAATGTGTCGATCCCTGCGATAAGAGAACCCACCATACCTCATCGAGCTCGAGGACGGGCTGGCGAAACGAGAGAAACACGCGCAGGAAGCGTTCGACGAAATCCTAGACGGAACGATTACAACCTCGCAGCAGGTACAATGCAAAGCAGCCCGAAGACAGTTCCGACCAGTGTGCTCAAATTGAAGGTAAATTGGAAATTAGCCCGAAGACGGTTCCGACCACTGTGCTGAAATTGTCCACCACCCTTGATAATGCTCCAAACCAGAGTATTGAACCGAACTGGCCGAAACGGTGCAACACCTCCAGACACTATCGACAGCCACTCAATGAGGTCTGTGGGAAATGGGGAGTTGACCACACTGGAGCACAACCCCCTGGGCCCAAAGACAACGCCGATCTCTGCGATAAGAGGACCCACCACACCTCATCGAGCTCGAGGATGAGCTGGCGAAGTGGGAGAAACACACGCAGTCGGGAGCCATACACTACCAACTACCACTGCGTGAGGTCTCTAGGAAATCAGGAGGTGGCCAAACTGGAGTACAACCCATTGGGACCGAAGACGATGTCGACCTTTGCGATCAGAGGATCCACCACACCTCATCGAGCTCGAGGATGAGCTGGCGACGTGGGAGAAACACACGCAGTCGGGAGCCATACACTACCAACTACCACTGCGTGAGGTCTCTGGGAAATAAGGTAGTGGCCACACTGGAGCACCAACACCTAGGCCCAAAGACGGTATCGATCCCTGCGATAAGAGGACCCACCACACCTCATGGAGCTCAAGAATGAGCTGGCGAAACGAGAGAAACACGCGCAGGAAGCTTAGCCAGGACGATTACAACCTCGCAGCATGTACAATGCAAATTAGCCCCAAGACAGTTTCGACCAGTGTGCTCAAATTATCCGACCGAAATCCTTGCTACTGCTCCCTTCTGCTCCAAACCAGAATGCCGAACCGAACTGGCCGAAATGGTGCATTACATCCAGACACTATCCAATCACTGCATGAGGTCTCTGGGACATAAGGAAGTGGCCACACTGGAGCACAACCCCCTCGGCCCAAAGACGACGCCGATCTCTGCGATAAGACGACACACCACATCTTTCGGAGCTCGAGCATGAGCCGGCGAAGCGGGAGAAACACACGCCGTCGGGAGCCATAGACTACCAACTACCACTGCGTGAGGTCTCTGGGAAATAAGGAGGTGGTCACACTGGAGCACAACCCACTGGGCCCAAAGACGATGTCGATCTTTGCGATAAGAGGATCCACCATACCTCATCGAGCTCGAGGATGAGCTTGCGAAATGGGAGTTTTCAACGAAATCCTAGCCGGGACGATTACAACCTCGCAGCAGGTACAATGGAAATTAGCCCGAAGATGGTTCCGACCACTGTGCTGAAATTGTCCGCCACCCTTGATAATGCTCCAAACCAGAGTATTGAACCGAACTGGCCGAAATGGTGTAACGCATCCAGACATTATCGCCAACCACTCGATGAGGTCTCTGGAAAATAAGGAGTTGACCACACTGGAGCACAACCCCCTGGGCCAAAAGACGACGCCGATCTCTGCGATAAGAGGACCCACCACACCTCGTCGAGCTCGAGGATGAGCTGGCGAAGTGGAAGAAACACACGCAGTCGGGAGCCATACACTACCAACTACCACTGCGTGAGGTCTCTGGGAAATAAGGAGGTGGCCACACTGGAGCACAACACCCTGGGCCCAACGACGATGTCGACTTTTGCGATAAAAGGACCCACGACACCTCATCCAGCTCGAGGATGAGCTGGAAACGTGGGAGAAACACACGCAATCGGGAGCCATACACTACCAACTACCACTGCGCGAGGTCTCTGGGAAATAAGGAGGTGGTCACACTGGAGCGCAACCCCCTAAGCCCAAAGACGGTGCCGATCCCTGCGATAAGAGGACCCACCATACCTCATGG
Source organism: Prorocentrum cordatum (assembly GCA_963575745.1). Classification (NCBI taxonomy): domain Eukaryota; class Dinophyceae; order Prorocentrales; family Prorocentraceae; genus Prorocentrum; species Prorocentrum cordatum. Next base: position 49,118 of record CAUYUJ010019165.1, on the reverse strand, counting down.
AGCTCGGGAATGAGCTGGCGAAACGAGAGAAACACGCGCAGGAAGTTTGCTGTCGACGAAATCATAGCCGGAACGATTACAACCTCACAGCAGGCACAGTGCAAATTAGCCCGAAGACAGTTTCGGCCAGTGTGCTGAAATTGTCCGCCACCCTTGCTACTGCTCCAAACCAGAGTATTGAACCGAACTGGCCGAAGTGGTGCAACACATCCAGACACTATCCAATCATCACTGCATGAGGTCTCTGGGAAACAAGTGGCACGCGTGCCATGGCTCGTGCACAAAACGAAGGGGGAAGGAGGAAAAGGAGGAGTCGGAGGAGGAGGAGGAGGAGGAGAAAGAGGAGGAGGTTAGGTTAGGACAGCCCCAAGAGGAAGAGTCTCGCAAGACTAAAACAATGGGGGGAAGTGGCACCCCTCGGAGAGGGATTTGTTACCCTGGAGGACAGAGCTCCCCACACTCTGACCAGGGCCCGCGACGGGGTGCCACGACCCAAAACTACTCCTCAGCCTGGAGGGCCTCCTTGGCACGCACTCGCTCTGCGAGGGCGGCCATCCGTCTCTCGTACTCAGGGACGGTGGGGGCACTCGAATGGGCCGAGGGAACAGACGTACAAGCAAGAGTCTTAGAACGCGGCTTGGGGACCACAGACATTGCAGTGACCGCAGCAGCTCTATCAATCAATTGACGGACACGACTACTGGGGCCCAGGCCTCGCGAGTACTTACTTAATACCTCGCGACCCTTCCTAGAGGGTCGTTGGCACTCCTTGTCAAGATTACGGGAGCACCTCTGGGCCCAGCAGCCGCAACGAACGCACAGAAACTGAAGCCGATTCATCTTGGCTTGCGATGGCTCTGGGGCTCCGGGGTGGATCTCGTGAGAGGCCACACCAACTATCAGGTGCCCCAGGGAACGGCGGACGACCTGCCGAAAGAAATCGGGGGCCCCAGAGCAACCCAGAGCCTCTTGGGGGGTAATTACCCTCATGGGCGACCACCAGACAATGCTTGCACTGCATACCAAGCGGTCCACTCTCCCACTCATGCCACCCAGGAGCTGACTTTACAGAACGGTGACGGGCAAAGGGCCTGACGCGCTTCGCTCGGGACTGGAAGGCTGGTAGCACACTAGCTGCAAGCTTGACAAAATACCTGGCGGTCTCTACTTCAGACTCTAAGCGATTGGCTGCCTCGGGTCCGATGGGAGCGTGCATCTTGAGAGCCTCCTTGGCGTGGAGGTCAGCAGCGCGGTTACCTTTCGCAGGCGCCCGCTCCACAAGCGGCAAGTTATCTATCACGCCCTCGCTTCGATGCGCCTTCACATGCTGGATGGACCTGATGTGGCCGTGTCCACTGAGGGAGCGGGCGAAGGCCGAGACGCCAGCGAAAACCTTGCTCGCACGGGAGAGAGAGAGGACGAGAAATCGGAGAAGTCTTGGGGGGGCGGGACGGCGGGGGCGGTGCGAAGCAGAAATAAATGGTCGGAGCGGAGGGGGGGCGGGGTGCATTGGGCGGGCGGGGAGGGGAGAACGATCGTGGGGGCGGGACGGTGAGGGCCGTGCGACGCGGAAGAAAACGTTCGTGGCAGAGGGGGCTGTGGGCGGGGCTCCTACTGGAGCGCTGGGGACGCGGGGGGGCTAGGGGTGACTGGGCTGGGCTCCTACCGGGGCGCTGGGGACGCGGGGGGAGAGGGCGGGGGAGGTGGTGTGCATCGCGACGCGGAATAAAATGGTCGGGGCGGAGGGGGCACTAAGCGGGGCTTGGGGCAGAGGGCCACGGGGCGGGAGTCCAACTGGGGCGCTGGGGACGGGGCGGGGAGGGGGAGGTGGTGGGCGGGGCTCCCGCCAGGGCGCTGGGGACGCGGGGGGGCTCGGGGCAGAGAGCCACGGCGCGGGGGTCCCACTCTGGCGCTGGGGACGCGGGGGGGGGGGGTGCGACGCGGAAGGAAGTGGTCTGAGCTCTAGACACCCTGTGCAAGAGAATAAGGAGGTGCTCACACTGGAGCATCACCCCCTGGGCACAAAGACGACGCCGATCTCTGCGATAAGACGACACACACCCCCTTTCGGAGCTCGACCATCAGCTGGCGAAGAGGGAGAAACATACGCCGTCGGGAGCCATACATTACCAACTACCACTGCGTGAGGTCTCTGGGAAATAAGGAGGTGGCCACACTGGAGCACAACCCCCCAGGCCCAAAGACGATGTCGATCTCTGCGATAAGAGGACCCACCATACCTCATGGAGGTCGAGAATGAGCTGACGAATTGGGAGTTTTCGACAAAATCCTAGCCGGGACGATTACAACATCGCAGCAGGTACAATGGAAACTAGCCCGAAGATGGTTCCGACCACTGTGCTGAAATTGTCCGCCACCCTTGATACTGCTCCAAACCAGGGTATTGACCCGAACTGGCCGAAATGGTGCAACACATCCAGACACTATCGACAGCCACTCAATGAGGTCTCTGGGAAATAGGGAGTTGGCCACACTGGAGCACAACCCCCTGGGCCCAAAGACGACGCCAATCTCTGCGATAAGAGGACCCACAACGCCTCATCGAGCTCGAGAATAAGCTGGCGAAGTGGGAGAAACACACGCAATCGGGAGCCATACACTACCAACTACCACTGCGTGAGGTCTCTGGGAAATAAGGAGGTGGCCACACTGGAGCACAACCCCCTGGGCCCGAAGACGACGCCGATCTCTGCGATAAGAGGACCCACAACGCCTCATCGAGCTCGAGGATGAGCCGGCGAAGCGGGAGAAACACACGCAGTCGGAAGCCATACATTACCAACTACCACTGCGTGAGGTCTCTGGGAAATAAGGAGGTGGCCAAACTGGAGCACAACCCCCCAGGCCCAAAGACGATGTCGATCTCTGCGATAAGAGGACCCACCATACCTCATCGAGCTCGAGGATGAGCTGGTGAACCGAAAGAAACACGCGCAGGAAGCTTTCGACCAAATCCTAGACGGAACGATTACAACCTCGCAGCAGGTACAATGCAAAGTAGCCCGAAGACAGTTCCGACCGGTGTGCTCAAATTGCAGGTACAATGGAAATTAGCCCGAAGACGGTTCCGATCACTGTGCTGAAATTGTCCGCCACCCTTGCTACTGCTCCAAACCAGAGTATTGAACCGAACTGGCCGAAATGGTGCAACACATCCAGACACTATCGACAACCACTCAATGAGGTCTCTGGGAAATGGGGAGTTGACCACACTGGAGCACAACCCCCTGGGCCCAAAGACAACGCCGATCTCTGCGATAAGAGGACCCACCACACCTCATGGAGCTCGAGGATGAGCTGGCGAAGTGGGAGAAACACACGCAGTCGGGAGCCATACACTACCAACTACCACTGCGTGAGGTCTCTGGGAAATCAGGGGGTGGCCAAACTGGAGCACAACCCCCTGGGCCCGAAGACGATGTCGATCTTTGCGATAAGAGGACCCACCACACCTCATCGAGCTCGAGGATGAGCTGGCGACGTGGGAGAAACACACGTAATCGGGAGCCATACACTACCAACTACCACTGCGTGAGGCCTCTGGGAAATAAGGAGGTGGCCACACTGGAGCACAACCCCCTAGGCCCAAAGACGGTGTCGATCCCTGCGATAAGAGAACCCACCATACCTCATGGAGCTCAAGAATGAGCTGGCGAAATGGGATCTTTCGACGAAATCCTAGACGGAACGATTACAACCTCGCAGCAGGTACAATGAAAAGTAGCCCGAAGACAGTTCCGACCGGTGTGCTCAAATTGTCCACCATCCTTGCTACTGCTCCCTTCTGCCCCAAACCAGAACAGAATGGTGCAACACATCCAGGCACTATCCAATCACTGCATCAGGTCTCTGGGAAATAAGGAGGTGGCCACACTGGAGCACAACCCCCCAGGCCCAAAGACGATGTCGATCTCTGCGATAAGAGGACCCACCACACCTCATGAAGCTCGTGTATGAGCTGGCGAAGTGGGAGAAACGCACGCAGTCAGGTCCCGCGGAAGTCATGGACCATTTGGAGCTGGCAAGAGAGAATATCCATCACCGAAGGTCGAAAGCAGCTACGCTCGATGTGGTGAGGGGGCCTGCCAAGCATCCTGAAGCTCAAACCAATAGTTGAATCTAGCTGGACGAGAAGGCACAACAAGCAGCGGGGAGACACGCACTATCCACGACCACTGCATGAGGTCTCAAGGAAATACACACTGGAGCACACCTCCTTGGGCCCCAAGACGATGTCGATCTCTGCGATAAGAGGACCCACCACACCTCTCGGAGCTCGAGCATGAGCTGGCGAAGTGGGAGAAACACACGCAGGCGGGAGCCAAGCACTGTCAACAACCTCTGGGAATCCGCCGACCCGCGCCTGCGAGGGGAGAAAAGAAGTGCCCGCGGGAGGGGTGCTCCTCCTCCTCCTCCTCACCACCATCCTCCTCCTCCTCCTCCTCCTCCTCCTCCTCCTCCTCCTCCTCCTCATCATCATCATCATCATCATCATCATCATCAGCATCATCATCATCATCATCATCATCATCATCATCATCATCATCATCATCATCATCATCATCATCATCATCTCATCCTCATCCTCATCCTCATCCTCATCTCCTCCTCCTCCTCCTCCTCCTCCTCTCCTCCCCATCAATCATCATCATCATCATCATCATCACAATCACCATCACCATCACCATCACCACCACAACACCACCACCACCATCATCATCATCATCATCATCATCATCATCATCGTCATCGTCATCATCATCATCATCATCTCATCCATCATCATCATCATCATCATCATCATCATCATCATCGTCATCATCCTCATCATCCTCATCCATCATCATCATCATCGTCGTCATCGTCATCATCATCATCATCATCACATCATCATCATCATCATCATCATCATCATCATCATCATCATCATCATCATCATCATCATCATCATCATCATTATCGTCATCATCATCAGTATCATCAGCATCATCAGCATCATCAGCATCATCATCCTGCTTCTCCTCCTCCTGCTCATAAGCCCTGCCCCTCGCCAACCGTCCGAAATCAGCCGAGGGCGCACCGTGTCTCGCTCATCGTCGGACTTCTCCTTCCGCTTGCCGGCGCGCCCCGCACCTCGGCATGGGGAGGAGGAGGAGGAGGAGAACAACGAAGAGAAATTCGCGGAAGACGAAGAAGACAAAGAAGACAAAGAAGACATGTAAGGCGAGAGGAGGAGGAGGAGGAGGAGGAGGAAATGGGGACGAGGAGAGGAACGATACCGTGCTGCTCCTTAATGAGGATTAGGAGGAGGACGAGGAGGAGGAGAAGAAGAAAAAGGAGGCGAGCGGGGGAGGACAAAGAGAAGAGGAAGCAGGAGGATAACGACACAGGCGCAGGGCCAGGAGAGGGAGGAGGAGGAGGAGGACGACGACGACGAGGACGAGGATGAAGAGCAACATGATGGAGCATGTGGAAGAAGGGAGAGACTGGAGAGGGGGAGAGAGGACGCGGCCCAGCCCCCCCGCCCCTGCCCAGTCCTGCTCATTTTGTTGTCCATTCCCACCTTTTGCCGCTCCCACCCCGCCTCCCTCCCCTTCCTGCTCCGCCTCCTCCACTTCATCCTCCTCCTCCTCATCATCCTCCTCTTCCTCCTCCTCCTCCGCCTCATCCTCATCCTCAGTCTCATCCTCATCCTCATCCTCATCATCATCATCATCATCATCATCATCATCATCATCATCATCCTCATCCTCATCCTCATCCTCATCCTCATCCTCATCCTCATCCTCATCCTCATCCTCATCCTCATCCTCATCATCATCATCATCATCATCATCATCATCATCATCATCATCATCATCATCATCATCATCACATCATCATCATCATCATCATCATCATCATCATCATCATCATCATCATCATCATCATCGTCATCCTCATCATCATCATCATCATCATCATCATCCCCATCATCATCCGCATCATTAGCATGATCAGCATCCTCAGCATCAGCAGCATCACAACCATCATCGCACCATCATCAGCAGCATCAGTATCATCATCCCCTCCCCTGCTCCTACCCCTTTCCCCCCTCCTCATCCTCCTCATTCCCATCATCACAGCATCATCACCATCAGCATCATCAGCATCATTACCATGATCATCAGCATCAGCATCATTACCATCAGAATCATCATCACCATCATCACCATGATCAGCATCATCATCGTTATGAACATCATCAGCAGCAACATCGTCATGATCCCTTGCCTCCTTCCACTCCTCCCCCCCTCCTCCTCGTCATCAGCAGCAGTTTCATCACCAGACTCATCATCATCATAATCATCATCATCATCATCATCATCAGAATCATCATGATCATCATCATCATCATCATCATCATCATCATCATCATCATCATCATCATCACCAGCATCATCATCATCATCGTTACCATCAGTATCATCATCAGCATTATCATCATCACCATCGTCATCGTCATCCCCTGCCTCCTCCTATGTCCCCCCCCCGCCTCCTCTTCCTCATCATCATCCTCCCTCCTCCTCTTCCTGATCATCATCATCATTAAGATGATCAGAACCACCATGATCAGCACATTGTACCCACCCATCATCAGTATCATAAACCACCTTTTTCTCATCATCATCATCATCATCATCATCATCGTCATCATCATCATCATCGCAACCACCACCATCTCCATCACCCTCATCATCATCATCATCATCAGCAACATTATCACCATCATCATTAGCAGCATTGATATCGTTAGCATGCACATCACCCCCATCAAGTGGGGGCGGAGACGCTTGACTCAGGAAGGCGGGTCTTGACAGCTTCCAATAGACCCCCCAAGACCCAAACGCAGGAATCTCGCACGGATCCGGCCGCCCCAAAAACACCCCGCCGACCTGGTCTGAGCTCGGAGCTGGCCGAACCGCGGCACTCGCGCCTAGCTCTTCCCAAGAGGCCTTGGGGCCCTACCCGACTGGAAGACGCAGGAATGGGGGGGGCCCGGGATGAGTGAGCCTACCTAGACACTTTGGCAACTCCACTGGGATCTCCTGGGAGCGCTGGCATCCCCCCGACGGTACCCTCGACAGGGTAGCGGGACTAGGGCAGGAAACTTCCACTCCGTCGCCCACAGAACGGCGCGCTTTGCTCACGTAGGCCGCCTTTTCGTTGCGAAGGGCAGGCGCGCCCGGGGAGTGCCCCAGGTCAGCCTGCGCGCGCGAAGGCGCCTGGTCACCGATCGCGGTGGCGCCTGGCCGCAGCGGTTGGCTAGACCCCCGGCACAGGACGCGGCGACGGCTAATGAACTGGTCAACGTTCCTGCGGGTTCCACCTGAACGAACTGCGCCCAAAACCCCAAAAACTATGGCGGGAGTTTTTGCCCCAGCTACCGAAATACTCCTCTGCCCCCCCGTCTCGCTACGGTGGGCGGGCGCGAAGGCGAAGCTACGGTACCGAAGTGGCTGCGCGGCAGCCGGCCGGGGAAGCGGGCCGCGCAGCTGGCCGGGGCAGCCAGCCGCTTCGCCCCCGGAAGTGCGAGGTGAGTCAGATTGCCTACCCCACGTGGCAATACCCTTGGCATTCCCATCACACCCACCAACGGGGGCGGAACCGCCTGACCCAGGAAGGGGGGTCCTAACAACTAGTCCCTAGACCTCCCAGGACCCCAGACGCGAGAATCTCCATGACGCCCCCCGACACCCCGTCGACCTGGTCTGAACCCGGAGCGAACCGCGGCGGTTGCAGCCCTGGAGGCCCACCCGACTGGAAGACGCAGGACGGGGGAGGGGCGTCGGCATAGTGAGCCCGGCAACGAGCTTCGCCGACTCTCCCAGCGACCCCCGCACGCTTCATGCGAAGGGGTTCCGAGGAACGGACTGGACACTTCCCCAATGTCGCCTTCGGCCCGACCTTCGCCGAGGACCCCCCAACGCCGCATCTCCGAAACCACTCCCTGGGCAGAATGCAATTTGCCATCGGTTTCCCAACCGCGGCACAAGGACGCCGTCAGTAAAATGCCTCCCGAACAAGCCGATGGGCGCAACGCCATGCGGCTGCCGCGTCTGACCTGGCTGCCTGTCCGTTATGTATGTCGTTCCTTGCGCTAGGCTTGCTGTCCTCAGCTGCTGCGCAGGCCCGACAGGCGCGATTGCCGCGGGAATTTGTGGTACGCACTCCGCATTTAACCATACGACGGAATCCGAAATTTCGTGACTACCCCTCGGAATTGAGAATTTCGGAACGCCCATTTTTCTCAACTGTTTTCCCAGTCGGATCGGTCATGCCCGGCACTGCCACAAGCGACGGAAATCGAGGGCGGTCACACAAGCTCCAAAACGTTCACTACGCCCAGCACCCCAGGGCCCACATTCGACAGCACCACCCAGTCTTCGAGACGCGCCCTCGACAAAACGTCGGCCAGATTGTCGTCAGCGTCGACGCAGTCGCACGATGCGGCGACGCCGATGCCACCAAAGGCGGCGCTGGCGACCAACGCCTGGAAGCGCATCGTCTCCGCAGGGCCCCCGGCCTTAACCAGTGCCACGTCGTTCCCATCGCGCGCAAGGACCACATCCCACAAATAATTTCGCTCACCCCGAAAAATATCGAAACTGCGCCGGCCCGACACGCTGGCGACGTGCCGAGCGAGCGTCGCCCCCCTGTGTCCGACACGCGAAAACCTTCTAGTTTCTGGTGGTCACGACTAAAGTAAATTGGGATATCAGGCCAGCACCGCCCCCGCACTCGCGCTGCGAAACCAAATGACCCCTGCGCCCTTCAGACGGGCGGGGGGCGAGTAGACCATCAGCGGGGCCGCCAGCAGCTCCGCCCGGGTGATCACTGCGCCGCGCACGCCCAACAAGGGCCGCATCTGCTCCGAGACGACGTTGACGACGATCGCCAGCAGCCTGCACACCTCTAAGATCACGCATCCAACCCCGACCATGGACCATTCGGCGCTGGCGCCCGCGTAGACGACCAGCGGCGGGTCTGGCCGCAGGAACTTGTCGGAGGCAAATTCCGGCACCGACTCCGAACGGCCAGTAGGTAGCGGGTAGCCTAGTCCAGGTTCGGCGTGACACTGGGCTCGCGCACGCAGCGTCGGCGAGCGACAGATGCGGTCGCGGCCCCGCGACACGGACGCCCTGAACCACCCAGTAACGCCCAGGACGGGGGCCGCCACCCACGACGAAAGCCCGCCCCTCCACAGGATGGCCCTGTCTTCGCGGACACCCAGCTTCGGGGCGCAAACGATCGCCTGGTCCAGGCACAGCGTGGACACATCCAAGATGCCCCAGGAATGCGACAGCAGCGGAATGAATGCTGAGTTTTTTGTCTGACGGCAAATTTCCAGCCAGGCCAGCGAGGTCCCGGGCCACGCCGCGCCCATCATCCAGAGGGCCGGCCAGCTCCATGACCACGTTGTCGCCCACGCAGTGGCCGCACGCAACGACGGGCAAACCTCGGGCAACGGCCGCGAGATGCGCAGCGCAGCGGGCGAACTGATTGACGGCGCCGCCCAGGCCGCACGGCAAGCCCCGCAGCGCTGAGCTGCACCACCGCGGGAGCTATGGGCGCGGCACCGCGAAAGCGTTGAAACGCATCTGGTGGGCTGCAGGGACAAACTGCCGACGCTCTGCACCCCAGTCCTCGACGGACCCGCGCATAGAGACCCACGCTGGCACATCTCCTGTGGTTCTGCAGAGCTGAATCCCGAGAAATGACTCACAAACGGCAGAACGGAGGGATATACACAGCAGTCTCCGCCACGGCGATCAAAAGATTGACCCCGGGCCTCTAGCCGCCATTGATGGGCCCGCCATCGTCGAGGACATGCCCGGGAAAAGGTCGGAATCCACTATTCCCGAAGATATCCCCCAAATCTTCGCGCGCCCCGTCGGCCAAACCAGCGTGGGCGGCCCCCACTGACTCCTGGGACATCCGCGGTCTGCTGTTTGACCAATGTGTCGCGCACGAGGGCGCCCACGAAAGCCTCCGCGTCTGCCCGGGCGGGGCCACCCCCCAGCACGAGCGCGCGCGCCCACGCTGGTCGTCGCCTCAGATGGGACTCAGAACGTCCGACGGATCGAGCTTCCCAGCGACGGCAAGCCCGCGCGCCGGCCGCCGGGGGGAAGGCCCTGCTTTGCCAGCCGAGGAGGACGACCAGCATGGCAGCGAACATCGGGCGCACACCGGGGGCCTAATCGACGCGCACGCGGCGCCTGGCCAGAAGACGCAGATAGGTTGGCTCGCCAGCTGCCACGGCGACGCGAAGACCGCCCAATCTCGGACACCTGATGACAAGGATCTGGGCCCCAGGGAGGCGCAGCAGTCGACCCCACACTGCAAGTCCATTTCCGGCCCAGACTCCTGGCGGAACGGGCGCAGGAAGACCAACGCTTGCTCCGCGCGGCGGTCTGGCGCCCACACCCAACCCATGTCGACCAGAGGCGGGCCGCCAAGGGGAGACGCACTCGGCCGGCGCTGCTTCGCCTGGGCCCAGGCTTCAGGGCACTTGGACATTCAGGCCTGCAGGTCTGGCTCCTTCATGCAGGCGGGCGCGCCCCGACTGGCGAGGTAATCATGCGCCGCACTGCCGAGAGGGCAGCGACGTCCACTCGCGCCAGGTGCTCGCAGGCCCGGGCAACCTCGGCCCCGGCAGCGCTCGCAGCCCGTGGCCCGCGGGCCCCAGAAGCATCGCCAGCACGGCCTGCAGCACCTCGGCACCCCAGCGGAAGCGCGGCAAGGCCATCACGCACCCCGGCAGATCCCCTTCCCAAAATTCACCATGCCCGTCCTCCACAAAGCCCCCGCGTCAGTGGGGCTGGAGATCGTCGAAGCGGCTGGCCAGTGACCTAGCGGCACGGACCGTAGAAAAAGGGTGGGGATAAGCACCGTCCATGGAACTGCCGATGGCATTCGGGCGCGCAGCGCATATTGTCTGCGATGCCGCCAGCACCAAGTCCCGCGCGCACCCTGGCGGGAGGCCCACGGAAACCTCACTTCTGAATGACGCGAACGGACGCGATTCATCGTCGCCCCACAGCACATTGCCCTTCACGTAGGACGCCAACGGGCGCAAGCGCCCATCACCGAGGAACCGCCGCAGGAAGAGCCCGGCGGCGCACATCGGAGCGAACTTGATTCCTGACAGGGCTATACATGAAAAGTGTGTCACGTGTATGCGTTATTTCTTGTTCAAAAAACGAAATATAAATACTGCACAATTTTGCTGTGCAGCCCTGGTCCCCAACACCAGGCGCACGTCTGCTGGACTGAACCCGGGACTGCCACGCACGACCTACTTCGGGCGCCCAGGACAGAGGCAACGACTGCCCCGCACACCACACCACGGCGAGGCCCTGCGCAAGCTTGCCCAGGCGGTGCAGCTCGACGCAATTCGCCGCGGGCGTCACGAACAGGAACTCGAGAACGCTGACTTCCAAGCCCCAAAACAAGCGCGGCTGGCGCACGCAGCCGACGTGGCGTGTGGCCACGCGGTGAGGAGATGAAGGTATAGAACTGTAGGTTACCAATTGGTTCGAAAGCACTGGGAAGTGTAGTGGCTGAGAGCCGCCGCAGTCTGGTACTCCACTGCGCCGTGGTAAGTTGTTATGTACCTAACACCTGCTGTAAGAACCAGCCACATGACGATGTAGCCAGCTCAACTACCAAGTGAAAAAGGAAGTGAGGTGATAGGCTGAGAACTTTACTCTCAGAATAACGTCGGCGACGTATCGAAGCATCTCACAACTCATCCCTTGATGACAAACAAAAAGATATATAAGAGAGGAACCATGGGAATGGAAGATGGATTATAGAAGGACGTGGCCTTTGTCTGTTGCTAAGACCCCAATTGAGGCGAACACAATCGCGAGCACCTGGCATATAGGACAGCGCTGCCTTGAGCCAAGACAGCGTCGGATATAGCGTTCGCTATACAGCCTCTCCTTAAACCTCGTTTAAAGTATGTTGGGAGTCTCGCCTTTTCGGCTTTCCGACGCTCTGAGAGCGGCCCAAGAGGCCAGCAAAACCGCCCCAAGACGGCCCAAGGGGCCCCCACGGCCTCAAAACGACCCAAGACGGCCCCAAGACAGCCCAAGAGGCGCTCAAAACAGCCCAAGAGGGCCCCAAGACGAACGAAGAGGGGCCAAAGAGGTGACGCAGGAATACGAGAGCCTCCCGCCCCGAGAGGCTACCAAGAGGCCCCAAGAGGACCCCAAGAGGCCCCCAAGAGGCCCCAAGAGGCCCAACAGGCCCAACTGAGGCTCCAAGAGGCCCCTAAACAGCCCCCTGAGGCCTGAAAACTGCCTCAAGGCCACCCCCCAGAGGCCTCGACGAGATCCCAACGAACATGCAAGAGACCTCAGACTCACAACCCAGACACGGTGGCGTGATGGGCCAGAGGCCATAAGATCCGCCGCCCCCTGCTGATTCATCACAGGGGTGCCCGGCGTGCTGAATCCTTCCGCTTTGGGTTTCCAAAACTCCCCCTGGGGCTTCGGCCCGTTCCGCCAGCCACCCGCAAGTGTGCACAAAAGGTGGTTGCAAAGGGTTTTTCTGCTTCAGACCGCTCCAAGATGGCCTCCAAGATGGCCAAGATGGCCCAAGATGGCCTCCAAGTTCGCCCAAGATGGTGCAAGATGGCCTCGAAGACAGCCCACGAGAGTCAAGGATGCCTCCAAGTTCGTATAAGAAACACCTAAGACGGCCTAAGACGGCCCCAGAGGCCGCCAAGAGGCCTCCAAGACGGCCCACGAGGCCTCCAAGAGGTCCTCCACGAGGGCCAGAAGAGGCCAAGATGAATGGTTTTCCTTAGGTATTTGAAGGAGTTTGGCTTTTGCTAGTTTCCAGCCGTCCGACGGCCCACGACGACTTAACAGGGCCGAAAGATCGGCCCCAGAGCGCCCAAGAGGCCTCCAAGATGGCCCTATTACGGCCCAGAAGGCCTCCAAGACGGTCCCAACAGGGCCCCAAGACAGCCCAAGAGGGCTCCAAGACGCCCAAGATGGCATCCAAGACGGCCCTGGAGCACCCCAAGAGGGCCCCAAGTCGGCCCAGAAAGGTCCCCAAGACGGCTTCCGACGGCGCCAGACGGGCCAGGAGCCCACCAAGACGGCCAAAGAGGCTCCCGAGAAACCCCCAAAGGTCCAAGCGACTCCCATTAAGCTCCCAAGAGGCCCCAAGAGTGTCCAGGCTCCCAAGAAGCCCCCTCCTCCTCCACCTCCTCCTCCACCTCCTCCGCCTCCTCTTGATCTTCCCCGCCATCCTCCCCCAAGTGTTCCCCGAAGGGTTTCCACAACGGTTGGGGGAACACATGGCCCGATACCTTGGCAGAGCTTTTGCCACAACGCTCGGCCACATGGGCGATTCTAGAAGGCGAGGGGCGGCGATGATTCGCAGTATGCGTCTTCGATATATTGCTCCTGCACGGCAGAGTTCATTCTCCACCTCACCCCCCCCCCCCCAAAGCGTCGTGAAATGTAAGGCGGCGGGGGGGGGGGGGGGGGCGAGGCGCGCCTATGAGGCAGCACGCCAGCAGCCAGCACACAGAGGCGCGACCTTTCGCCCGTCCCCACCGAAGCCGTGGCCACCCCGACCGCCGCTGAGGTTGCCTCTGACTCTACCGCCACAATCAGATATCCCAGATATCCAGTGAAGCCGCCGCCACCGCCACCGCAACTGCCCTCGTCATCCTCATTCTCCCGCTGCCCCGCGCTCCATTATTTTGTTGGCAGCAACGTGCATGTCTTTGACAAACGTGAAATATGCCGCCTCAGCCCAGGACAAACTGAGGCGGCAGCGGTCGCCTGGAGACGTGTGGACCCTAGAGTGGCGGGCACATGAGCGAAGTCCCAGAGGCACCTGTTGCCGAGAGGTCCCGAAAGGGAGGGCTCTCCCCCGTCGATGGCAACTCAGGGGAGCATCCCAAGCCATCTTGCTGGCCGACGCCAATCGACGCTGACCGACGCTAATCGGCGCTAAACGACGCCAATCGACGCTCCACCGGCGCTCTCCCACAGATTACCAGTCGCTAGCACACGCCAATGCGCCCAAAGGCGGAATGACGAGGACATACGAAGCCCACATGATTCACTACCACATCCCCTTATCCCCCATCCTCCTCCGCTTCATCCTTGAACATCGTTTAACCGACACCTATCCCCATGGGAGTGACCTGGGTCCACTGGCCGATGTACCCCCCTGGAAGGAGATATAAATTGTTTCCTTTGGGCTTCTGAAGGTGTATATACACAACTGGGGTGGTGAGATGGCGGGGGTCTGAATGGGGATGGGGATAGGGATAGGGGTCGGCTAAACGATACTGACTCCCGCTTTCTCCGCACCCACCACTGGGCCACCGATGCAGCTCTAGTCGGGAGAGGGGTGTGGAAGGTTCGGGAAACCCCTTGCGTGTGTATATGTAAAAACATGCCTACATGCATGCATGCATACATACATGCATGCAAGCATACATAAGCACATGCATACACACGTACATGTGTTTATACATACATCCATGTATACATACATACATGTATACGTACATACATATACACATGCACACAGTCATACGTACATACATACATATATACAGATATGCATACGCGCATACGTGCATGCATAAGTGCATACATAGATAAATACGCATATACATATATGCATGCAGAGATGTATGCATGCATACATACACACATACATGCATGAATAGATGCAGGCATGCATGCATACATGCATGCATGCATGCATACATACATACGTACATGCAGATTCAAAAACATACTTACACGAATGCATGTGTGTATATACATAGATGCATACATGCATCCAGACATACGTACATTCAGATATGCATACATACATGCATACATACATACGTACATGTAGTCAGATTCATGCATACACAAACATACAGACCTGCATACGTATGTACATACACATGTACATATGTATGCATACATACACACCGAAAAACATTAATGTATACATAAGTATATGCCTGCAAACATACATACATGTATACATCAGTAAACACATACATGCATACATACATACATACATACATACATACATACATACATACACATATACATACATACATAGCTACATGCATACACACATAAATACATTCATACAGCCATACAAGACAAACTACTACATTGTCCCCAAACGAAGGGGGAGAGGGGTTGGGGGCCCGGGCCCCGGGGGCGGAGGAGAGCTTGGGAGGCTTGGGGGGTTGTTTGGGGGGAACCGCGTCCGCACGACAAAAAACAATACTGTGTTGTGAGAACCCAAAAAGAAACAAAACGAAACAACGGAACCTCCAAAACCCCCCCCGCCCCCCCAAGAGAAACAAGTCTGCAAGGGGAGGTTGGAGGGAGGGTACGGGGGTTACCCATGCAGCGCTCCCAGCACACCCCATCGCGCACAACCCCCCTTTGAAACAAACAAACCCGAAAACGCCATTGATAAGAAATTGCTGGAGAGCTTAATCGGGCTTCAACCCGGGAACCCCCAAAAAAATCCCCCCCCCCAAGGAAAGGGGTTTGGGGGTTAGACGGGATGTCCCCCCGGAGCGCCTCAAAGAAAACCCTTGAGGGGAGTTATGTTGGGGCTAAGGGGAGGGGGTATCTCACGGATCCCATCCAAAAATCCCCTTTGGTGGGGGTGACGGGCTCGGAAGGTTTGTTCCGTTGGAACATGCCAGAGACCTTCCTTGAGTGCAGATTTCAAGGAGGGAAGGTGCCCGAGAATCACCAAAGTCCCTCTCAAGAGGGGTTCTTCGAAGGGTTCGGGGGCGGGGGAGGCCGAGAGCCCCACCAAGCTCCTTAAGAGAATTCTTTGGCGGGGTTCGGGAGGGTCCTCCTGGACCCCCCCAAGAAAAAAATCCAGAGGGGTAATGGAACCCCCCAAGCCCGCCTCGAGGGAGGACTTTTTGGAGGTTATGTCAAGGGGGCTTCCCCCCCAAGCCCCTCCCCCCAAGAATCACCCTCAAGAAAGATGTTTGGATATCCGGGAAGTGTCACCCAGAACACTACCCAAAAAAACCATTGAGGACATTATTGGAATGGTTCAATCGGTTTGTGCTGTCCTTTGGAACCCACCAAAACCTCCCTTCAGGAAGGTGTTTTGAAGGGTAGGGAGGTTGCTTCGCGGGAACCCCCAAAAACCTCAAGGGAGGTTGTTTTATCGTCGCCGACGCCGTCGACGTCTTCGTTGTCCCCCTTTCACCGTCGGCGGCACTGGCCGTAAACCCTTCGCATTTTCTGCGGCGGGTGACACAGGGAGTCCTTTTTGTGGTGGATTACAGCAGGATTACTGTTGTGGAGGATTATAATATGATTCCTGCCGCTGCGGGTTATGAAAAAGATTACGCTTGCGGCGGCCTTACCAAATGATGTCATGTTGTGGCACACATTGGCCGAAACATAAGGGAGGAAGTACAACAATACGAGCATCAAAAAACTGTGCAATGTACTGCGCACTCAATGTTTCGGAATTGGACACTGCGAAAAAAATCGAAACTCATCGCATGTTCAGAATCCACATCTCCAAAACGTTTTCAACCATCAAAACCAAAAGAGGTTGTACACCGTTGTTTTGCTTCCAGAACCCAAAAACGCGATACAACTAACAAATCTCAATCATGGTTGCTGAAACCGCTGTGGTCCACCATTATTTCGGCATCGGGAGGAAATGATAAACTGTAAAATGCAGAGTCGTGGAGCTCTGGATGCTGCAACAGATGTGTTTTCACAGGGTTCGAGCAATATTGGACACCAAGCACAATCAGAACACAATACGCTTCACAGTTTTCATATATGCTCCACGTAGTTGTACTCGTTCTCCTCCTGGTCTTCTTAATACCCTCGCCAGAAACTCTTTTGTAAGGCCCACACAACAGGAATCAATGCGTAATCCTCCACCAAAGGAAACCTTGTGTGAAAGCCCGCTGCAGCAGGAATCACTCTGTCAGGCCGCGAAAAGAAAATTATGTGAAGACTTACAGAAGAACTTGCGTGGCGGACTAAAAAGAGAGAGAGAGACAGACAGACAGATAGACAAACCGAGAGAGAGAGAGACACAGAAAAGAAAAACTAGGAAAGGATCGTGACGAATCAAGGCTATGACGATGTGGGCACTATTTTGACTGCATGTCCGTACTTTTGGGTTTATGGAGAGGTAGCCAAAGGTTGTGTCGACTACCAAACGTCTGCCTCCTGCCGGCATGCACTCCTGCTGGTGCGAGGAAGGTGGGGTCGAAACCGCACGGGATTTGGCTAAATGGAGGTTGGAACTGACGCCTGTGCATAAGTACGGACGAAAATTGCATCCCCACCGTACAGATAAAAGCAGTAGCTCGCTGCGAAAGTGATCAGAAGATCGAGCTGGAACTGGAATGGATACTGATACGAAAATGAGCGCACAAACTGACCCTCAAAATTGAGTCCCGTTTCACCTCCACGTTTAGCACAACAATTAGCACCAAAATAGAAAGCTTCTACACTGATAACAACTGCCAAATATGAATGATAATCAAACAAGAAATCAAGCAGAAGCTCAAGCACGGAAAGTGAGCAGGGAAATGTAGCAGGGAAACTAAACAGGAAAATTGAACAAGAAATTAAACAAACAAACAAACAACAAGGAAATTAAGAACGAAAACGAAGCATGAAAACAAACTGGAAAATTAAGCAGACTATCAAGTAGGCGAGTTAAGCAGAAGACTAGACAGGAAAATTGAGCATTAAGCACGCAGATTAAGCAGGAACCTATGCAGAAAACTGAATTAAACAGGAAAAGGAAGCTGCAGAGACCACTGAAGCGTTGATTTCAGCGCTTAGGGCCCTCGTTTCACCTTCAATCAGGGGCAAATAAACTTTTCTCCGGGAGCTCCCAGCAGTACCCGCAAATTAGTACCGGCAATTGCCCGCCAAACTTTGGTATACGCAGGGCATGCCCAAACTAGCAATACACTAGCGGCGTTAATTAGCTAAGGACATATATCGCAACCTAAATTAGCAGAGCATGCTTACTTCATACTTCTGAACCGAGCAACTCAAAAAGAAATGATGCATGAAAAAGACCCGGAAATTAAACAGGAAATTCAGCAGGAAACTCAGTTGGAACCTAAACAGCAGAATTAAACAGGAAATTGAACGGGAAAACTCAGAAGGTAATTAAGCAGGAACATCAAGCAAGAAAAGAAGTGGCGAAAATAAGTAGGAAATCTGAGTCGAAGAGGTTGAGGCAGCGACGTAGCTCTCAGGAAGGTAAAACCCCCGGCCGCGCCCAAAACCAACACTACACTGCGTTTACCCACTGAAATCAAGCAATATCCCGCGCAGTCATGATATGAAACTGTTCATTGAACGCTGTGAATTAATATCGACATGCCATTGCACGTCAACACCTCAGTGGGACACTTGGACGTTAGACCGCAAACTGCTTCCGTCCTGGGCAAAGAGCCGCATCCTTTCTACAGGAGTTGCCAATTATGAATGAGAAACGTCTACGCGTTGGCAGTGTGGCACCCCATGGCACGCGATGCACAAAACAAGGACACATGCATCCGACCAAGAAAGGAAAAAACAGAAAACAAATAAACAAAAAGCACTCGTCCTTCCCCTCCCCCTTCCCGCGCGGGCGCCACCGTGCTCCTCCTCCCCTTCCCCCTCCTCCTCCTCCTCCTCCTCCTGCTCCTCCTCCTCCTCCTCCTTCTGCTCCTCTTCCTCCTCCTTCTCCTCTTCCTCCTCCTCTTCCTCTTCCTCCTCCTCCTCCTCCTCATCCTCCACATGCTCCTCCTCCTCCTCCTCCTCTTCCTCCTCCTCTTCCTCTTCCTCCTCCTCCTGCTCCTCCTGCTCCTCCTCCTCTTTCTCTCCTCCTCCTCATTCTCCTCCTCATCCTCTTCCTCTTCCTCCTCCTCCTCCTCTTCATCCTCCACATCGTCCTCCTCCTCCTCCTGCACCTCGCAAGCAGAAACGAGGTCAACACGCAACGCACGCACACTTACCCCTACAGAAGCCGCAGAGCGACGCGTTGACGGTGAAGAGCAACGCGACGACAAGGTAGCCTCCACCTCCTCCTCATTCTGAGGTCGGTAACATGGGGCAAGTCCGACAAGGCTACCCCATCCTCCTCTCTCTCTCTCTTTCTCTCTCTCTCTCCCCCTCCACCAAAAATCGCGTATACAATCGCAGTGTTCTCCCCATTGGCACCAGAAGCATCGTAATCATTATGATCTTCCCTCTCAGCCGCAGCCTTGTCATCATTCGCGTCGCCATACGAACCGTCACCAACAACAGCACCACAATCACATATGCATCATTGCATCGTCCGACTGAGAGCCGTATGCATCACCACAACCACCTTCCGCATCGTCAACACAATGAGCAGCATCAGAAGCCATATCATCATGCTAATCAACCACATCATGAACCTCAGTATACGCAGCAATATCACCACCACCATCCGCACCATTAACAGCAACGTCAGAATCAGCATCAGCCGCATCACCATCATGATCAGCATCACTCGTCATCATCATCATCATCATCCGCACCAGTAATCAGCATCAGCAGAATCAGCCTCATCGTCACCATCATGATCAGTGGCAGCAGCATCATCATCACCACCATCAACGGCATCACCAGCAGCAGCATCATCATCATCATCAGCAGCAGCATCAGCAGCAGCATCCTCAGCATCAGCATCAGCATCAGCATCAGCATCATCAGCAGCAGCATCAGCATCAGCATCATCATCATCATCAGCAACAGCATCCTCAGCATCGGCATAATCATCATCATCAGCGTCATTAGCCGCAGCATCATCATTTTCATCATCAGCATCATCATCAGCAATATCATTATCGTCAGCATCATCATCGTAGTCATCAGAATAAACATCATCATCAGCAGCATCATCATCATCATCATCGGTATCGTCACCGTCATCCTAATTACCAGCATCCTGACCAGCATTCGTCATCACCATCATCATCAGCATCATCATCATCAGCATCGTCGTCGTCAGCATCACCACCATCATCATCGTCATCATCATCATCATCATCATCATCATCATCATCATCATCATCATCATCATCATGATCGTCATCGTCATCGTCATCAGCATCAGCATCACCCATCGTCCCTCCTACCCTCCAGTCATCCCTCCCTCCATCCCTCCCCCCCCCTCCGCCTCCTTCTCCTCCTCCCCACCCCTCCTCCCACGCCAGCCAGCACCCGCCCCCGCCCAGAGCGACCACTGCTGGCGGCGGCGGCGGCCATGGCCCTGCGGAGACGGGAGCGGGCAACGGGCAGAAGCGCGACGGCGGGCCCGCAGGAGAGGTGAAGGGCCCCCTCCGTTTCCCCTCCACCCCTCCCTCTCGACCAATCTCGGCGGCGAGCGAGGGGGGAAAGCGAGAAGGAGAAAGCCTTATCAGTAGGCGGCGAAGCTTCTCAGAAGCCCTGGCTGTGCATTCGGGGAAGGCTTAGAAAACTCCTCTGAAGGCCTGGAGACTTCCGAGCCTTCTGAGAAGGCCCGCCCCTTCTCACTTCCCCCCCGGGCTCAACAGTCTCCCAAGAAGCCTCCAGGAAGCTCAAGGAGGCCTCAAAGAAGCTCCCACGAGGCTTCAAAGCTGTCCCCGAGATTCAAAGCTGCCCCCCCGCAGAGGCCCCCGAGAGCCCTACGACGAAACCCCAAGAAGCACTCCAAAGTGAGCCAGAAATGGCCCGATTCACTGATTTTCGCTTGGTGATTGCACGATGTCGGCATTCTCGCCTGTTCGGCCTCCTCACGCTCCAAGACGACCAAGAAGCCGCAAAGGTTGACCAAAGGCGGCCCCAGGGGCCCCAAAGAGGGCGGTGACACAGCCAAAGAGAGCCATAAGACTGCCCGGGAGGCCCCAAAGACAGCCAAAACAGAGGCCCCCAGAACGCCCCAATAGGTGCCCCAGAGGGGGAACCCAAACCAACATGTTGAGCCCTCGGACCCCGGGGGCCCCAAAGAGGCCCCAAGGAGGCCCCAAGAGGCCCCCACAAGCCCCCAAAGGCTCCCAAGAAGCCTCACACCTGCCCCTGGAAGCCCCCGAGAGACCTCCGAAGAGACCTCAAGAAGAATACCTGAGGAGTCTGACCCACAACCAAGGCACGGTGGCGGAATGGGCCGAAGGACATACATACACACACACATGCATATAAATATACCTATGTGAATTGTATATATACATATCTACATGTGTGCGCACGCGTGCAGCCAATCATGCAAATGGACTTGTACATATACATACATATATATATATATATATGTATGGTTGTATGTATGTATGTATGTATGTATGTATGTATGTATGTAGATAGACGCATATAGACATACATACATACAGGCAGGCATACATTCATATATGCATGCATACAGACATGCATGTATACATACCTAAAATCATACAAACATACATACATGCATACACATATACATACATACATATATACATGTATGCATACCTGCATGCATACATACATATATACATACATATATTCATAAATACATGCATACATAGATACATATATACGTATATTCATATTTGGTCCCCCCCCCCTCCAAAATCATACATCTCGTCTTGAACCGCATTCACCCTCATCTCCCTCCTATGCATCTTTACCACGCTTATCTTCATTATGTCTGCGCATCGGTTCCAGGGTCTCCTTCCATCGTGCCTTGATGCGGCAGAAGGGGGCATCCATTTATGGATGACCCGTCGACGATGTGCTCCTTCGACGATGTGGCCGACACGGAAAGGCTCCCTGGCCAGTGGCGGGAGGGGAAACCTGAAAAGGGTTCCTGGCCCGTTTGTTGTGCTGGAGAGGGAACCTGAAAAGGCTCCCTGGCCAGAGGCGGGAGGGGAAACCTGAAAAGGTTTCCCTTCCCGTTTTGACTTGCTGGAAAGGAAACCTGAAAAGGCTCCCTGGCCAGTGGCCGGAGAGGAAACCTGAAAAGGCTTCCTGGCCCGTTTGATGTGCTGGAGAGGGAACCTGAATAGGCTCCCTGGCCAGTGGCGGGAGGGGAAGCCTGAAAAGGCTTCCTTGCCCGTTTGATGTGTTGGAGAGGGAACCTGAGAAGGCTCCCTGGCCAGGGTTCTCACCTCCGCGCCCGAAAACAACACAATGTTTTTCACCGGGGCAGTTTCTGTGAAGATCTGAAATATCTGGAATATCATTTTGTGAGGCATTCCAATAGAATCCCTTTGTGGTGCTTTCCAAACGATTCCTGCTCTGAGGCTTTCCAATAGAATCCTTTTGGAAAGCCCCACAAAGGGATTCTACTGGAAAGCCTCACAAAAGGAATCCTTTGGAAAGCATCACAAAGGAATTCTATGGGAAAGCCTCACAACAGGAATCCTTTGGAAAGCACCACAAACGGATTCTATTGGAAAGCCGCACAAAAGGAATCCTCTGGAAAGCACCACAAAGGAATTCTATTGGAAAGCCTCACAAAAGTAATCCTTTGGAAAGCGCAACAAAGGGATTATATTGGAAAGCCTCACAGCAGCAACCGTTTGGAAAGCAGCACAAAAGGATTTATTGGAAAGCCTCACAAAAGGAACCATTAGGAAAAACCACAAAGGGATTCGATTGGAAAGCCTCGCAAAAGGATATTCCAGATATTCCAGCTCCTCACAGAAACTACCCTGGTGAAAAACGTTGTGTTCTCCAGATTTTCGAGATATTCCAGATCCTCCCAGAGATTGCCCTGGTGAAAATGGTTGTGTTTCCAGATTTTCCAAACATTCCAGATCCTCCCAGAGACTGCCCTGGTGAGAAGCGCCGTGTTTTCCAGTTTTTCAAATATTCCAGGTCCTCCCAGAGACTGCCCAAGTGAAAAACGCTGTGTTTTCCAGATGTCCCAAATATTCTAGATCCTTCCAGAGATTGCCCTTTGTGAAAAAAACGTTGTATTTTCCAGATTTTCCAGATATTCCAGATCTTCCCAGAGACTGCCCAGGTGCAAAACGTTGTGTTTTCCAGATTTTCCAGATATTCAAGATCCTCCGAGAGACTGCACAAGTGAAAAACGTTGTGTTTTCCAGATATTCCAGATATTCCAGATCCTCCCAGAGATTGCCCAAGTGAAAAACGGTTTGTTTTCCAGATTTTCCAAATATTCCAGATCCTCCCAGAAACAATGCTGCAAGCTGATCAGAATAATATCTGCGAAGATTTGGAATATCTGGAATATCTGGAAAACACAACGTTTTTCACTTGTGCCGTCTCTGGGAGGATCTGGAATATCTGGAAAATCTGGAAACACACAACGTTTTTCACTTGTGCAGTCTCTGGGAGGATCGGGAATATCTGGAAAATCTGGAAACACACAACGCTTTTCACCTGGTCAGTCTCTGGGAAAACCTGGAAAACCTGGAAAACATGGAAAACACAGCTTTTCTCAACGGTCAGTGTCTGGGAAAACATGGAAAACATGGAAAACCTGGAAAACACAGCGTTTCTCAATGGTCAGTGTCTGGGAAAACCTGGAAAATCTGGAAAACCTTGAAAGCACAGCGGTTCTCAACGGTCAGAGTCCCGAGAGAGCCCAGAGACAGAGAAAGGAGAGAGAGAGAGAGGGAGAGAGAAAGGAAAAGAAGCAATCGAGGATGAGGAGACGAAAAGGTATGATCTTGGAGGGGGGGGCGACCACATATTTACATACATACATACATACCATGCCACGCGTACCATATATACATGTATGTACAGACGTACGTACATACGTACGTACGTACGTGTCCATACATAGATGCATGCACACAACATGCATACATGCATGTATATGTACATGCATTGCATACATACATGAATACATGCATGCAAACATGCATACACACATACGTACATGCACATACCGCACAAACCACGCATGCATACATATATGTATATATATATATACATACATGTATCCACACGTATATGCAAACCCAAATGCGTGCATACGTACATAAATGCATGCATACCTGCACAAATTCATGCACGTAGACATGCATACATAGAAGTGTGTACATAGATATATACATATATACATGTATAGGTGCATACATACAAAGACACATACATACATACCTGTATACATACATTCAGACATGCCTGCATGCATATATACGTACATACGTGCACAAACACACATATACATACATGCATACATACATGCATGCATGCAACTATACATACATGCATGTACACATACCTATATACATACGTGCATGCATGTATATACATACGTACAAACGTGAATACCTGTATGCTCACACCTATATTCATGCATACAAACATGTATAAATGCATACCTGCATAATTGCGTACATACATGCACGCATGCGACCATATATACATACATACATACATCCATACATACATATATACATACATACATACATGCATGCATGCATGCATGCATGCATACATACATACATACATACATACATACATACATACATACATGCATACATACATACATACATACATGCATACATACATACATACATATATAGATATATAGATATATAGATAGATATATAGATAGATAGATAGATAGATAGATAGATATACATACATACATACATGCATGCATACATACATACATACATACATACATGCATGCACGCATGCATGCATGGATGCCTATATGCATACTGCATGTATGCGTACATGCATGGATCTGTATCTAGTGAACATACATGCCTACACACACATACGTAGACATCCAGATGTATGCATCATTACACATATAAAATGTATAGTCATACATGTATGTACAACCATCCAAGTTGCAACATGCTCACAACCAGCGGCCTCGTTGGGTTCCCCCTACACCTGGCTGCATCCGCCTGACTGCTTCTCCGCTTTAGGCCGTGACCCCAGGCCATCGTATTGGAGGCAGGGTCGCTTCA
This sequence comes from Prorocentrum cordatum, assembly GCA_963575745.1. Lineage (NCBI taxonomy): Eukaryota > Dinophyceae > Prorocentrales > Prorocentraceae > Prorocentrum > Prorocentrum cordatum. The sequence goes on along the minus strand of CAUYUJ010019165.1, from coordinate 24,115 downwards.
CAGAGCACCAGGACTTACAGACACACACTCGTCCGTGCTCGAACAAGCAAAAACCGATCGACGTCGCCCATGCCCACGCAGAGAGAAGTGAGAAGAAGGAAAGAATACAAGGAGAAGGGAGAGGTGGCGAAGATGAGGACGACCCCTTCGTGATCCCGCCTCGCCGCCGCAGGTGGTGGCGAGCCTACGGCGCCATGGGTGAGGCTGGCCCTGCCGAGCCAAAACTGAAAATAACATGAGCAAGCCTGCCCGTCCGGATTTCCCTGCTCCTAAAAAATTGCATGACGAATCACAAAGCCTCTCCCTTTCCTTTGCGTTCACCTCCACCCGCTTCCCTCGCGTACACTTAAACGGTGAAGGAGGTCATGCACGTGAAGAGAGCTGGCGAAGCGTCCAAAATCGGCACGGGCTTCAACGGCAGAATGATTGCGGAGGAAGATCATCAAGCGCGGAGGACACCCAGTTTTATCACCATTGACCTCCCGAACGCGACACAAAGATTAACCACCTCTGGTCCATCAACAGTAATGTCGCTGTGAAGACGCCACCTGAAGTTCGGCGGCCCTCCAGGCCAGCGATGTGTGAGATCCGCCGCGCTGGGTGCCTCTCGTCCCCAAGATCGGCATCCGACGTTTCCAAGACAGCCTGGCCATGACAGTCCATCACAGTCTACTAAATTGATTCGAAGCTCCAAGATGGTGTCCAAAACCGCCCAAGAGCTCTTCATACGAGGTAAAGGCGGACAAGAGCTCAGGCAAAATGAAGAAAATGTGCCTTGCCACGCTTGGCCCAGGGAGGCCAAAAAGGCCTGGACATGGTTCCGAAGCCTTTTCGAACAGTTCGCAAAACGCACTAAGGCGCGCCAGAAGGCCCCAAGACGTCCCCACGACAGCCCTGCAGCCAACGCAGGCTTCGCAATCGCAGACACGCCAAACGACCCTGAGGCAACTAGCCTCCAAGACGTCCCTCGAACACTGGACAGCTCGCCCCTTGGCCCACAACTGTGCCAGCGCCAAGGGGAGACCATGTACATAGAGAGAAAGAGAGAGAGAAAGAGAGAGAGAGAGAGACAGACAGACAGACAGACAGACAGACAGACAGACAGACAGACAGACAGACAGACAGACAGACAGACAGACAGACAGACAGACAGACAGACAGACAGACAGACAGACAGACAGAGTCCCCACACGGCTCCAGGGCGGCCCAGGAGCCCTCCAAGAGTGCCCCAGACCGCCAGAGAGCGTCCCAGCATGATCTCGGAAGGCTTCGAGGCGGTCCAGCAGGGCCCCAAGACGGCCCAACACGCCTTCACAAGGGGACCCCGAGAGAGCCTCCGGGAACCATTTCGCCGGGCAAAGGACCCATCGCCGGTCAAAGGACCCAACCGTATGCAGCTGTGAGGAGCGCAGTGATGGCCATCGTCTTCGGCGGAGCGCCGTATGAGGCCACGAAGTGTGTGGAGGGTATGACGAAGTGGGTGCCAAGGACGCCATGCGAATGGTGCCACTGGGACCTTCGGTGGACCTCCCCATGGGGCCACGAAATGTGTGAAGGGTGTGCCGAGATAGGTGGCACGGGGACGCATGCGGACGGTGCCACTGGAAACTTCGGCTGAAGGTTGCACCGAAATGGAGCAGAATTGCATGCGGGCCTTGCGACTTGAACTTTCGGCGGAGCGCCCCATGGGGCCGTGTGAAAGGTGCGCCGGAGTGGGTTGGAACGCCATGCGGAACACGCCACTGGGGCCTTCGGTGGAGCCCCCCATGGGGCCACAACACGTATCATGGGTGCGCCGAATTGGCAGTGGAACTGCACGCGGACCCTGCCACTGGGGCCTTCGGTGGAGCACCCTATGGGGCCACGAAACGTGTGCAAGGTGCGCCGAAAAGTGGAACTGCATGCGGACCCTGCGACTGGGGCCTTCGGCGGAGGACCCCATGGGCCACAAAGCGTGTGAGGGGTGCGCCGAGATGAGGTTGGAACCACACACGGACCCTGCCATTTGGGCCTTCGATGGAACGCCGTATGGGGCCACGAAACGTGTGAGGGATGCGCCGACACGGAGGAAACTGTATGCGGACCTTGCCACTGGTGCCTTCGGTGGAACACCCTGTGGGGCCATGAAACATGTGAGGATTGCGCCGAAATTGTAGTGGAAATGCATGCGGACCCTGCCACTGGGGCATTCGATAGAGCACCGTATGGGGCCACGAAATGTGTGAGGAGTGCGCCGACATGGTGGTGAAACTGAATGCGGACGTTGCCACTGGGGCCGTCGGTGGAACTAGGGGGCCACAGAACGTGAGAGGGGTGCGCCGACATGGGGGTGGACATGCACGCGGACGTTGCCACTGGGGCCTGCGGTGAAGCACCCGCCGAAATTGAAATGGATTGGTACGCGGACCCTGCCACTTGGACCTGGCGGAGTCCCCTATGTGGCCACGCAACGTGCGAGGAGCACGCCGAAATTGGAGTGGAACTGCAAGCGGACCCTGCCATTGAAGCCGTTGGGCGAGCTCCCTGTAGGACCACGAAACGCGCTAGAGATGTCCGAACTGCTCGGCATGCGGAAAGCACAGGAAGAGGAGGGAGGAAGGGGGGAGGAGGACAGGAGAGGGATGCGGGGGGCCCTGTCTCTTTTCAAAAAAAAGAGGAGCCAACACCACTGGATGATTGGAAAAACATGAAACGCCATTGGTTTTTTAAGTTTTTCGGGGGAGCCTCTCGCTCGGGCTTCCCACGGCCCACGACGGCCCAAGAGGCACACAAACTCGTTCCAGGACGGCCCAAAAGAGCCCCAAGACGGCCGAAGAGGGTGGCAAGACAGCCCAACAGGGCCCCAGGACTGCCCAAGAGGCACCCAGACGGCCCAGGACGGCCCCGCGAGGCCCCCAAGAGAACCCAAAGCGGGCCCCACAACATCCCCACGAGAGCCCCAAAGACGGCCAGAGTCCCCAAAGACGGCCCAGAACAGCCCCAGGAAGGCTTCAGTGGGCTTCCACCATCGCTCCAAGATGGCCGAGGAAGCCTCGTCACTTTGCCTTGTCTGGCCCGGTCGACCAGCCAGCTCCACCCTGCCGAATTTCCTAGCTACGGTTCCCAAAAAGCTCTACGAAGTACTGAGCGCCGGCGGTAACCCGTCAACACGTAACCCGGTGGTAACCCGGCGGTTTTGCGAGCGACTGGGCGGGCATGCTGGCCAAATCGAGGTAAGAGACCGGAGAACGCCAACCAAACGCGCGTTACAGGGCAGGCGGCAGTCGAGTAACAACACGCGACACACAAGCACGCACAACAATCAGCACGCCTGCCAACAACGTGAAGCACGTAATCAAACAATCGCGATAGGAAACGTGAGAATCCGAAAGACCAGAAAACGGCGAAAGACTCCACATGGGCACTCCGACGGAGTGAACGTAAATTACCCTGTGCCGTACCCAACCTTTTCTATACATGTGGCGATTATACTCGGGACCACTCAATGCTGACTGGATTCTGAAGGATCCGCAGTGCGCAGAAAGAGCTCCAAGAAGTCCCGTGTTGATCCGCGTATGACGCATCCCCGCTGGGCCTCCCAGGAGCCCGCGAAAGTGGCGACAGTTGCCCAGATCGCAGCCCCCCCACGGGCGGCAAGGTCCCGTGGTGATCCGCGTATGACATACCTCTGGTGGGCCTCCCGGGAGCCCACGAACGTGGCGACAATTGCGCAGATTGCAGCCCCCCCGGGCGTCGAGGTCTCGCGGTGATTTGCGTATGACGTACCTCCCCTGGGCCTCCCAGCAGCCCACGACAGTGGCGACAATTGCGCAGATCGCACACCCCCATGGGCGGCGAGGTACCGTGGTAATCCACTGGACGCCCGCGGTAAACCGTCAACCTTGGCTACCGCCGGGAATTCGTAGGGCTTCCTTGTCATATATATATGTATGTACATATATACATACATACATACATACATACATACATACATACAGACAGACAGACAGACAGACAGACATACCTACCTACCTACCTACCTACCTACATACCTACATACATACATACATACATACACATACATACATACACACATACATACACATACATACACATACATACACATATATGCATACACATACATACATACATACACACACATATACATACATACATACATACATACATACATACATACATACATACATACATGCATGCATACACATACATACATACATACATACATACATACATACATACATACATACATACATACATACATACATACATACATACATACATACATACATACATATGGCATGCGACCGCGGCAATGTTGCATTCAGCGCGCGCGAGGGTGTGCGGTTTCATAGAAATGTGCTGGACAGCTCCTTGCTGGTCCACAACTCGAGTTCAGCTGAGACAAACACCCACGCAAGAAAGTACAAAGCTGAACAGATGTTTCCAGAATATCTGTACATTTTGAGGAGCTCTGGTGACGTGTAGAGCACGCGGGCTCGGTAGCTGTTTGCACAGCACAAAGGAATTTATTCGTCGCAGCTCTGGTAGCAGACCGATCTCAAGACGTCTCGATACTGCAGATTAGCGCTATTCGAACAGTCTGCTTCCCAGCTTCGTAGCTTGGCTACAGCTCGAATTAATGGAGAAAACCAACACCGCTTATCTAAAATTCGAACAGCGCAAATAATTGTTCGTCGCAGCTCTCGTAGCAGACCGATCTCAGCCGTCTAGATGCTTTAGACTAGCGCTTCTCAGAATGTCCGGTTGATTGGTGTATATCTCAGCTTCGTAGCCTTACCAGAAAAAGTGCAGAGTGCGAACAGCGTTGTGACTAGCAGCAAACCAATGTCAGGCGTCTCGATACTGTAGGCTATGTGTATCATGATTTCCTGTTGAACGACGTGCCTCCCGGCTCCTAGCTTGCCAGAACTACGATGTACAGAAAATTAACACCGTTTCTCACAAAAATAAAAGGATTTAAAAAAATATGTGTTGTCACAGTTCTGGTAGCAGACCGATCTCAGACGCTGGATACTTCAGACTGATGTTTCTGGGCATTTCCTTCGATTGGTGTGAATCTAACATAGCTACAGCTGATTTGCATGGAGGAGCACATCATCCTCAAAAAACTATGTACGATACAGCTCTGGTTTCAGGCCGATTCCAGACGCCTCGATACTGCAGGTGGATGTGCCTGGTGATTTCGTCGTGGAGATGCGCTACCCAGCTCCGTCGCCAGCCTACAGCTCGAAAGAAGTAGAGACAACTAACAGCATGACTGGAAAACTTAACAGAGTACGACTAGATTTATGTTCCAGTTCTGGTAGTAGACCGATCTCAGGCATCTAGATACTTCAGACAAGCACTTAACATGTTGTTCTTCTGATCGTTGTGCTAAACAGCTATGTAGCTCAACTACAGCTCGAGTTAGTAAGTTCAAACAAAAACGACAGCATCTGCCAAGAGCAGACTCAACAGCCGATCCCGCCCATCTGCTTTTTAATACCCCCGCTCGACCTGAGATTAAGATGACCAGCGAAAACAAGATCAAACAGGGGGGACATAAGTTAGAATTCTAACGAATAGTTAAATCTCGGGAAACTGATTCTTAACCTATTAAAATTGTGCAAAACCTCGATCGAGGTTGTTGAAGCCAACTAGCCTGCCAGCACGCCGCAATCACTCTTGAGCTTCGCCGCTTCGCTCTACGAGAGCTACAAGTCATATATGACACTGGGAGCCGGCGGTGAACCGTCAACCAGGTTAACGCAGGGACCCTCGTAGAGCTCTGAACACGCGAGTAAGTGCTAAGAAGACGATAAGAAAGTATTTTCGAATATTAGCTTGAAAACTCGCAGAATGTAGTGTTCGGAATTTCATGCAAAGTCGGGTTTCCCTACGTCTTGTGATGGAAATATACTGCAGCTAAGGACCGAGAACTTAATAGCCAGACGCAAAAAGTAACCACTACACGTAAGAAAAACATTGCTTCTCGTAATGAACGATCAAATCTCTCAGAATCTTCAAACAAAAATCCCAGGTCATCACATGTCCGCCCAGGCCGGATGGGCGAAGTAGCTCCATCCCACGCCGGAGCAGCCGCCAGTGAGTCAACCTTGGGTACCGCTGGGAACTCGTAGAACTTCCTGCGATATGCACGAATGGCGTGTGAGCGCGGCAATCCCGCATTCCGCGCGCGCGCGAGGGAACTAGCGCGCCTGATGACGTTCGTTCGATTGCTGTGCCGAGTAGCGCTGACGATTCTAGATCGATTAGGTGTGCCTACCAGCTCTGTAGCTATCCTACAGCTCGAGTTAAGTCCAGAAAATCGACAGCACCCCCAGAAAATGCGTTACCCAAGAATTTGGGTAGCGATCGGGAACGACCGGTAGCGACCGATACCGCGAATTTTTGGGTAACGGTCGGTCGCGGCACGTTACCGCCAAAACGTTGATTTCGGTAGCGCGCGGTAACGTGCGGTAGCGATTTTTTTTTCGATTTCAATGCGAAATGTATGAGGCCGCTACCGACCGTTACCGACCGCAACCCATTTTCTGCAGTTGCTTGTTACCGACAGAATGTTTGCGTTTTTCCAGAAAATCTTCACTATTACCATCACAACCAACACCAACCAACAATACCATACTGGTCATCATGGATATCATGGCCATCAGCTCCGTTACCAGTCGCATCATCATACCCCCCAACACCACCATCAGCATCATCATAGCCATCAGCATCGCCATCATCAGCAGACCCATCAGAATCAGCATCGAAATTATAATTATGAAAATCATTATGATCCGCATCATCATCATCAGCATCATCATCATCATCATCATCATCATCATCATCATCATCATCATCATCATCATCATCATCATCATCATCATCATCATCATCATCTCCGCGCTCTACCCCCATCATACTTCCCTTCCTCCCGCATATTCCCTCCTCGTCCTCCTACTGTTCCCCATCCTCTTCAGTCTCCTACCCCTGTCCCGTCCTCCCCTCCTCCTCCTCCTCCTCCTCCTCCTCCTCCTCCTCATTATCATCATCATCATGATCACCCCCCTCCTCCTCTTCCTCGCGATCCTCCCCGTTTTTCGGTCCTTGCCCATAGGCCAACAGGGCCGCGACGTAACAGGGCCTCGGTTGGGGCCGCATTCCCGCGCCGCCCGAAACCGCGAGCAACGTCCAGCGCGGCGACGGCGAGCAGGAGGCGGAGGGGAAGGAGGAGAGGGAGGCAGGGCACGGGCAGAAGGAGAAGAAATAAGAGGAAGGAGAGGAGAAGGAGGAGGAGGAGGAAGAGGATGCACCATCAGCCCCAAATAAAGAATCACATCAACTCCGAACTGCGAACTGCAAACTAGGTTAGAACTCCGAACTGCGAACTCCGAACTGCGAAAAAAAACGTGAGCAGACGGAAACCTACACCGTCGCGATGTGCCAGGACCCCACAGGGGCCTCAAGCAGCCGCCTTCCGCACTTTCGAGCAGCGCCCAACGCGGCAACGGCCCATCGGATGGGCGCAAACAAAGGGCCCCCTGAAGGACCCAGGACTGCATCGCAGCCAGTTTCCGAGCCGCGCCCAGCGTTGAGACGCCAGAAGGGGTCAGGGGAGGGGGAACTGCACTGACTGACTGACTGCTTGACTGATCAAGGACGGCGCCATTTCTTCTGCGAGCTGGTCCTATGAGAGCCTCTCCGTCTTAATATGAGCTCTGTAGGCACACTTTTACTATCAAAACAGCTGGAGAAACCAACTTCATGTCGACATCAAAAAATCAATTGTGATTTTTGCGAGAATTGCTTCCAGAAGCTCTCTCTCTTTCGACTGGGCGCCGGCGGTAAGCCGTCAACCTTCCTTACCGCCGGGGGACTCGTAGAGCTTCCTGACCATATATAATGTCGAAAAAAATTGTAGAGACGAATAGTTTCAGCCTGAGGGATTTCAGACCTCTCGATGCAACAGCCGAACGCCCTCATGCTTCTGGATCGTTTTCTGTGCGCACGAGCTCCGTTGCTGTCCTACAGCCCGAGTTACGTGCGAAAATCGAGAGCACCTCTCAAGATCACTCGAACAATACAAATAGTTTCGCGAATCTAGCTCGAGTATCAGACCGAGTTCAGACCTCTGAATGCAACAGGCGGGCGCGCCTGATGTCTCCGAATCGATTCCTGTGATTACCAGCCCTGCAACTCCCTTACAGCGCGAGTTAAGTGCAGAAAACCGACAGCACCTCTGAAGATGACTCGAACAATACGAATAGCTTCGCGGACCTAGCTCGGGCAGCAGACCGAGTTCAGAGCTCTGGATGCGACAGGCGGACGCGACTGATGTCTCCGAATCGATTCCAGTGATTACCAGCCCTGCAGCCCCCTTAGAGCTCGAGTTAAGCGCAGAAAACCGACATCACCTCTGAGGATGACTCGAACAACACGAATAGTTTCGCGGACCTAGTTCGGGCAGTAAACCGAGTTCTGAGCTCTACATTTAGCAGGCGGACGCGCCTGATGTCTCAGAATCGATGCCTGTGAGTACGAGCATGTAGCCCCCCTACATTCCGAGTTAAGTACAGAAAACTGGCAGCACCTCTCAAGATGACTCGAACAATACGAATAGCTTCGCGAACCTAGCTCGAGCAGTAAACCGAGTTCAGACCTCTAGATGGAACAGACGAGCGCGCCTGATGATTCGCAATCGATTGCTGTGATAATCAGCTCTGTAGCTGCCCTACAGCTCGAGTTAAGTACAAAATACCGACAACACGTACTAAGATGACTCGAAACAGCCGATCCCGCCGCGACGCTTTTTTGCAAAAATATTTACCCGATCGAGCTGAGATCAAGATGGCGAGCGGGAATAAGATCGAATATGGTCAGAAAAAATACTAGAGCTCAAACGAATTGTTGAATTTCGAGAGCAAAATTTTCAACCGACCAAAAGCCAGCAAAAGGTCCGTCGAGATTTTTCTTGCCAACTAGCTCTCCAGCGCGCCGGAATTACTCTTAAGCTTCCAGCAACTAGCTAAGGGAAGCTCTACTGGGCGCCGGCGGTAAACCGTCAACCTTTCTTACCGCCGGGGGACTCGTAGAGCTTCCTGGCCAGAAATAATGTCGAAACAAATTGCAGAGAACGAATAGTTTTTCAGCATAAACGATTTCAGACCTCTCGATATGCAACAGCCGAACGCCCCTCATGCTTCTGGATCGTTTTCTGTGCGCACGAGCTCCGTAGCTCTCCTACAGCCCGAGTTACGTGCGAAAATCGACAGCACCTCTCAAGATCAGTCGAACAATACAAATAGTTTTGCAAATCTAGCTCGAGTATCAGACCGAGTTCAGACCTCTGAATGCAACAGGCGGGCGCGCCTGATGTCTCCGAATCGATTCCTGTGATTCCCAGCACTGCAGCCCGTAGAGCCCGAGTTAAGTGCAGAAAACCGACAGCACCTCTGAAGATGACTCGAACAATACGAATAGCTTCGCGGACCTAGCTCGGGCAGCACACCGAGTTCAGAGCTCTCAATGAGACAGGCGGACGCGACTGATGTCTCCGAATCGATTCCAGTGATTACCAGCCCTGCAGCCCCATTACAGCTCGAGTCAAGTGCAGAAAACGGACAGCACCTCTCAAGATGACTCGAAGAATACGAATAGTTTTGCGGACCTAGCTCGGGCAGCACACCGATTTCTGAGCTCTGGATTTCGCAGACGGACGCGCATGGTGTCTCAGAATCGATTCCTGTGAGTAAGAGCCCTGTAGCCCCACTACACCCCGAGTTAAGTGCAGAAAACTGACAGCACCTCTCAAGATAACTCGAACAATACGAATAGCTTCGCGAACCTAGCTCGGGCAGCAGACCGAGTTCAGACCTCTAGATGGGACAGACGATCGCGCCTGATGATTCGCAATCGATTTCTGTGAGAATGACCTCTGTAGCTGCCCTACAGCTCGAGTTAAGTACAAAATACCGACAACACGTGTCAAGATGACTCGAAACAGCCGATCCCGCCGCGACGCTTTTTGACAGTAAAAGGTACCCGATCGAGCTGAGATCAAGATGGCGAGCGGGAATAAGATCGAATATGGGGGGAAAAAATACTAGAGCTCAAACGAATTGCTGAATTTCGAGAACAAAATTTTCAACCGACCAAAAGTGAGCAAAAGGTCCGTCGAGATTTGTCTTGCCAACTAGCTCTCCAGCGCGCCGGAATTACTCTTAAGCTTCCAGCAACTAGCTAAGGGAAGCTCTACGAGTTACGAGTTACTGGGCGCCGGCGGTAAAAACCGTCAACCTTTCTTACCGCCGGGGGACTCGTGGAGCTTCCTGACAATATAATGTCGAAAAAAATTGTAGAGAACGAGTAGTTTTTCAGCCCAAGCGATTTCAGACCTCTCGATGCAACAGCCGAACGCCCCCGATGCTTCTAGATTGTCTTCTGCACGAGCTCTGTAGCTCTCCTACAGCCCGAGTTACGTGCGTAAATCGATAGCACCTCTCAAGATGACTCGAACAAAAGAAATAGTTTGGCAAACCTAGCTCGAGTATCAGACCGAGTTCAGACCTCTGAATGCAACAGGCGGGCGCGCCTGATGTCTCTGAATCGATTCCTGTGATTACCAGCCCTGCAGCCCCCCTACAGCCCGAGTTAAGTGCAGAAAACCGACAGCATCTCTCAGAATGACTCGAACAACACGGAAAGTTTCGCGGACCTAATTCGGGCAGCAGACCGATTTCCGAGCTCTCGATTCGACAGACGGACGCGCCTGATGTCTCCGAATCGATTCCTGTGATTACCAGCCCTGCAGCCGCCCTACAGCCTGAGTTAAGTGCAGAAAACCGACAGCACCTCTCAGGGTGACTCGAACAATACGAATAGTTTCGCGAACCTAGTTCGGGCAGCAGACCGAGTTCGGAGCTCTGGATTCGACAGACGGACGCGCCTGATGTCTCCGAATCGATTCCTGAGATTACCAGCCCTGTAGTCTCCCTGCAGCCTGAGTTGAGTACAGAAAACCGACAGCACCTCTCAAGATGACTCGAACAATACAAATAGTTTCGCAAGTCTAGATCGGGCAGCAGACCGAGTTCAGAGCTCTGGATCCAACAGACAACGCGACTGATGATTCTGGATCGATTTCTGTAAGTATCAGCTCTGTAGCTGTCATATAGCTCGAGTTAAGTACAAAAAAACTGAGAGCACATGGCAAGATGACTCGAATAATACGAATAGGTTTGCGGACCTAGCTCGGCTGGCAGACCGAGTTCAGACCTCTGGATGCACCAGGCGAACGCGCCTCATCATTCTGAATCGATAAGTTGTGCTTATCAGCTCTGTCGCTCTTCTATAGCTCGAGTTATGTTCAGAAAACCGCCACCGCGTGTCAAAATGACCCAAAACGGCCGATCCCGCCGCAGTGCTTTTTGGCAGTAATATCTACCCGATCGATCTGAGATCAAGATGGCAAGCGGGAATAAGATCGAATATCACGGGAAAAAATACTAGAGCTCTAACGAATGGTTGAATTTCGAGAACGAAATTTTCAACCGACCAAAAGTCACCGAAAGGTCCGTCGAGATTTTTTGCCAACTAGCTCTCCAGCGCCCCGGAACTGGGCGCCGGCGGTAAACCGTCAACCTTTCTTACCGCCGGGGGACTCGTAGAGCTTCCTGACAATATATTATATCGAAAAATTGCAGAGCACTAATAGTTTTTAGCGCAAGCGATTTCACACCTCTCGATGCAGCAGCCGAACGCCCCCGATGCTTCTGGATTGTCTGCTGTACGAGCTCTGTAGCTCTCCTACAGCCCGAGTTACGTGCGTAAATCGATAGCACCTCTCAAGACTCGAACAAAACAAATAGTTTGGCAACCCAGCTCGAGTATCAGACCGATTTCAGACTTCTGAATGCGACAGGCGGACGCGTCTGATGTCTTCGAGTCGATTTCTGTCATTACCAGCCCTGCAGCTCCCCTGCAGCCCGAGTTAAGTGCAGAAAACCGAGAGCACCTCTCAGGATGACTCGAACAATACGAACAGTTTCGCGGACGTAGTTCGGGCAGCAGACCGAGTTCCAAGCTCTGGATTCGACAGGCGGACGCGCCTGATGTCTTCGAATCGATTTCTGTGATCACCTGCACTGCAGCCCCCCTACAGTCCGATTTAAGTGCAGAAAACCGACAGCACCTCTCAGGATGACTCGAACAATACGAATAGTTTCGCGATTCTAGATGGCAGCAGATCGAGTTCACGGCTCTAGATTCAACAGACAAACGCGACTGGTGATTCTGAATCCGTTTCTGTGAGCATCAGCTCTGTAGCTGTCCTATAGCTCGAGTTTAGTACAGAAAACCAAGAGCGCCTGTCAAGGTGACTCAAATAATACGAATATGTTTGCGGAACTAGCTCGGCTAGCAGACAGAGTTCAGACCTCTAGATGCAACAGACTGGGCGCCGGCGGTAAACCGTCAACCTTTCTTACCGCCGGGGGACTCGTAGAGCTTCCTGACATATATAATGTCGGAAAAAATTGCAGAGAACGAATAGTTTTTCAGCCCAAGCGATTTCAGACCTCTCGATTCAACAGCCGAACGCCCCTGATGCTTCTCGATTGTCTTCTGTACGAGCTCTGTAGCTCTTCTACAGCCCGAGTTACGCGCGTAAATCGACAGCATCTCTCAAGAGGACTCGAAGAAAACAAATAGTTTGACAAACCCAGCTCGAGTATCAAACCGAGTTCAGACCTCTGAATGCGACAGGCGGGCGTCTGATGTCTCCGAATCGATTCCTGTCATCACCAGCCCTGCAGCCCCCCCACAGCCCGAGTTAAGTGCAGAAAACCGACAGCATCTCTCAGGATGACTCGACAAATACGAATGGTTTCGCAGACCTAGCTCGGGCAGCAGACCGAGTTCCGAGCTCTCGATTCGACAAGCGGACGCGCCTGCTGTCTCCAAATCGATTGCTGTGACCACCAGCACTGTAGCCCCGCTACAGCCCGAGTTAAGTGCGGAAAACCGACAGTACCTCTCAAGATGACTCGAACAATACAAATAGTTTTGCGATTCCAGATCGGGCAGCAGACCGAGTTCAGAGCTCTGGATGTAACAGACAAACACGACTGATGATGCTGAATCGGTTTATGTAAGTATCAGCTCTGTAGCTGTCTTTTATCTCGAGTTAAGTGCAGAAAACCGAGAGCGTCTGTCAAGATGACTCGAATAATACGAGAGGTTTGCGGACATAGCTCCGCTAACAGACCGAGTTCAGACCTCTGGATGCAACAGGCGAACGCGCCTGATGATTTTGAGTCGATACGGTGTGCTTACCAGCTCTGTAGCTGTCCTGTACCTCTAGTTAAGTCCAATATACCGACAGCGCGTATCATCATGAATCGAAACGGCCGATCCCGCCCGTGTGCTTTTTGGCAGTAAAAGGTACCCGATCGAGCTGAGATCAAGATGGCGAGCGGGAATCAGATCGAATATCACGGGAAAACATACTAGAGCTCTAACGCATGGTTGAATTTCGAGAGCAAAATTTTCAACCGACCAAAAGTCAGCAAAAGGTCCGTCGAGATTTTTCTTGCCAACTAGCTCTCCAACGCCCCGGAATTACTCTTAAGCTTCCAGCAACAACTTGCAAAGGGAAGCTCTACGAGTTACGGACGCGTCTGATAATTCTGAATCGATACGATGTGCTTGCCAGCTGTGTAGCTGTTCTGTATCTCGAGTTAAGTCAAATAAACTGACAGCGCGTATGAAGATGACTCGAAACGGCCGATCCCGCCCGTGTGCTTTTTGGCAGTAAAAGGTACCCGATCGAGCTGAGATCAAGATGACGAGCGGGAATAAGATCGAATATCACGGGAAAAAATACTAGAGCTCTAACGAATTGTTGAATTTCGAGAACAAAATTTTCAACCGACCAAAAGTCAGCAAAAGGTCCGTCGAGATTTGTCTTGCCAACTGGGCGCCGGCGGTAAACCGTTAACCTTTCTTACCGCCGGGGGGCTCGTAGAGCTTCCTGACCAGAAATAATGTCGAAACAAATTGCAGAGAACGAATAGTTTTTCAGCCTAAGCGATTTCAGACCTCTCAATATGCAACAGCCGAACGCCCCTAATGCTTCTGGATCGTTTTCTGTGCGCACAAGCTCCGTAGCTCTCCTCTTACAGCCCGAGTTACGTGCGAAAATCGACAGCACCTCTCAAGATCAGTCGAACAATACAAATAGTTTCGCAAATCTAGCTCGAGTATCAGACCGAGTTCAGACCTCTGAATGCAACAGGCGGGCGCGCCTGATGTCTCCGAATCGATTCCTGTGATTACCAGCACTGCAGCCCCCTTACAGCCCGAGTTGAGTGCAGAAAACCGACAGCACCTCTGAAGATGACTCGAACAATACGAATAGTTTCGCAGACCTAGCTCGGGCAGCAGACCGAGTTCAGAGCTCTCAATGCGACAGGCGGACGCGACTGATGTCTCCGAATCGATTCCTGTGAGCACGAGCCCTGTAGCCCCCCTACAGCCCGAGTTGAGTGCAGAAAACTCGAACAATACGAATAGCTTCGCGGAGCTAGCTCGGGCAGAAGGCCGAGTTCAGGGCTCTGAATGCGACAGGTGGACGCGACTGATGTCTCCCAATCGATTCCCGTGATTACCAGCCCTGCAGCCCCATTACAGCCCGAGCCAAGTGCAGAAAACGGACAGCATCTCTCAAGATGACTCGAAGAATACGAATAGTTTTGCGGACCTAGCTCGGGCAGCACACCGAGTTCTGAGCTCTGGATTTCGCAGACGGACGCGCCTGGTGTCTCCGAATCGATTCCTGTGAGTAATAGCCCTGTAGCCCCCCTACAGCCCGAGTTAAGTGCAGAAAGCTGACAGCACCTCTCAAGATAACTCGAACAATACGAATAGTTTCGCGAACCTAGCTCGGGCAGCACACCGAGTTCAGACCTCTAGATTGGACAGACGATTGCGCCTGATGATTCGCAATCGATTTCTGTGAGAATGACCTCTGTAGCTGCCCTACAGCTCGACTTAAGTACAAAATACCGACAACACGTATCAAGATGACTCGAAACAGCCGATCCAGCCGCGACGCTGTTTTGCAAAAATATTTACCCGATCGAGCTGGGATTAAGAAGGCGAGCGGGAATAAGATCGAATATGGTCAGAAAAAAAACTAGAGCTCAAACGAATTGTTGAATTTCGAGAGCAAAATTCTCAACCGACCAAAAGTCAGCAAAAGGTCCGTCAAGATTTTTCTTGCCAACTAGCTCTCCAGCGCGCCGGAATTACTGGGCGCCGGCGGTAAACCGTCAACCTTCCTTACCGCCAGGGGACTCGTAGAGCTTCCTGACCAAATATAATGTCGAAAAAAATGCAGAGAACAAATAGTTTTTTAGCCTAAACGATTTCAGACCTCTCCATGCAACAGCCAAACGCCCCTTCATGCTTCTGGATCGTTTTCTGTGCGCACGAGCTCCGTAGCTCTCCTACAGCCCGAGCTACGTGCGAAAATCGGCAGCATCTCTCAAGATCACTCGAAGAATGGAAATAGTTTCGCGAGTCTAGCTCGAGTATCAGACCGAGTTCAGACATCTAAATGCAACAGGCGGACGCGCCTGATGTCTCTGAATCGATTCCTGTGATTACCAGCACTGCAGCCCCCTTACAGCCCGAGCTGAGTGCAGAAAACCGACAGCACCTCTGAAGATCACTCGAACAATACGAATAGTTTTGCGGAGCTAGCCCGGGCAGCACGCCGAGTTCAGGGCTCTGAATGCGACAGGTGGACGCGACTGATGTCTCCCAATCGATTCCAGTGATTACCAGCCCTGCAGCCCCACTACAGCCCGAGTCAAGTGCAGAAAACGGACAGCATCTCTCAAGATTACTCGACCAATACGAATAGTTTTGCGAACCTAGCTCAGCACACCGAGTTCTGAGCTCTGGATTCGGCAGGCGGACGCGCCTGATGTCTCCAAATCGATTCCTGTCATCACCAGCCCTGCAGCCCCCCCACAGCCCGAGTTAAGTGTAACCCCCCTACAGCCCGAGTTGAGTGCAGAAAACTGACAGCATCTCTCAAGATGACTCGAACAGCACGAATAGTTTCGTGAACCTAGCTCGGGCAGCAGAGCGAGTTCAGACCTCTAGATGGAACAGACGAACGCGCCTGATGATTCGCAATCGATTTAAGTACAAAATACCGACAACGCGTATCAAGATGACTCGAAACAGCCGATCCCGCGCGATGCGTTTTTGCAGAAATATTTACCCGATCGGGCTGAGATTGAGATGGCGAGCGGGAATAAGATCGAATACGGTCAGAAAAAATTACTAGAGCTTTAACGAATGGTTGAATTTCGAGGACAAGCTTTTCAACCGACCAAAAGTCAGCTAAAGGTCCGTCGAGATTTTTCTTGCCAACTGGCGCCGGCGGTGAACCGTCAACCTGTCACCGCCGGGAACCTCGTGGAGCTCCTTGCACGCGTAAGAGTGCTCAGGAGCGAAGCAGGGAGCTTCTCGGGGTATTTCTAGAAAAAATCGAATTCACATTTTTTTGTATCAATTTCATGTTGGTTGCTCCTAATTTTCCGATAGTAAAACTGGCTCTAGAGAGCTGAGCTGCTCAGGGAACAAGGTTTATATGTCAATTCTCGGCGTGAAATTATGCTTCCTCAAAATGAATTGTCCAATATCTTTCAAATCTTTGCAAAACCGACCCAAATGTGCCACATTCTCTCTTTTTGTCGGGTCGGCCAACTAGCTCCACCCCGCGCCAGAATTCCTCTAGCTCATCGATGCCGGAGAGCTCTACGAGGTACTAGCTCTCCAGCGCGCCGGAATTACTCTTAAGTTTCAAGCAACTAGCTAAGGGAAGCTCTACGAGTTACTCCTAAGCTTCCAGCAACTAGCTCAGGGAAGCTCTACGAGTTACCAGCTCTCCAGCGCCCCGGAATTACTCCTAAGCTTCCAGCAATAACTTGCTGAGGGAAGCTCTATGAGTTATTACTCTTAAGCTTCCAGCAACAACTGGGCGCCGGCGGTAAACCGTCAACCTTCCTTACCGCCGGGGACTCGTAGAGCTTCCTGATAATATATAATGTCGAAAAAAATTGCAGAGAATGAATAGTTTTCAGCCCAAGCGATTTCAGACCTTTCGATGCAACAGCCGAACGCCCCTGATGTTCGATTCTCTTCTATACGAGCTCTGTAGCTCTCCTACAGCCCGAGTTACGTGCGTAAACCGACAGCACCTCTCAAGATGACTCGAACAATACGAATAGTTCGGCAAACCTAGCTCGAGTATCAGACCGAGTTCAGACCTCTGAATGCAATAGTGGGGCGCGTCTGTGACTCCGAATCGATTCCTGTGATTACCAGCCCTGCAGCCCCCCTGCAGCCCGAGATAAGTGCAGAAAACCGACAGCACCTCTCAAGATGACTCGGAGAATACGAATAGTTTCGCGAACCTAGTTCGGGCAGCAGACCGAGTTCCGAGCTCTGGATTCGACAGGCGGACGCGCCTGATGTCTTCGAATCGATTTCTGTGATCACCTGCACTGCAGCCCCCCTACAGTCCGATTTAAGTGCAGAAAACCGACAGCACCTCTCAGGATGACTCGAACAATACGAATAGTTTCGCGATTCTAGATGGCAGCAGACCGAGTTCTGAATCCGTTTCTGTGAGCATCAGCTCTGTAGCTGTCATACAGCTCGAGTTAAGTACAAAAAACCGAGAGCGCCTGTCAAGATGACTCAAATAATACGAATAGGTTTGCGGACCTAGCTCGGCTAAGAGACCGAGTTCAGACCTCTGTTTTCGACAGACAACCGTGCCGGATCATTCTGAATCCATTAGCTGTGCTTACCAGCTCTGCAGCTCTTCTATAGGTCGAGTTATGTTCAGAAAACCGTCACCGCGTGCTTGCCAGCTCTGTAGCTGTTCTGCATCTCGAGTTAAGTCCAATAAACTGACAGCGCGCATGAAGATGACTCGAAACGGCCGATCCCGCCGCAGTGTTTTTCTGGCAGTAAAAGGTACCCGATCGAGCTGAGATCGAGATGGCGAGCGGAAATAATATCGAATATCACGGGAAAAAAATTCTAGAGCTCTAACGAATGTTCAACTTTTGAGAACGAAATTTTCAGCCGACCAAAAGTCACCAAAAGGTCTGTCAAGATTTGTCTTGCCAACTAGCTCTCCAGCGCCCCGGAATTACTCTACGCTTCCAGCAACAACTTGCTCAAGGAAGCTCTACGAGTTACTGGGCGCCGGCGGTAAACCGTCAACCTTCCTTACCGCCGGGGGACTCGTAGAGCTTCCTGAGCATATATAATGTCGAAAAAAATTGCAGAGAACGAATACTTTTTCAGCCAAAACGATTTCAGACCTCTCGATGCAAAAGCCAAACGCCCCTCATGCTTCTGGATCGTTTTCTGTGCGCACGGGCTCCGTAGCTCTTCTACAGCCCGAGTTACGTGCGGAAATCGACAGCACCTCTCAAGATGACTCGAAGAATACAAATAGTTTCGCGAATCTAGCTCGAGTATCAGACCGAATTCAGACATCTGAATGCAACAGGCGGACGCGCCTGATGTCTCAGAATCGATTCCTCTGATTACCAGCCCTGCAGCCCTCTTACAGCCCGAGTTGAGTGCAGAAAATCAACAGCAGCTCTGAAGATGACTCGAACAATACGAATAGTTTCGCGGATCTAGCTCGGGCAGAAGGCCGAGTTCAGGGCTCTGAATGCGACAGGTGGACGCGACTGATGTCTCCGAATCGATTCCAGTGATTACCAGCCCTGCAGCCCCCTTACAGCTCGAGTTAAGTGCAGAAAACGGACAGCACCTCTCAAGATGAGTCGAAGAATACGAATAGTTTTGCGAACCTAGCTCGGGCAGCACACCCAGCTCCGACTCTGGATTCGGCAGGCGGACGCGCCGGATGTATCAGAATCGAGTCCTGTGAGCACGAGCCCTGTAGCCCCCCTACAGCCCGATTTAAGTGCAGAAAACTGTCAGCATCTCTCAAGATGACTCTAACAACACGAATAGTTTCGCAAACCTGGCTCAGGCAGTAGACCGAGTTCAGACCTCTAGATGGAACAGACGAACGCGTCTGATCATTTGCGATCGATTTTTTGTGAGAATAAGCTCTGTAGCTGCCCTACAGCTCGAGTTAAGTACAACATAACGACAATGCGTATTAAGATGACTCGAAACAGCCGATCCCGCCGCGATGTTTATTTGCAAGAATATTTACCCGATCGAGCTCAGATTGAGATGGCGAGCGGGAATAAGATCGAATATGGTCAGAAAAACTACTATAGCTCAAACGAATTGTTGAATTTCGAGAACAAAACTCGCGCCGGCAGTGAACCGTCAACCTGGTCACCGGGAACCTCGAAGAGCTCCTTTCACGCGTAAGAGTGCTTACGATCGACAGAAAGGGCTTTCTCAGGATGACTCGAACAATACGAGTAGTTTCGCCGACCTAGTTCGGGCAGCAGACAATGTTCGGGGATCTGGATTCGAAAAGCGGACGCGCCTGATTTCTCCGAATCTCGAACAACACGAATAGTTTCGCGGTTCTAGATCGGGCAGCAGACCGAGTTCAGAGCTCCGGATTCATCAGACAACTGCCACTGATGATTCTGAATCGGATTCTGTACGTATCATCTGCAGCTGTCCTGTAGCTTGAGTTCAGTACAGAAAATCGAAAGCGTCTGTCAAGATAACTCGAATAATAGGAATAGGTTTGCGGACCTAGCTCGGCTAGCAGACCGAGTTCAGACCTCTGGGTTCAACAAGCGAACGCGCCTGATCAATCTGAATCGATTAGCTGTGCTTACCAGCTCTGTAGCTGTCCTAAAGCTCGAGTTATCTTGAGAAAACCAACAGCGCGTGACAAGGTCACCCGGAACGGCCGATCCCGCCGCAGTGCGTTTTGGCAGTAAAAAGTACCCGATCGAGCTGAGCTCAATTGTTGAATTTCGATACAATTTTTGTTCAACGGACCAAAAATCAGCAAAGGCACCGTCGAGACTTTTCTTGGCAACTAGCTCTCCAGCGCCCCGGAATTACTTTAAAAACTTCCAGTGAGCCAGCGAGTGCGCGTACGCCGCCGGGGTTCCGCAGCGTGTCCCGGGGCGTCTGTTCTAATACGTTCCCGTAGAACGTGCTCCAGAGGCCTCGCGAAGCTCCCCTGCAGCAAGCTGCCACGCGTGCAGGCACGCGTGGAAGCGTCGCCTTCAGCCCCATCCGCAAACTCTGCCAGTTTGCAGCCCCGAAGGCACTTTCAGAGTCCCTGCGGCGCGCGCGACCGTGCGCGCCGCCTTTCGGTGCGCACTTTGCGCGGTTGAATGCGCAGTTTTGGCGACGCCGACCGCGTGGGCAGGGTGCCCCGCTGCAGGGGTCGTTCGACCGTCCGCGCCAGGGCGCCCACCGCAGAAAAAGAAAATGCCCTGGAACGCAAACTCTGCCATTTTTTGGTCACCTCTGAGCTGCGCGCGGCCGTGCGCGCCGCCTTTCGGCACGCACTTTGCGCGGTTGAACGCGCAGTTTTGGCGGCGCCGACCGTGTAGGCAGGGTTTCCCGCTGGAGGGGTCGTTCGGCCGTCCGCGCCAGGGCGCCCAACGCCGCAGAAAATGCCCTGGAACGCAACCTCTGCCATTTTTTTGGTCACCTCTGAGCCGCCCCGAAGGCACTTTCAGAGTCTCTGCGGCGCGCGCGACCGTGCGCGGCGCCTTTCGGCGCGTACTTTGCGCGGTTGAGCGCGCAGTTTTGACGGCGCAGACCGTGTCCCCCTGCAGGGGTTGTTCGGCCGTCAGCGCCAGAGCGCCCAACGCCGAAAAAGCTGGAACGCAAACTCTGCCATTTTTTGGCGCCTCTGAGCTGCGCGCGGCCGTGCGCACCGCTTTTCGGTGCGCACTTTGGGGGGGTTTAACGCGCAGTTTTGGCGGCGCCGAGCGTGTGGCCAGGGTGTCCCGCTGCAGAGGTCGGTCGGCCGTCCGCGCCAGTGCGCACAACGTCGCAAAAGAAATGATCTGGAACGCAAAATCTGCATTTTGTTGGTCAACCCTGAGCCGCCAGAAAGACATTTTGAGAGTCTCTGCGGCGCGCTCCACCGTGCGCGGCGCCTTCGGGTACGTACTTTCCGGGTGCATTCCTTCGAATACGTTCCGTAGAACGTGATCCAGAGACTTCGCGAAGCTTCCCAGCCAGTGCGCTCTCACGCTTGCAGCGTGCCCCAAAGCGTGCAGCCACGCAAAGACGTTGCTCTCGATACAGAAAGAAGCGCTTAACGGGACTTCCCCGTGACCGAACAGCTCCGGTCTGATCGATTTCCCCATGCAGCGACCCTACAGTCTCAGTTAAGTGCAGAGAAACAACAGCATCTCTCAAGATAACTCGAACAATAAGAATAGTTCTTGCGATTCTAGATCGGGCAGCAGACCGAGTTCAGAGCTCTGAAGTCAACAGACAAGGACCACTGATGATTCCGAATCAGATTCTGTACGTTTCCGCTCTGTACTGCCCATTAGCTCGACTTAAGAAAACCGTCTCTGAAGATAACTCGAATAATACGAGTAGGTTTGCAAACCTAGCGCGGCTAGCAGACCGAGAGCAAAGCTATGGGTTGAACAAGCGAACACGCCTGATTATTCTGAATCGATTAGCGTGCACCGCGTGACAAGCTGACCGAGACAGAAAACAATCCGTTGCAGTGCTTGTTGACCGAAAAATGTCCCAATCGAGCTGAGATCAAGATGGCGAGCGGGAATGAGATCTAATATCACGAAAAAAATATAATAGAGCTCTAACGGATCGAAGCGAGAGTTTCTGGAAGCTTTCCTACACAAACTTCAAGTTGATTTTTTTCGGAGTGAACATGAAATCAGTTGCTCCAAGAGAACTGATATGGGAACCGTAAACCGTCAACCAGCTAACCGCCGGGGCCCTCGTAGAGCTTCTCATACGGCGCTGCTCGGTGAGCATGAAGAAAGCTTCTAGAGCAAGATCTGAGAAACTCGAAAAATCACCTTTTTTATGTTTTTATCCAAGATAGATTCCTCCAAGTGTTTTGAAAGTAATACTGCAGCTACGGACCTGAAAATTTTACTAGCAGACGCGCCTTAACCCACTACAGGTGTGAAAAATATGATTTCTCAAAATGAATGGTTAATGTATTTGAAATCAATGCAAAACCACCAAAGAGTTATCACTTTGTCCGTTTTGTCCGGGTGGGCCAACTAGCTCCACCCCGCGCCGAAACTGGGCGCCGGCGGTAAACCGTCAACCTTTCTTACCGCCGGGGGACTCGTAGAGCTTCCTGACAGTCTATAGTGAGGAAGAAAACTCCAAAGAACGACTAGTTTTTCAGCCCAAGCGATTTCAGACCTCTCAAGGTCGAACCAAAGAACAAACAGTTTCGCAATCCAGTTCGAATATCGAACCGAGTTCAGACCTCTGAATGGACAGGCGAGAGTGTCTGATGTCTGTGTATCCACTCGTGTGATTCTCAGCCCTGCAGCTCCCCTACAGCCCGATTTAAGTGCAGAAAACCGACAGCATCGACTCGAATAATAGAATAGTTTCGCGGACCTAGCTCGAGCAGCAGACCGAGTTCCGAGCTCTCGAATCGCTCAACAGACGCGCCTGATGTGTGCGAATCGCAGCACTGTAGCCCTCCCGCAGCGCGAGTTCAGTACGCGACTTATGATTTCCCATCGATGTCTGTGACAATGAGCCCTGTAGCTGCCCTGCAGCTCCAGTTAAGTACAGAAAACCGAGAGCGTATGTCAAGACGACTCGAATAAAACGAATAGGTTTGCGAATAGCTCGGCTAGCAGACCGAGTTCAGACCTTTCCATTCAACAGGTGCTTACCAGCTCTGTAGCTGCCCTACAGCTCGAGTTGAGAACAAAATACCGACAACGCGTATCAAGATGACTCGAAACCCGCCGGGACGCTTTTTGGCAGTAAAATGTACCCGATCGAGCTGAGATTTTGATGACGAGCGGAATTGTAAGCGTCCAAAACCCGGATAGCGAAGCCAAGCGCGGACCGCCGCACGGGGATCTCTGCCAGGCCGCCTAAAACGATGCGCGGGACGCTGGAAACCGTGCAGGAGACGCTTGCAGGGGGCGCCGTTTACGATGCGTTGGGCCCTGTAAAGCGCGCAAGAAAAATCTGCCTGGGAGCCTGGAAGAACTGCCGAAGCTCTTCGGAAGCTCTGCCGAAGCGCTTCGCGCACCCTGGAGCCACGCGTCCTTGAAAACGCTAGGAAGCCACGCTCCCGGACACGCTGCGAACCCGGCAACCTGCTGCGAAGGTGGGCGTGTGCTCCTCACCACCTACAGCCGGCTTCTTATCTCAAAGGAGCTATCCGGGAATCTTGCCTTGAGAGCTCTGGGGGCCTCCTGCAGCGCTGCTCAAGCGCTGCCAAGAACGCTTTCATGCGTACCTGCACGCATGCGCGCTCGCTTGGAAGCACGCAAGAAGCTCTCCCGGACCCGCTGTAACCTCCGGCAACTCGCTACGAGGAACGTGGACCGCCGTGAAAGAGCTCCTGGCGGCCACCACCACTCTCCGGCTTCTAATCTTAAACCCTTTAGCTCTCAGCGAGCTCTCCGGGAACTTGTAAGCGTCCATTGTAAGCGTCCAAAACCCGCAACGCCGCACGGGGACCTCTGCCAGGCCGCATGAAACGATGCGCGGGATGTTGGAAACCGTGCAGGAGACGCTTGCAGGAGCGTCGTTTACGATGCGTGCGGCCCTGCACAGCGCGCAAGGAAGATTTGCCTGGGATCCTGGAAAAACTGCCGAAGCTCTTCCGAAGCTCTGCCGAAGCGCTTCGCGCACCCTGGAGCCACGCGTATTGGGAAACGCTTGGAAGCCACGCTCCTGGACCCGCTGAAAGCTCCGGCAGGGCGCTGAGAGAATCGTGGACCGGCGGAGGTGGGCGTGTGCTCCTCACCACCCACCGCCGGCTTCATATCTGAAACCCTCAGCTCTCCAAGGAGCTATCCGGGAAAAACCCGGATTGCGAGGCAAAGCGCGGAGCGTAGAGCGCCCCAAAGCGCCA
>CAUYUJ010019164.1:169584-185948 GCA_963575745.1 Prorocentrum cordatum | reverse complement strand
CTCCTCCTCCTCCTCCTCCTCCTCCTCCTCCTCCCCCTCCCAGGCGAGGCCGCCAAGCCGTTGGCTCAGGCGTGCCGCAGACTCTGGGCTCCTCGCTCCTGGCGCCTCCATCTCGTGGCCCTCCTCTGGGCCTCCTGGGCAG
The DNA here is from genome assembly GCA_963575745.1 of Prorocentrum cordatum. NCBI lineage: Eukaryota > Dinophyceae > Prorocentrales > Prorocentraceae > Prorocentrum > Prorocentrum cordatum. The sequence continues at coordinate 185,806 of CAUYUJ010019164.1, read as the reverse complement.
CACTGCAGGGGCCCAAAGCTTTGGCGCCAGCCCCTCTGGGGCCTGACATTCGGCGGCGAGCCCAAGGGTGAAATGAGAGGCGTGGCACGTCTTCGCAGTCTTGGATGCCGCGGCCCACGCGGAGGGCAGTCTTGGCCAACAGGCGGGGGCGACGCAAGCACTCGTCCCAGGCTCGCTGCGCCAGAGCTGGCGGTCCAACGGCCGCCGAGAAGGAGAAGCCCATGCCGAGGCCATTGGCATGTTCAGGTGCTTCCTGTCCCTTGGGCCGCTGCTCCAGAACAGGCGGGCCGAGGGGCCGGAATGCCCGCTGGGCTGCGCTGCTGGAGGATCCTCCCAATACAGCGCGTCCGCCGCCGCTCCGTATCCGGCGGCGGGGTGCACGCAGGCTGGAAGCACGTCGGGGGCCGACGGGACGTGGACGTCCGAGAAGCCGCCACGGAACACGAGCCCGCGGAGGAGCCCGTGGAAGCTGCCGCGGAGCCCGGCCGGGAGGGGGCGTCGGGGTGACCCCTGGTGCGCGGGACTCCGCGGCGAGGCGGTGGCGCAGGAGATGGGGCAGAGCGAGGCGTTGGCGCCCGTGCCGAGCCGCGCCATCATGGCCCCGACTGCGGCGGGCCCCCCGCGACGCGGCCAGGCGGGCAGCGCTCGCCGGGCCGCCTCTGCCGCGGACCCCCTGGGCCGTGCAGCTCTGGGCGCGCCCTGGCTGTCGCGTCGACGCGCCCCCGCCCCCTCCCGTGGCCTCCTCTGGCAAGCCCCCAGACACGCCACGGCCAGTCGACTCAAGGAAGGGTCGATGCCACTGCGATCTGGGCGATGCACTGGAGGAGCGGGGGGACGAAGAGGAGGGGGGACGAAGAGGAGGATCCGCAGCAGCAGCAGCAGCAGCAGCAGCAGCAGCAGCAGCAGCAGCAGCAGCAGCAGCAGCAGCAGCAGCAGCAGCGGCGGGGGAGGAGCAAGAGGAGGCCCCGGAACCCGCCAGACCCACTTCTGCCCCCCCCCCGCCCCCCCCCGAGACCACCGAGAACTCCCGCGCTGAAATCTCCCCTGCAGCAGGCGAGGGGGGACCCGAGGATGGGCCCGGTCGCCTGGCACTCGGTGTTCCTGTCAGCGCAGCCGATCAAGACGTCCTCAACCTCAACCCATGGCCCATCCTCGAGGAGAGAGTACTGGACCTGCAAGCGAGGGCCGCCGACGCAACCGCCGCCGCTATCGTGTAGTCGTCATCGTGGTCTTTCTCGTCGCCTTTCTCTACGTCGTCGTCGTTGAATTCGTCGTCGTTGTCGTCCTTGTCCTCGCCGACGCCGTCAGAAGAGGGTGAGACGGAGGAGGAGGAGGAGGAGGAGGAGGAGGAGGAGGAGGAGGAGGAGGAGGAGGAGGAAGTCCTCTATACGGCTTTCATGTGTTTTGGACACCATCGGAGAATAAAGGGAGCGAGGGAGAAGGAATAGCGAGGGAGGAGGGATGTGCGCAAACGCGTAGAAAGAGAAGGAGAGAGATAGAAAGAGAGAGAGAGAGAGAGTAAGACGAAGCCAGGACGAGGATAAAACCGGGTGAAAATATATCGAGAATCGCTGAAATCCGTCGGCTCTGGGGAATGTCTCGGGCGCCGCGGCCTCCTGAGAGAACTCTGGAACGCTCCGAGTGCGTTCTGGAACACCCTGGAACGGATTTATCCTCGTCCCAGCCCCGTCCGACGAAAGTGCGTAGAAAGAGAGCGAGAGAGAGAGAGAGAGAGAAACGCACAGAAACAAGCACAAAACAACCACAACACACACACACACACACACACACACGCACGCACGCACGCACGCACGCACGCACGCGAAAGGGAAACGCCTAGATCAATTACCTCCAGGCGTTGCAGGTTCATGGTCAGGACGTGGCTGACGTGTTCAGCGAGAAAAAAAGGAGGGCCAGAGCCAACGCACGTGAAGGATTACGACATGCAGCGGGGTGCGGACGCACCACCGGACAAATTCAGAAGAAGCATGGAAACGCCACCGACCACGACTCGCTGGAGAATGTGGAACAATCGAAACGAGTGCTGGGTGGTAGAACTGCTGCAACGAGAGCGTGCCCAGCTAGGCAAGAGGCCGAAATGCAAAAACAAGCACACACACACACACGGACAAGGAACGCTTCAACCTCCGACGAAGTCCTCATCGAAGAATCGTGCCCTGCACCCCGTCTTCTCTGAAACGGCTACTCCAGATTTCGTGATAAAGGGAGGGGGGTCTCATTTCGGGGGGGGGGTCTTTTCCAGGCTATCTTGGAGGGCCTGGGGGGGTCTGGGGACGATGCTTTGGAGGGTTCTCCCACGGGGGGGGGGTCTGAAACGGCTTGTCTTGGAGGGTCCAGACCCCCCCCCTCTTTTATTACGAAATCTGAAGTATATGCGAATCCCCGCAGGGGAACTTCTCCGCTGCCCTGGGCTGCCCTGCACATCTCCAGCCCATCTCCCTCTCGCCCTGCGATCCTGCTCCCCTCCACCTCCCCCTCCTCCCTCTTCCCCCCCTCCTGCTCTTCCTCTCCGCCTCCTCTTCTTCCTCCCTTCTATCCGTCTTCCTGCGTCCCCCCTGCCCCCCTCCCTCTTTCCCTCTCTATCTTCCCTCTGTCCTCCTCCTCCTCCTCCTCCTCCTCTTCCTCCTCTGCCTCCTCGTCCCCATCCCGACGGACACGGACACGGAGGACATCAACGAGCTCAGGGTCTTCTATGAGAAAGCCCGGGGCTCAAAACCACCAGCGGAGGATGCATAGGTACGTGAAACAGACAAACGTATGGCTGAGGCGGCGCAGGAACTTGCGAAGCGCAGGCGCACTGCAGAATGAACAGCTACTTTGATACATCGTTTTCTGCCAGCTTATCGCGGCAGTGCTTGGTGCCTAGAATTGCTTGGACAATGTTGTGGACATCCGGGGATCTTCTGACCCGGGTCAATCCAGACCCGGGTCAACAAAAAAACAAGAACTGCAATGCAGGACAAAAAACTGCAACGCAGGTCTTCGCAAACCCGGGTCAGCCAATACGAGCGGCCGCCTCGCGGCCACGAGCGGCTCGCTAACCCGGGTCAGCCAGAGAGGGCCTTCGCAGGATCCTGAAGGATCTGGCGCTCTGGCTGACCCCCGTTTGCACTGACCCCCGTCTCTTAGGCCCCGAGACATTAGGTATGTGATGCTGCCGGTACTGTTTTGCTTCTGGGATGCTGCCGCAAATGAGGCCACTCGGCAATCTCTGCCGCGTAGCGCCACGGGTGCACGTGCGCGATGCTGCCGCTGCTGGCCATCGCTCGGCGGACGTCCACTCCCTGCGTTTTTTTGCGGTTTCGTGCCTTTTTGTTTTGTTCGCCAGATCCTCAAGGATGCTCCTCGATGGCCCTCGCCGAAGGAAACCATGCGATGCGAGCTCGTCAGCACCATCCAAGCGGCCAGCCCTTCGGGCCCAGCGGCGCACCGCAGCGATCCGCTCGGGAAGGCGAGGCTCGGGAGGAGGAGGAGGAGGAGGAGGAGGAGGAGGAGGAGGAGGAGGAGGAAGGAGGAGGAGGAGGAGGAGGAGGAGGAGGAGGAGGAGGAGGAGGAGGAGGAGGAGGGGAGGAGGAGGAGGAGGAGGAGGGGGAGGAGGAGGGGGCGGAGGAGGAGGGGAGGGGAGGAGGAGAGGAGGAGGAGCGAGGAGGAGGAGGAGGAGGAGGAGGAGGAGGAGGAGGGAGGGAGGAGGGAGGAGGAGGAGGAGGAGGAAGAGGAGGAGGAGGGAGGAGGGAGGAGGGAGGAGGGAGGAGGAGGTCTGGAACGCTCTGGAGCGATTTGTCCCGATCCTAGCCCTGTTTTACCCAGTCAGCCTCGGCCCCCGGGGGGCCACCGGCCCGCCTGCCTGCCTGCAGGGCCCGCCTCGGCCTGCGCGGCCCCTGCGCGCGTCGCTCGGCGTCGCTCGGCATCGCTCGGGCGCGTGTGCAGTCGGTTTTTTCGGCGAGGCCGATGGTCAGGCTTAGACGCCACGTCGGCAGCCTCGACGAGAGTTCGGGGGCCAAGTGTTGCGTCGGGCGCGGGCCCCTGCAAGGGGATATATTTTTTCTCCAGCGCAATATATTTTGGGAGAGGGAGGAGGAAGGCTGAGGGGACGAGGCGGTCAGAACGGATGACCTCGCGTGGCGTCAAAGCTGGTACCAGGGCAACCTTCAAAATCCGGCCGTGTTCTTGGAGCCCCACTCCAAGCGAGCAAGGGCCGCCAAGCCCCCCTACAAGGGGGTTTTCGACGAAAGATTAAAAAAAAATACTCCAAAACTTCGAGCTCCACGCCGCGAGGGCCCACCGAGGCCCGCGTCTGCCCCGGGGTGCCCGCTCGTCGCGCGCGCTCGCTCGCTCGACGTGCTCCAGCGTGCCCCGGCGACGAGAGAGGCACCGCGCCGCGCAGAGCGGTGCAGAGCTTCGCGGGGAGCCACGCCAGGGCGCACCACGCGACTCGCCATCGCTTGGACGTCCATTCCCTGTGTTTTTTTCGGTTTCGTGCGTGTTTTTTTCGCCAAATGATCAAGGATGATGCTCCTCGATGGTCCTCGCCGAAGGAAAAATGCACACGTCCGAGCGATGCCAAGGCGAAGGGCAGCGAGGCAAGGTCGCAGACATCCAGCACGGCGTGCCGCCAGCGGTGTGGTGCCGTGGGTGCTTCCGGGTCGATCTGTGGAGTCGACGAGGCGAGGCCAGGATGCATCGAGAATCTCGGAGATCTGGCGGCTCTCTAGAGGATGCCTCGGGCACCGCGGCCTTCTCAGAGCGTGAGCGTTCTGGAATGCCCTGGGACGGATGTGTCCTCGTCCCAGCCCCGTCCGAGTCGAACCTAAGACAGAAGAGCACCCCTCAAGAACACGAGACCCTCCGCCAGCCAACACGCTCAGAACATCCAAGGGTACCATCTCCAGGGTGCACAAGACCATCCAACAAACACGAAGAGCACTACTACCCCCGTCAAAATGAACCTCAAGAATGGCGGACATGCCCGTTCGAGGTCGGCGCGCCCTTCAATATCGATACGACACCCCTCCAATGTCGGGCCCACAGCAAAAGTGGTCTGACCAGGAGCGAGTCGGAAGTTCGATGATGACCGACAACGGAGGGGCAGCACACGCAGGTACCTCGCACCCATCGCTGCTCAAGCGAATCTCTTCCCGTGCACAAGTCAGCTACGCAAGACAATGTGAGGGTTGTAGGGCGCCCTCCCCGAACCGACCCAGACCTTAGACCTCGGATCGACTGCGTAAGGAACCTCTGGCCTGACCTTTTTGGCCCGTCTCGGATCCGCCATGCACAGGGTCCCTGAGGTTGCCGTTCAGGCCGAGGGGGCCCAGATCAAGAAGCTTCAAAGACTTGGGATTTCCTTCCTAGGACTGTGCAGATCGTAGGCATTGCTGGCGGAAGTATTACTGCTCCGCAACCTCCGCCGAACGCCTCTCCGTTTAGAGTCGTGCCGAAGCTGACGCTGCAGCAGCACGAACTTTGTTTCATTGCACCTCGGGCTGATTGGAGATGCAGGCGATGCAACATGACAGCGACCACCGACCAGACCCTCACAGGCCTGAAAACGGGGGCAAGTAGAGCGCGCTCGCCCACTGCCCCATCCAGCAGGGGAAGGCCCAGGGTTTCTTTCAGCAACTGCAAGAGGCGGATTCAAAGGCCATCTCTGGTTCCCCAGCCGCGGTCCCTGCTGCTTTGGAACTCGCCGAGGAGCTCCTGGGTCCGACCCCCTCTTTTCCCGTCGTCTCCTTCGACCCTCCTCTGGACTCTGGGGAAGCCGGCCAAATGTGATGCCTCGATGCTTTCCGCGAGCTCCAGCACCGACCTGACCAGCCCGGCGGGATCGTCGTCCGCCAGCTCTGTGCGCGTTTCGTGACTCTACCTGATGGTCGGTGCCGAGGGCTTGCTGTGAGACGTGCGGGAGTGGCGCGCGAGGGCTAGGGCGCGCGGGAAACTGCCCACAAGGAGGAGGAGGAGGATGAGGAGGAGGAGGAGGAGGAGGACGAGGAGGAGGAGGAGGAGGAGGAGGAGGACGAGGAGGAGGAGGAGGAGGAGGACGAGGAGGAGGAGGAGGAGGAGGAGGTGCCGCTCATTTGCGCATGTTTGAGAGCGCAGCGTGCAGCCCGAGGCAGGCACCCGCGGAGGGGTGCCGCGTTGCCCCAGGCCGGGGCGACCGGTGCCCGCTGCACCCGGCCTTGCTCGGTCCGCTGGGGACGCAGCCGCGCCTGCCAGTCCTGTCCTACTGCGTCGGGCCGTCGACGCCCTCCGTCGAGAGAGGCTCGGTCGTTGGACGGGGGGGGATTCGAGGGGGGGGGGGCGTGCAGCTGGCAGCCGCGCCTGCCAGTCCTGTCCTACTGCGTCGGGTCGTCGACGCCCTGCGTCGAGAGAGGAGGCGGCCACGCGTGCCATGGGGGGCGGAGGCTCGGTCGTCGGACGGGGGGGGGATTCGAGGGGGGGGTGCTATGGTGAAGTAGGCTCGGTCGTTGGACGGGGGGGTGGATTCGAGGGGGGGGGGGGGGGGCGTGCAGCTGGCAGCTGGCTTGCAACTGGCTTGCAGGCGTCCGCGCCTTCTGCTCGGCCCCGTGCCGACGTGCAGCTGTGCTGCACGTGCCGCGCCGTACCCTCGGGAGGCGCGGACGCTAAGCACGTGGAGCAGCCACGCTGGCTACTCTCGTCGAGCGGAGGTGTGGGATGCTCATTCCACCCCCCCTGCTGTCTTCACTCTCGCGACCGCAGCCATCGATCCGACTGCCGCTGCGCCACTCGCTCACTCGCTCCTCGTCCTCGTCTCCGTACTCCTCCTCGTCCTCCTTCTCCTCTTCTCCTCGCCCTTCCCCCTCCTCCCCTCCTGAACCTCCCTTCTCCTTTTTTTCTCTCCTTCTCCGCCTCCTCCTCCATTTCCTCCGCTTCCTCCATTCCCTCCTCCTCCTCCTCCTCCTCCTCCTCCTCCTCCTGCCCCCCCCCCCGTCCCGTCCTCCGTCCCCCTCCTCCTCCCTCCTCCCCGCCGCCGACGAGGACGACGCCGCAGGCGCGCCGCGCCGGGGGGTGTCCGGGCCCATGCCCCCTTCGGGCCTTGTACTTCTTCACCTGGGTGGGTCCGCGCTGCGTCGTCGTCGTCGTCGTCGTCGTCGTCGTCGTCGTCGTCGTCGTCGTCGTCGTCGTCGTCGTGCTAGTCGTGCTCGTCGTCGTGCTAGTCGTGCTCGTCGTCGTCGTCGTGCTAGTCGTGCTCGTCGTCGTCGTCGTCGTTCGAGGGCTACGTTTTTCACGCTTCGAATCGTCGCCACGACTGGATCCCCTACGAAACTTGAACAGAACGCATCCCAGGAGAGGTTGGGCGGTTGGGCGGAGGGTCGTCGTCGTCGTCGTCGTTTTTGTCGTTGTTCGAGGACTGCGTTTTTCACGTTGCTGAGAATTGTTGGGCCTCCTGGGGGCTTATCGTCGCCACGACTGGATCCCTCACGAAGCTTTGATTTGAGCGCAACCCAGGGAGAGGTTGGTCCGGGGTCGACGTCGTCGTTGTCGTCGTCGTCGTCGTCGTCGTCGTCGTCGTCGTCGTCGTCGTCACAACATGCCTTCCTCTCCCTGTAGCCCCAGGGCCGAAGTAGAGGGCGGATGTGGGCGGAGGGGGAGTGTGGGCGGAGGGGAGAGGTCCTCTTCTACACTAAGCGACGATGACCCATGAGCTCCACGCAGCGTGCATGAGAGAAGCGCCAGGTCAGGCTTGCAACACATGCCCGGTAAGGTGAGGAGGAGAAAGAGGAGGAGGTAGGAGGAGGAGGAGGAGGAGGAGGGGAGGAGGAGAGGAGGAGGAGGAGGAGGAGGAGGAGGAGGAGGAGGAGGAGGAGGAGGAGGAGGAGGGGAGGCAAGGACCTGGGAGGGAGGAGGCACACGAGTGCATGCACGGGCCCAGGGCAGGAGGATGAGGCGAGAACCCGTTCACAGGGCCATTCGGAAGCCCAGCACGGACCCAGATGAGTCCTCATAGTTCGGCTCCCCGAGTCCTCGAGCCCAGCACGCGATATGCTACATCAGATACATGCGAACTGCAGTGCCCAGCGCACGACCGACAGAAAGTATCATATGTCGGCTGGAATGGCTGCCAAATGATCAAGCCTGCGAGTAAAAAGGCGAAGAAGCCTAAGCCACGTGGTGCGGCCGACCAATTGGGTCGAGCGCCCGTATGGGTGGCCGTCGCCTGACGTGCACGCCTGGGACGACACACAGCGAAAGTGGAGCTGGACGCCGAAAAGTCAGAAAAGTAACAGCTCACTTGTCATATACTACAAAACCACATGCAGGAGGGGCAGGTAGAGGAGGGAGGAGCGGAACGGGAGGCGAATCATCCCTGGTAGCCTCGCCGCCAGGCTCGCCTCGGGCTGGGAGGCCATCGGGTCGCGCTGACGCGGGGCCACCGCGGGGAAGCCCGGGTCGACGTGCGGGTCCGTGTCCGTCGTGCGGGGCCGCGGCGTGCTGCTGACGCCCCGGCGGTGCACTCGCGAAACCCGACGTGCTTGCAGTAGTGCTCTATCCCCAGACCTCCTGTCGTCGTGAAAAAATCACGACGGGAGGTTTTTCGCGATTTTCGCCCTCTGGAGGCCCTCGCCGGGCCTCGGGAGCGTCAAAAAACGACTCAGGACGAAGAACCGGTCCCGGGGAAGGGGTCCGGACCTCTGGGGGTCGACGTCGTGAAAAAATCACGACGTCGGGGGTCTGGGTCCCGTGGTGCTGGATGGCGCCGTGGCGCTCGAGGAAGTCGTCGTGGGCGACGTAGCGGCCCTCGACTCCGTACTGCTGGACAGCGACGCGGCGCTAGAGCGCCGGGCGGCTCGCACCATGCAGCCTCGGGTGGGTGTGGGCAAGTTGGCCGCACCGGTGGTGCAGGCCCAGACCGTGTCACTGTCATCTCTGGCATGCCTGTATAGCTAGAGATGCCCAGACGCCACAACAGAGAAAGGCGCTGTAGAATGATCGTCGAAGGGAGCATCACGTGGCATTCGAAGTCAGACCGTACGCGTACAGCTGCGGACGAGAAATGGACGCCAGCTCCAACACACACCCTGTGGTAGTGCTCGGCTCCTTTGTGCTTGAGTTTAACGTGATAATCAACTCCCGAACTGTCGACGGCATGTGACCACGCTCGATTCAGTGCTGCTGGGGACGACACAGTGTTCGTTTTTTATCGTGGATGCCGCAGTGTTGCCCACCATGGACGACACATGCAACGCACCGTCGCAGGTGACCATGCAGGGCGCCGTAACGAGTGACCATGCAGGGTGCTGTAAAGCAATGTAGGGGGGCAGGAGCAGGAGACGAAGGGTGAGGAGGAGGAGGAGGAGGAGGAGGAGGAGGAGGAGGAGGAGGTAGAGGGGCGGCGGCTTGCTGCACACCTTCTTTGGGATGCCAGTGGTGACACAGTTGTCAATGTGGACCACGTCGTGAGACGATTCTGTAAACAACTCGCATCTGCTCTGTACCCCGCTCAACAGTGGGACTTCGCAACATTCTCGTGGAGGGCGCAGGCATTTGGGACGCCTGACGGGCTCCAGAGCAGCCACGGGTCCACGCCTGCCGCCTCCTGGAGGGCGGGGGCGGCCTGCGGAGTTGAAGCGTGCGAGCGTCTGGAGGGGTCCCAGGCCTCTGGTCCGTGGTCGCGAGGCCGACTCCTTCTCCTCACACTACCCTTGCGCGGTTGCTTCGGCCGCTCGTGGGGGGGGGAGGAGGCGGCGGCGGAGGCGGCAGCGGAGTGGGAAACTCAGCAGCGCCCGGGGGGGAGCGCCCCCGGCCGTGTCACCCACTGGTCTTCTTTTGGATGCCCCTGCATCACGATGCCTTTCACCTTCTTGACCTGGGCGGGTGAAGGGGGGGAAAAGGGGAAAGGGGCAGTGGAAGGAAGGCATAGGCTGAGCTGGGAGTGGGAAGGGGGAGGAGAGGGATAGTGGGAGTGGAGGACGGAGGCGGGGATTAGGAAGGGGAGGGAGAGTGGGAGGGGAGGAGGGGCTGGAGATGGGGGAGGATAGCGAGGAAGGAAGAGATGGGGAGGGGAGGGAATGGGAGATGGAGAGGAGGGGGATATTGGGAGAGCAAGAGTGGGGACACACGTGGAGGAGGGGGGAGGGGCGCCCAGAATGCCAAACATGCTCCGTGGACACGAAATCCTGTCTCTTCTTCCTCCTCCTCCTCCTCCTCCTCCTCCTCCTTTTTCTCCTCCTCCTCCTCCTCCTCCTCCTCCTCCTCCTGTATCTCCACCTCTTCCTCCTCTATCCCGCATCCTCCTGTTCGTCATCGTCGGAGGAAGGGGAGGACGGGCAGGAGGAGCGCGACGACGATGAGGAGCGGGAGGGGGAGGAGGGGCAGAAGGTGGAGGTTGAGGGGCAGGCAGAGGAAGAAGAGGAAGAGGAGGAGGAGGAGGAGGAGGAGGAGGAGGAGGAGGAAGAGAAGGTGGAGGAGGAGGAGGAAGAGAAGGTGGAGGAGGAGGAGGAGGAGGAGGCGTCTGGCCGAAACTGCTCTTGCATTTTTGCCCACAGGGGGCAGGCGGAACCGGCCTCACCCTGTGCGCTGCTGGCAAGACCAGACGCTCTGAGAGCCCCAGCGCAGCAACCGCCGAACACGAGGCGTGCGCGACCCAGGAACGGCGTGGCACCGCCGGCTCGCACGGTGCGAGGCACTGACAGTCTGGGAGCACTCCCCAGAAGATCAGAAGGCTGCCGATGGCTGAGTTGAGGCAGACAGAAGCAGGAGGTGGGCGCACAGTGCAGCATCGACGAGAGGCGCCGCCTGATCCAGCAGGTGCCCAAGGAAAAAAGGCGACAATGCTTGCCTAATCGACGGGTCCATTGTAGTTGAGCCCGATCTCATCGAGAAGAGGCTGCGGCCTTGGGTGAAGATGCAGGTCCGTGAGTACTGGGGAGCTGTGGGGCAAGAGATGCTGGAGCAAATCCTGCAAATGGTCCGCTCCAGAGTGCGCCCAAACAGTGCCCTGTCGGAGCTCTGGCGGCTCCTGGGCGAGGGAGCGGAAAGCTTCACCCCAAAAACTGTGGCGCACTCATCCACGAGATCCTCCGTGTGATGGATGACCCAAAGGCCAGCGGCTACTCTCTCGGCGAGGGCAAGGCCGCGGTGGGCCAGCAGCCCTGGAGAATGGCCCGGCAGCTTCCATCCAAGAGCTACTGCCTCGGCAAGGGCAGGGGCACGGAATCGGCTTGCGGTTGGCGCGGCCTGGACAACGGCCCGAAGGCGACCGAGGAGACCGACGAGCTGGACGACGAGCCAACACTTCCTACGGCCGAGTGCTGCAAAGTGCCGGGCATCGACGCCGCCCTGGACATCGAGTGTGACCTCTCCTTCCCGGGCCAGGGCTGCTTTGAGAGCTGTCCGTGCAGGTATACCAGGTACGCCGGCAGCGACGCCGCGCTGGCGCAGGTGAAGAATACGCACAACACCATGGCGGAGTGCGACAAGGTGCTGGGCATCCACGCCGGCCTGGACATCGAGTACGACTTATCCTGCCTCGGCCAGGGCGGCTTCGAACGCGACCCTTGCTGGTACGTCGGAAGTGCGGCCGCGCCAGCGCGGGGGAGGCATGCGCCTGAGACCACGGCGGAGTACTGCAAGGAGCCGGGCATCAACACCGCCCTGGACTTCGAGTACAACCCACATTGCCCAGGTCCAGGCTGCTTCGAGTTATCCTCACAGGTACGTTGGCAGCGCGGCCGTGTGGGCGCAAATGAACTGTACCCCCCAAACCAAGGCGGAATGCTACAAAGTGCCGGGCATCAAATCCGCCGGCACCCTTGTGGGGCCACCAGGCTGCGAGGCGCGTGATTCGCAGTTTCCTGTACCAGTTGTAGTTTGTAGTTTCCAGTGTTACAGTTCTGCTTCTTGCTGGTTACTGTAACTAGTTGATTGACCGCGCGAGGGGGGGGGAGGCCCAAACGGGATTTTTAGCGTCCCCTGGGCGCGTTGTCTGAATTGCTGGGGGGGCTCGAAATCGACACCCCTCACGCAGATCCGCGGGGTCAGGGTCCAAAAACACAGGGGATTTGCCACATTTCTGAAATTCGGTGCCACCCCTCACGCAGATCCGCGGGGTCAGGGTCCAAAAACACAGGGGATTTGCCACATTCCTGAAATTCGGTGCCACCCCTCACGCAGATCCGCGGGGTCAGGGTCCAAAAACACAGGGGATTTGCCACATTTCTGAAATTCGGTGCCACCCCTCACGCAGATCCGCGGGGTCAGGGTCCAAAAACACAGGGATTTGCCACATTTCTGAAATTCGGTGCCACCCCTCACGCAGATCCGCGGGGTCAGGGTCCAAAAACACAGGGATTTGCCACATTTCTGAAATTCGGTGCCACCCTCACGCACATCCATCGCAAGGCGTGGTAACCCAAACTGCGAGAACTCCCTCGGCCCTTTAATCGCAAGGTGTGGTAACCAAGCCCGTACACCATACACGTCTTACCAATCGCCAGGTGTGGTAACCCCTCTTGTGATCAGTTGGTTTTGCTGATTGCGTTCGGCTTCGCATGAAGTTTCGATACTGCTTCACAACAGCGCCAAGGCCTCATGACTTAGCTCTTCCATGGCCCATTCTCCGAGAGAGGGGGCCGGCGGCAGGGGGCGAAGCCCTTACGGATTGAAATATACGCCAGACACCATGGCGCAATACTTCAAGGTGCCGAGCATCAACGCCGGCCTGGACATCGAGGACGGGCTATCGTGCCAGGGCCAGGGGCGTTTCGAGAGCTATCCTTGAATGTGCTGCGACAACCTCCAGGGCCGCGAGAAGGAGCTGCTCGTCTTTCGACCAGCAAGCGGGATCCGAAGCCGAGCACTGGTTCCTGAACGAGTAGAGCTGGCTTCATGTCACGATTGCGGGTGGCGTGCAGCGTACAGTAGGAGTTGCGATGCGAAAGAGCATGTTGCTATGATTCGGGGCTGCAGACATAACAGCCTCGCCACTGCTGGCTCCCATCGGAAGCCTTCCGCCAGACCAGCGCGGATCCCAAACAGTGTGTTCTGCATTATGCTTCAAGTTCGGTGTTTGACTCACCGCTTGATGTAAGCACTGTTCAAAGAATTGTCACGGCGCGCCCCGAGCGAAGATGCAGCAATCGCTCGTGCTCGCCGTCGCCGGGGGCCAACAGTGGCACTGGGTCGTCGCTGGGGGCCGGCAGGGGCACTTTTGGGCGAGAACTTGCAGAGCGATCCAACACACTGCATTGCAGACCAGGCTGAAGGGGCCCAGAAGCACAGAAATACATAGACACACATCCCAGGATTCCCCATCTTTTCCCATATTTTTCCTGGATGCTCGTCTTTCCCCGACCTTCCCATGTTTCCCATATTTCCCGGGGAATCGACGATTATATACCGTACATCGACAAAATGTTGCACCACGTTTGCTGTGCATTGGCACCTGTACTGCATTGCTCTTGCCCCCCCCTTCCCCCCGATCTGAATGTTGGGTGCATGGCGAAGAGCCCCTGTTCCGCCCGGGGGTTCCCGACAAAATGTTGCACCACCGAGCTGTTTCGACCAGCTCTGACCGAACCCAATATTAAGATCGGGGGGGAGGGGGGGGGAAGCAAACGATTGCTATAACAGCGGTGCGATTTATTGTCAGCGCCGGGTGGTGCAACATTTTGACGTCTGTGGGTTTGGTCCCCTCCTGGCAGGTGGACGTGTGAATCCACAGCCTGTGCGCCATCCGGCGTGCGGGACGCTGCGCAGGCCTGCTGACGCGGCCTGGCCAGGTCGCTTTCACGTCGTGAAGTCTTGAGGCGAGCGTGAGGAGGAGGAGGGGGGAGGAGGAGGAGGAAGAGGAGGAGGGGAGGAGGAGGAGAGAGGAGGAGGAGGAGGGAGGAGAGGAGGAGGAGGAGCAGGAGGAGGAGGAGGAGGAGAGGAGGAGAGGAGGAGAGGAGGGAGGAGGAGGAGGAGAGGAGCAGGAGGAGGAGGAGGAGGAGGAGGAGGAGGAGGAGGAGGAGGAGGAGGAGGAGGAGGGAGGAGGAGGGAGGAGGAGAAGGAGGAGGAGAAGCCTCCTCCCGACGGCGCCAAGGTTTCTCAGCCGCTGCAGAGGGCGCGGAGACGAGACCGTGCGAGGTACCGGCGCGTCGGGCTGCCAAAAAGCACAGTGCGCAGACCTGCCAGTGCTCGCGTCTGCGGTCGAGCACCTTCACATCCGCAAGGCGCCGACCGACGCCATGACTGCGACCACTGCGAGGAGCACCCACGGGCGCCGCGGTGCGAGAGTAGCACGTCGTGCGGCCCCAGCAGCAGGCCGCCCCCCCCCCGAGGGCTCAGGTGATGACAGCTGTCGTGCTCGTCGTGCTCGTCGTGTGGGGGGGGCGAGGGGCCTGGTTGCGCCGGAGCAGCCCGAGCGTAGAGCCGAGGCGCGTCCAGGTGCCTGCACCGCTCAGCGGCCCGAAGGCCGGGCGGAGCATCGAGCGTCTCGCTGTCGGCCACGACCTCCAGAAGGCCTACGACGCGGTGGCTCGTCTCGTAGCCGCCGGGGGAGGCCAGCACTGCGGAGCGGGAGCGGCGCGGCCAGCCTTGCCGCGCCGCCGCTCCTGCTCGCGCGAGGCCGCTGCTGCCAGCGCTGCAGACCCGGGGCGACGAGCCGCCGTCGCTCGCGCCTCGCCCCTGCCGTCAGGGCCGAGGGCGCCGAACTGTGCGCCAGCGCAGGCCTCATCAACGGCGGGCTCGGGTGGCTCACGCCCCGCGGCCGCGCCTCCGGCGCCTCCGTCTCCCGGCTCTCTCTCTTGATAATCTCTCCCCCCTCCCCTGTCCTCCCCGCCTCAGGCAGAGCCGACGCTTCCCAGGCCCGCTTCCAACCGAGCGGGCGTGGACGGTGGCTCGGGCACGCGGTTGGGGGCAACTCTGGCTTGGGCCCCCGAGGCGCGAATCTGCAGCTACCCCTGACCGCCCCCAGCCCTGGTGGTTCGGGAGGGCTCGACGCCCGAAGTACGTGTCCTGGGCACCTGCGGTCCGGGGCAATTCTGGCTTGGGCCCCCCAGGCGCGAGCCTGGGCAGGCGAACGGGCTCTTGAGCCAAAATGGCTACGGAGGAGGAGGAGGGGGAGAGAAGGAGGAGGAGGAGGAGGACAGGGAGGAAGGGGAGGAGGAGGAGGAGGAGGAGGAGGAGGAGGAGGAGGAGGAGGAGGAGGAGGAGGGAGGAGGGGAGGAGGAGGAGGAGGAGGAGGAGGAGGAGGAGGAGAGGAGGAGGAGGAGGAGGGAGGAGGAGGAGGAGGAGGAGGAGGAGGGGGAGGAGGAGGAGGAGGAGGAGGAGGAGGAGGAGGAGGAGGAGGGGAGGAGGAGGAGGAGGAGAGGAGGAGGAGGAGGAGGAGGAGGAGGAGGAGGAGGAGGGAGGAGGAGGAGGAGGAGGAGGAGGAGGAGGAGGAGGAGGAGGAGGAGGAGAAGGAGGAGGAGGAGGAGGAGCGGGAGCGGTGGCGGAAGCGGCACGCGCGCCGTGGCGCCACCCGCCTCCCGGGGCTGGGGCCGCAGAGCAGGACGGTCAGGCGGCGGGAGGCTCCCGTGGAGCTGCAAGGGTAGACCATGGCCGCGGGCGGCGAGGAGAGGCAGGAGGAAGGAGAAAGGAGGAGGGAGGAAGGAGGAGGAGGAGGAGGAAGAGGAGGAGGAGGAGGAAGGAGGAGAAGGAGGAGGAGGAGGAAGGAGGAGGAGGAGGAGGAGGGGGAAGGAGGAGGAGGAGGAGGAGGAGGAGGAACGAGAAAGGAGAAGGATGGATGAAGAGTGTGAGAGGTGAGGTGCGAGGGGAAGGGGCGCCGGGAGTGGCGGGGTCGGTGGCTCGCCGGCGCGGGCGGGGTCGCCGGGTCGCTGCGTTGGCATGCGGCAGGGGTGGTGGCGGCCATCTCCCTTCCTCCCCCTGCCGAAAGTGGCCCTCGACCCTCGAGGATCGAGGGTCTGCAAGTCTTCGGTATGTGTGTCTTACCGTTTTTGCGGGGGCCTCTCACGGGCGCTCAGGGGTCTGACTACTGGACGTCCCGGAGAGGCTGAGGCCACGACCCAAGGCGGCACTGCCTAAAGCTTACCGCTCCCTCCGCCCGTGCAAGCTTGTTGCACCGGACTGGCTGCGCAGGGGTGCATGCCTGTCGTCTCCCCTTTCTCCCCCCCTCCCCGGGCCCCCCACCCCTCTCCTTCCACCTCCCCTTTCCCCCCCCCTCTTCCACCCCACAACACTGCCGCCCTCACCACCGCCCCTG
>CAUYUJ010019164.1:114584-164584 GCA_963575745.1 Prorocentrum cordatum | reverse complement strand
ATCGATGCTCTCATATCCTGTGAAGTTCCTCCCGAACCTGGCCCACTCCGCGAGCGCGTTCTGCTTCATATGATTCATCGGTGCAACCATTCCTGCCACCCGGACGACCCCGCCCAAGAGTGCATCAAAGGCTGCCCATGGCCGTTCGCCGACACCACCGAGATGGACGCCCGAGGGTACCCGCACCACCGCCGACGCCCGTGCTCTGGCACCTGCCCCAATTGCCAGTCCGGCGGGCCTGCATGCGGACGACGGAACGTGTGCTGCAATCGACTGGTCGTTGAGTACTCCCCCCGAATACTCTTGAAGTGGGACGGCCATGCGAACGTCAAGTTCGCCGGATCAGTCAATCTCTTTGAATACCTCTTCAAGTACCTCTTCAAAGGCCCCGACCACACCATGTACACCATTGGCTCGGAAGACCGGCCGACAGACGAAATTGCCGATTGGCTACGGGGACGGTACCTGGTAGCCACCGAGTGCGCATGGCGAATCTTCGGCTACACCACGTACGAGCGCGTGCCCACCGTACTTTGCTTGCCCGTGCACCTTCCCGACGATGACTGGGCGAACCTTGGAGAAGATTTCGAGGCCGATGCTGCAGACCACACTACGTCTCAGTTGGAGCGCTACTTCTACCGCCCCAACCGGGAGCCCTTCCTCAGCTGCAAATACACCGAGTACTTCGAACGGTTCATCGTCAGCACGACCTGCCCCGTGGCGTTCCGCGGATTCTTCCCCGATGTGTTCGGCAACCACCTCGTCGAACCGCCCCAGAGCGAGTGGCCGACCCTGTCTACACGATGGCACCGAATACCTGCAGACCTCCCTGTGCGCCCAACCACGGACATGGCGCCGCCGGGACGCCAGAATTACGTGTACGTCCGCATGCGGGGAGAACCGCCCGTGTGCCGGCTGGAGATGAAGTACCCACGGCAGAAGGACGTCTTCTACCTGCGACAGATGCTCCTCCACTTTCCCAAGAGGACCGGGCCTCCAACCTGCGCCCCCCTCTTCTTCCCCGAACGAACATTCCCTACACTCCCCCGACGGCCATCAAACTTTGCACGGTCTGTTCGATTTAGACGTTTCCGGCCCTCCCCCTCCCCCTCCACTCCCCCCACCACCTCCCCTTTCCATAACCCCCACTGTTTGGCCCCCCTCTTCCAGGAGCTTCCAAGACTGCCAATCGCACAATGGCTCGCAGTACCCTACGTACGAGGAGGCCATGCTGGCGA
The DNA here is from genome assembly GCA_963575745.1 of Prorocentrum cordatum. Taxonomy (NCBI): domain Eukaryota; class Dinophyceae; order Prorocentrales; family Prorocentraceae; genus Prorocentrum; species Prorocentrum cordatum. The sequence goes on along the minus strand of CAUYUJ010019164.1, from coordinate 163,346 downwards.
CCGGCATGTTTGCCAAGGAAGACGAGGCCGCCCGCGTTCTGCAAGAACTCGTGGAATTACGGTACACGGCCCACCAGCTGCGCTTCGCCTTTGTCGTGCTCCTCGACCTCGACGCTAAACCAGTGACGCTGTACAACGCATTCGCCCAGCATCTCATGAAGGACTTCCTCGACCGGGGGATGGCGCCGTCCACTGCCGCGGCGGAACTGAAGCAATGCTTGCGCCTTGCTGCGGCGGCGCAGGACCGCGCCGACGCGCTTGCCTTTTTGGACGCGCCCGTGACCGTACAATCAACGGGCGGACAGTCCGCCGGCAGCACTCCTCCTTCGACACCCGCGCCCGCCACGATCACCTTCCAGGCGCTCGAGGCTCGCGTGCGCAGCGATTCAGAGCAGCGCGCGGCCACCGAGACGATCACTGGACATATCGACGCCAATGCATCCAAGTTCGTCTTCGTCCACGGCGCCGCTGGCACTGGCAAATCCACGTTGGCCCAATACGTGCACCACTACACCGAGGCTATCGGCAAATCCTGTGTGAACGTGGCCACGACAGGACAGGCCGCCCTCCTCTTACCTCACGGCGCCACGGCCCACTCCACATTCAAGATCCCTTTGGGCGACGAGGATCCGTTGACTTGCACTCTGGGCTTGCAGACTGCTGATGCCGCGCGGCTAGCTCGCGCTTCCGTCATACAATGGGACGAATGGCCCGGAACGAAGAGGACAGCATGGGATGCCGTCGTGCAGTTCCTGGACACCCTGCGACATGCAGCCCCCGACGCATACTCTCCCAAGGTCATCATATGCTACGGGGACTTCCGCCAGATCCCCCCTGTCCTCAAGCATGCGTCCAGACGCGACATTGTTGCAATGAGCGTGCGTTCGTCGGCAACGTGGGACCGTTTCGAATGCCACCGGCTCACCACCAAACACAGGCAACATGCTGATCCCACATACGCTCGCTGGATCGAGACGATCGGCAACGGAACTGCCGAAGCCAATCACTCCGTCGATGGCACTCCGGGTTACTTGGAATTGCACCTCTGCCCGACCATACTCGATCCCCGCGAAGCCATTGACTTCTGCTTTCCCCACCCCAACGACACCCATGCTTGCGCCAAGTCCAAGATCCTCGCCGTCACGAACGACACCGTTGACGCTTTCAACGACATGGTCCTGGACATCCTCGCGCACACTTACCGTCGCGCCGAATACCACCGATTCAGCGCCGACTCTATAGAGATAGACCGGGACGACCACTTCATAGAACCTCACGTCACGCCCGAATTTCTCAACGTCCAGACCGAACACGGGGTTCCCCCCCACCGTCTTCGACTGGTCGTCGGCGCTTTGTATGAAATAATGCGGAACTTCAGTCCACAGGATCGTCTGATGAACCACACTCGGGTGGTCCTCGTCGCCGTCCACGACAATCACGTGGATGTCGACACGCTGGACGGCAGACGCTTCCCTTTACCCCGGATCTGCTTCCGCTGGCACTTGGCCAAGGGTGCAACAACCATCGTGCGCCGACAATTTCCCCTGCGCCCAGCGTACGCCTCCACCCTGAACGGCGCTCAGGGCAGCACCCTCAACAAGTGCGTGATCGATCTGCGGCGCAGCCCTTTCACGCACGGGCACCTGTACGTGGCGCTCAGCCGTGCCCAACGCCGTTCCGACCTTAGGATCCTCGCCGCCTCAGAGCGACGCACGGCTGCTGGGCACGCCCTCACGAAGAACATAGTTTGGACAGAACTATTGCTAGAGAGTGCTGCCGCTCCTCGCGCCGCGGTCCGCAAACGACCCGCCGCCGCCACGCCGCGCCACCGGCGCCCTTGACAGCGCGGCCCGCCAGAGCCTTGAAAAAGACATACATCAGTCTCTGCATCCACTCGCCCTTGCTCTCCCCCTCGCCCCCTCTGCCTCCCACCCTGACCCCCACTTGGCCAAAACGAGCCGAGTGTCTCCCGCCTGCTCCCAGGACTCTCCCGAGCCCGCCCGTTCCCGCTGTCGTCTCGGGCGTCCGGCGTACCCTGTGAGACCCCCATCTGGCCCAGATTCAGGTAGCCCGCTCTAGCTCCGCGGGGCCCCGCGCAAGCTGTGGGAACCCCTATCCCCGATCTGTTGCCGTCTCGGCCTTCGAGACCGCACGGGCATGTCATTGTACACACTGCGTGCCGCCGCCGTCGAAGGCTCGAGAGATCCGCAGCTGCGGGCGCGCTTCGGCAGCACCGTGCTTAGACCCAGCACACTGCGACCGCCGCCTCCGATGCCTCCCAAGGCGAGCATTAAGAATGCGCTCCTGAACACCGCCAAGGCGCCGGAGAGCACGCCAGTGCAGGGTCAGCGGAAGCAGGCATCATTGTATACCATCTCGGTGCACTTGGAGATGATCGACATCCCGGGCAAGAAGAACGCTGGCGCACGCGTGACCTTTGCAGATGGCGCCAGCCTCAAGGCCACGCAACCGGCCAACCGCCATGGCCTCAGCACTTTGTCGGCTCGCGCGATGGAGCAGGTGGGCCTTCCCAGCACCCCGGCAGGCGTGGTCAGGACGCATGCCAACTTCATGCCGCCCACCGCCGCCGCGAACCCCACGCAGGGCCGCAGTTGGGCGTGGGTGGGCGCCGCATACGGGAACTCTGACGCGGCCGCGGCCAAAGCATGCAACTTCATCGGCGACATCACGAAGCACATCCTCATCGACGCCTTCGTGTCCGCAGACATGGCCGTCCCCGCCACTCCAAACCAGACCGCGTGGAGTGCGCAGGCGAAGATACTTTCTAACCGCGTGTCAATGACCCGCACGGGCACCAAGCACACCTCGGAGCCGTACACCATCACTGAGTTGCTGAACTTCGCGATCTCAATTGCGCCGAATGTGCCCGTCAAGGTTCACAACGCCCTGAAGACGTGGGCTTCCGAGCTCGGCAGCGTCGTGGCTTTCACCCAGCCCGTCACGCCATCGACTTCCTCTTCTTCCACGTCGCAGCCCTCCGCCGGCGTCGCCCCGTCCAAGAAGCCCGCCAGCAAGTGCCCCGTGACGAAGACCATCGCGAAGACGACGGCGGCGGTGAGGCGCCGCCCCAGCTCCAGGTAAACGGCCCAGCCATGTCTCTCGACGCACGTCGGACTTCGTCGAAGCCCGAAGGTGCGAGCCCATGACGGCCCGGGGCTCAACTATTGCCCCCTTGCTTTATACATTCGGACATGCGAAAAAACACTTTCGTTGGTATGTCTCCTTCTCTCTCCATCCCCATGCAAGCACTGTTTTTGGCGAGTCTCCTCACCTACGAACCACACAACGCCACCGTCCTTGATTTCGTTTCCAGGTGCCCGCGCAAGACGTGGGAAACCCCATCGGCCCCGATCTGCGCGACCCGTGGTCCAGTGGCCCACGCAAACTGTGGGAACCCTTAGGACCCGACGTGAGAGACGGCCAGCTTTCGAACCACCCGGCGCCCCCCAATGTGCTGTGTTCCGTGGGGTGTTCTTCGTGGGGTGTTCCGTGGGGTGTTCTTCGTGGAGTGTTTCGTGGGGTACTTCGTGGGGTGTTTCGTGGGGTATTTCGTGGGGTGTTCTTCGTGTCCTGTTTCGTGAGATGTGTTTCGTGGAGTGTTTCGTGAGGTATTTCGTGGGGTGTACTTCGTCGGGTGTTTCGGTGCTCCCAAGATTTTTTCGCGCGATTTTCCGTGGGGTGTTCTTCGTGGGGTGTTTCGTGGGGTATTTCGTTGGGTGTTCTTCGTGTCCTGTTTCGTGGGATGTGTTTCGTGTTGTGTGTTTCGTTCCGTGTTTCGTGGGATGTTTTCCGTGTGATGTTCTTCACACGGTGTTTCGTGGGAGGTGCTCATATGGTGTTACGTGGGGTGTTCACCGTGAGGTGTTTCGTGGGGCGTTTCGTGGGGTGTTCCTCGTCTCGGGTTTCGTGGGGTGTGCTTCGTGTTGTGCGTGTTGTTCGGTACTTCGTGGGGTGTTCCTCGTGTGTTCTTTTCCGTCGGCAGTTTTCGTGGGGTGTTTTGTGGGGTGCTTTTCCGCGGGGTCTTCCGCAGGGTGTTTCGTGGGGTGTTTTTCGCATCGTGTTTCGTGGAGTGTGTTTCGTGTTGTGTGTTTCGTCCGGTGTTTCGTGGGGTGTTTTTCGTATGATGTTTTCCGCGTGGTGTTTCGTGGGGTGTTTTCGAGTGGTGTGTCGTGGGATGTTTTCCGTGAGGTGTTTCGTTGGGTGTTTCGTGGGGTGTCTTTCGTGTTGTGTGTTTTGTCAAGTGTTTCGTGGGGTGTTTTTCGTGTGATGTTTTTCGCGCGATGTTCCGTGGGGTGTTTTCATTTCGCGAGATGCTGCGTATGTGTTTCGTGGGGAGTTTCCCGTGAGATGGTCCGCAATATGTTCCTCAGGGGTGTCTTCGTAAAGGGTTCCGTGGGGTGTTCCACGGGGTGGCGCAACCATTGCCACAGCACAACGAGAGCATAAGAAACGCCAACGCAAACCACACCAGCTGTTCAAGGCTTCGTTGCCGGCAGGAGGATGAAGAGGACAAGGACGAGGAGGGGGAAGAGGAGGAGGAAGACGCAAAGAAAGAAGACAAATAGAATGAGGAGGGGGACGACGACGACGACGACGACGACGACGCGAAGGACGAAACCAAGAGATTGGCTACTCCTGAAGGGGAGGACCACCGCACGCTTCTCGGAGTCGCGCGCAAAGACATAATCGTTAGATTTCGTGGGCTTCCTCGTCCTCGCCGCCGTCGTCGTCAGCTTTTCGTGGGATGCTCTTCGTGGGGTGTTTCGTGGGGTGTTCTGCGTGTCGTGTTTCGTGGGGTGTGCTTCGTGTTGTGTGTTTTGTTCGGTGTTCCGTTGTTTTTTCCGTGTGATGTTCTTCGCGCGGTGTTTCGTGATGTGTTTTCGTGTGGTCCTTCGTGGGCTGTATTTCGTAGAATGTTTAGTGGAGAGTTCTTCGTGTCGTGTTTCGTGGGGTGTGTCTCGCGTTGTGTGTTTTGTTCGGTGTCTCGTGGAGTGGTTTTCGTGTGATGTTTTTCGTGTGGTGTTCTTCGTGTGATGGTTTTAGTGTGATGTTCCGTGGGGCATTTTCCCGTGGTGTTTCGTGGGGTGTTTTCCGTAGGGTGTTTCGTGGGGTGTTTCTCGTGTCGTGTTTCGTGAGGCGGGTTTCGTGTTGTGTGTTTCGTTCGTTGTTTCGTGGTGTGTTGTGATTTCCTCGCGTGGTGTTCGTGGGGTGCTTTCGTGGGGTGTTTCGTGGGGCGCTTTTTCGTGGGGTGTTTCGGTCGGTGACTCGTGGGGTGTTTTTCGTATTGTGTTTCGTGGGGTGTGCTTCGTGTTGTGTGCTTCGTTAGGTGTTTCGTGGGGTGGTTTTCGTGCGCTGTTTTTCGCGTGGTGTTTCGTGGTGTGCTTTCGCGTGGTGTGCCGTGGAGTGTTCTTCGTGGGGTGTTTCGTTGGGTGTTTCGTGGGGTGTTCTTCGTGTCGTGCTTCGTAAGGTGTGTTTCGTGTTCTGTGTTCTGTTGAATGTTTCGTGGGGTGTTCTTCGCGTGGTGCTTTTCGCGTGGTGTTTCGTGGAATGTTTTCGTTTCGCGGGAATGCTGCGCATGTGTTTCCTGGGGTGTTTTCCGTGGGATTGTTCACAATACGTTACTCGAGGGGTGTCTTCGTAAAGTGTTCCGTTGGGTGTTCCGTTGGGTGGCACAGCCATTGCCACAGCAAACGAAAGTGAAAGGAACTCCAACGCAAACCGCACCAGCTGTTCAAGGCATCGTCATCGGCAGCGCATTTTTAACGAGATTCCCACAGATTTTCACCGCACCCATGCAAATTCCCACACAGCACAGGAATGTTTCCACATCGCAGAAGCAAGGGTGTAAGCCGTCCCATCATCTGAACACTGTTCTTCCGTAGCCAGCTTCTGGCTCAAGGAACTCTTGGAACACAACAGGACACGAAGACATACAGTATGTCGAAACGCCGCTTTGCCTCTTACTGCGCATGCGGTTGCGAAACTCCAGTGCCCGAGTCCCGCCTCACGTCCACTCGGCGCGAAGCATGGGTACTCCATGTCAACGAGGAAACTCACCTCTTAGCGCGATGGAGCTGTCTGACGGTCTTCTGTTTAAGTCATAAGAAGGCCAGAAAGCCTGCCATTGAGCTTTGCGAGAAATGGAGACCCACACGTGGAACAGGCGTGCAACTCTGCGCATCTACCATCGAGGGCATCAAGACCGGCATGGTGCTGACTACTGACGGCACTTTGGTTTCACCCCAAGAGTGGTCAGCATCGCGAGAGAAGTCGCAGAGGCCCACCAAAAAACGCAAAGCTCCGTCACTGACCGTGGCGCTGCGGCATACAGCGACAGAGTTCGATCCGGGCCGCGTGGCGGATTACTGTCGCATGACACTCTTCTTCCTTGCCGAGTGGCTAGACCGGATTGGCGAGGGCATTGATGGCGCCGCGGACGAGTTCTTCCTACAGTTTCCCTCGGAACAACAGAAGGCCCTGCGAGGGCCCCAGGCTCGCGCACGCAACAACTTTCATTACAAATTTGACACCACTCACTTGCACCTGCATACGCAATGCATCCCAGCCGACGGGCCGCTCTTTCTTGGCAACCTCGTCATAGACCGGGTCGTTTTGAACAGTGCCTCCAGACTGAAAGCAATGAAAGCGCCTTTCAAGTTCAACATGGACGCAGATTCTTTCTTGAAGAAATACGACAACAAATGGATAGAACCTCGGTGCGCAGAGACTGGCGCGCCTGTTGCGGGAGCGCCGCCTTCGTCCTTGCTTGGGTCTGCCAGAGGAGTTCTTTCGACTTTTGGCAAAGACACACATCGGGAAAATTGTGCAGAATATGTCCACTGGGTGTGCATGGCCAACGGGGCTCGTTGCCGCGCCGTGTGGGCGACCATCCTCGAGGGCCCCCGGATTTCTGGGGTGACCCAAAATGACCATGTCATTAAATGTTTAGGTGAGCTGCGTCTGCGCGGCATTCTGGCCGACGTGGTGGCCCGGGACATCGGTACGCAGTACCCGGACCTCTTCGATGCACCTTCCTGTACTCGTGCAGGTTACTACGCCCACATCGGCCTGATCATGCTCGGCGGTGAAGACCGCCCCCAGGCAGACCGACTCGCCGAGAAGGGCGGCCCCGATAGTGTCAGCAAATACCTGTGCGACCTCTTGCGTGTATTTCCAGATGCTATCAAAGCTGTTGCATCTGACCTCGGTCGGAAGGGGCAGAAATTGATAAACAAATTGGAACATTATGCTTCTTTACAGGATGCACAGATGCTGGCGCACCTCGCGTGCGAATATCGGAAGCTGTATTATCCAAAGGGCCGGCCATACGCCGGGGGCCGTACTTCCCCTACAGAGTATTGTAAATTACTACGTCAATTTCTACGACAGTGCTCATAGATATTTGCCAGCGATCAGGTTGATATGATATCATTGTTGTTGCAATGTACTTGCCCGCCTTGGCACACACAAAAAGCATCATTAATTTGCGGCGCCGGGTCCCCGGAAAACCACCGCTGCGGTTTCTCCGCTCGTTTTCGCCCCTCTCGCTTTCCCGGGATTCCTCCTCAGCCCTGTGGGGGCCGAGCGAGAAAACCGAAAGAAACAACACCACCTCCAGAAGGGCCGTTTTCGTCATCGTCTTCGTTCTCCTCCTTTTCCGCTTTCCCGCTGCGCAATCGCCATCGTCGCCGTCGCTGTCGCGGTCGCCGCCCCCCCTCTGCGCGGGGGTCGAAGGCCCTTCCGCGACAGGCCCGATCTAGGATGAGGAGGATGAGGAGGAGGAGGGGGAGGAGGAGGAGGAGGAGGAGGAGGAGAGTGGGACCAGAGGGAAGAACAGGAGAAGGAGGAAACGCAACTAGCATTCCTTGGCGTTCCCCGAATCCTCACAAGGCTGCCCATCCAGAAACGATGTCCGGGCGACTTGAAGTGTTGTTGAGACGGGATTCCCCGAGATCTTTTGGAGCCATCTTGGGCCTCTCTTCGGATCCTCTTGGGCACTGCTGAGGCCTCTTGGGGCTCTCTGAGCGTTTGCTTAGCCCCCTCAGGGAGCTCTTGCCGAGAATCTGCGAGTTCTCTCGGAATCATCTTCGAAGCCAGCGTTGAAGAAGCAAGCAGGGCGGCAACAAAAGAGGTCCCCCCTGTCTCCCCTTTCCGCTGGCCCTTCCAGGTGCAAGGACCAAGATTAGAAGGCGAAGCGCAGCGAGCCTTAAAGTCTTGTATATATATATATATATATATATATATATATATATATGCGCCCGAGCTGGAGCGCCGCTTCCGCGCCAAGTCTGCGCGGCACCCGGGCGAGAGCGGCGCTGCCGGCCCTCTCGCGCGCGGGCCCCGCTTCCTCCGACACTGGCGGGCGGAGCCAAAGCTGCGCCGCGCCCGCGAAGAAGCGCAGCCTCCAACCAGTTACCCTCTGGCGTACCCAGCCCTTTCTAAATTACCCTCTGACGTACCCAGCCCTTTCTATACATGTGGCGATTCTACTCAGGACCACTCAATGCTGACTGGCATTCTGAAGGACCCGCAGTGCGCAAGAAGAGCACCCAGCAGTGATCTCAGAGGAGCGCCGCAAGAAGAGGAGCGGCAAATCGCGAGCCCCCCATGGGGCGGCGAGGTCCCGAGGTGGTCCGCGTATCACGTACCTCCGCTGGGCCTCCCAGGAGCCCACGAAAGTGGCGACAGTTGCGCGGATCGCAAGCCCCCCATGGGGGCGGCGAGGCCTCCCAGGGCACCGCGAGCTATAGTGGTGGTCCGCGTGGGACGTACCTCCGCTGGGCCTCCCAGGAGCCCACGAAAGTGCTAACAGTTTCGCAGATCGCAGCACCCCAAGGCACCGCGAGCTGTAGTGGTGGGTGGCCCGCGTGGGACGTACCTCCGCTGGGCCTCCCAGGAGCCCACGAAAGTGCCGACAGTTTCGCAGGTCGCAGCCCCCCAGGGCACCGCGAGCTATAGTTTTCCGCGTGGGACTTACCTCCGCTGGGCCTCCCAGGAGCCCACGAAATTGCCGACGGTTTCGCAGGTCGCAACCCCCCGGGGCACCGCGAGCTACAGTGGTGGTCCGCGTGGGACCCACCTCCGCTGGGCCTCCCGGCAGTCGTCCGGGATTCCGTTTCCCATAATTAATAATTATGGGAAACGCGATTGTGGCTCATTGAGCGTTGTTTTTTCACCAAAATTACGTTTCCCATAATTCAGAATTTGAATTCTCGGAATTCCGAAGTACGTATGGGAAACGGGTGACACCCCTCACGCAGATCGGCAAGGTCAGGGTCCAAAAACACAAGGGATTTGCTACATTTCTAAAATTCGGCGGCACCCCTCACGCAGATCGGCGGGGTCAGGGTCCAAAAAACACATGGGATTTGCCACATTTCTGAGATTCGGTGGCACCCGTGACGCAGATCCGTAGGGTCAGGGCCGAAAAACATAAAGGATTTGCCACCTTTCTGAAATTCGATGGCACCCGTGACGCAGATCCGTAGGGTCAGGGTCGAAAAACAAACAGGTCCCGACACTGCTTCAGAGCGTCGCCCAAACCTCATGATTTAGCTTTTGCATCCCACATTATCCGAGACAGGGGGCCAGCGGCATGGGGCGAAGCCCTTACGGACTCAAAATTATGGGAAACGCGATTGTGGCTCACTGGGTGCTGTTCTTTGAAGAAAATTGTGTTTCCCATAATTCAGGATTCGAATTCTCGGAATTCCGCATTATGGGAAACACAATTTTCTTCAAAAGAACAACACCCAATGAGCCACACTTGCGCATCCCATAATACAAAATTTGAAAAACGCGATTGCGGCTCATTGAATGTTGCTGTTTGAAAAAAAAGTGTTTCCCATAACTCAGAATTCGAATTCTCGGAATTCCGAATTATGGGAAACGCAATGTTCCTCAACAAACTGCACCCAATGAGCCACACTTGCGTTTCATGGGGAACGCATTTTTTAACATATAAAAAACACCCAATGAGCCACAGTGGCGTGTCCCATAATTATCAATTATGGGAAGCGCGAAATTTCGTTTCCCATAAGCCAGAATTCGAATTCTCGGAATTCCGAATTATGGAAAACACAGTTTTCTTCAAACGACGGCACCCAATGAGGCACAATTGCGTTCCCCATACTTATAAATTATGCGAAACGCGATCGGATTCTGAACTGTGGGGGGCGCAATTTTCCCTAAACAACCGCATTCAATGAGCCACAATTGCGCTTCCCAAAATTAGGAACTATGGGAAACGCGAGTGTGGCTGATTAAGTGTGGTTGTTTGAAGAAATGTGCGTTTCCCATAATTCAGAATTCGACTTCTCGGAGTCCCGAATTATGGGAAACGCAATGTTCCTTTAAAACGGCACCCAATGCGCCACACTTGCGCTTCTCATATTAAAAAGTGGAAACGCGATTGTGGCTCATGGAGTGTTGTTGTTTCAAGAAAATTGCGTTTCCCCTCATTCAGAATTCGCATTCTCGGAATTCCGAATTATGGGAAACGCGATTTTCCTTAAAATAACAACACCCAATGAGCCACAGTTGCGTTGCGCATACTGGTTCATTATGGCAAATGCGATTGTGGCTCATTGAGTGCTGTTTCTTGAAGAAAAAACGTTTCTCATGATTCAGAATTTGAATTCTCGGAATTATGGGAAACGCAATTTTCTTCAAAAAACGGCACCCCATGAGCCACAATTGCGTTTCCCATAATGTTTCCCATAATTAAACATTATGGGAAAGCGATTGTGGCTCATTGAATACTGTTATGAGAAGAAAATTGCGTATCCCATTGCTCAGAATTCGAATTCTCGGAGTTCCGAATTATGGGAAACGCAATTTCAATAAACAAACAGCACTCAATCAGCCACAATTGCCTTTCCCATGATTAACAAACAATGGGAAACACTAAGGATTTGCCACATTTCTGGCATTCGGTGGCGCGCCTCACGCAGATCGGCGGGGTCAGGGTGCAAAAACACATGGGATTTGCTACATGTCTGAAATTCGGTTGCACCTTTCACGCTGATGGGCAGGGTCAGGGTCCAAAAACACATGGGATTTGCTACAAAAATTCGGCGGCACCCCTCACGCAGATCGGCGGGGTCAGGGTCCAAAAAAACATGGGATTTGCCACATTTCTGAAATTCGGTGGCACCCGTGACGCAGATCCATAGGGTCAGGGTCGAAAAACAAACAGGTCCCGACACTGCTTCAGAGCGGCGCCCAAACCTCATGATTTAGCTTTTGCATTCCCCATTCTCCAAGACAAGGGGCCGGCGGCATGGGGCGAAGCCCTTACGGACTCAAAATTATGGGAAACGCGATTGTGGCTCACTGAGTGTTTTTTTTGAAGAAACTTGCGTTTCCCATAAATCAGAATTCGAATTTTTGGATTTCCGAAAAATGGGAAACGTAATTTCCTTTAACAAACAACACTCAATGAGCCACAACCGCGTTTCCCACTTATGGGAAACGCGACTGTGGCTCATTGAGTGCGTTTTTTTTTTTTTTTTCTTTTTTATGTTTCAAAAATCGTGTTTCACACAATTCAGAATTCGAATTCTCGGAATTCCGATTTATGGGAAACGCAATTTTCTTCAAAAAACAACACCCAATGAGCCACAATTGCGTTTCCCCAAATTCCGAATTATGGGAAACGCGATTGTGGCTTATTGAGCGCTGTTTCTGACGGAGGAAAATTGCACTTTCCATAATTCAGAATTCGATTTCTCGGAATTCCGAATTATGGGGAACGCAATTTTCTTCAAAAACGGCACCTAACGAGCCGCAATTGTTAATTCCCAATATTAAGAATTATGGGAAAGCGATTGTGGCTCATTGAGTGCGGTTTTTTGAAGAAAACTGCGTTTCCCATTATTCAGAATTCGAATTTTCGGAATTCCGAATTATAGGAAGCACGTTTTCTCAAAAAAACAGCACCCAGTGAACCACAATTGCGTTTCCCATAATTAGAAATTATGAGAACCTCGATTGTGGCTCATTGAGTGTTGTTTTTTGATGAAAATTACGTTTCCCATAATTCGGAAGTCGAATTCCCGGAAATCGATTTCCCGTGCAATGTGTGCCGGGGGCCGGGGGCAGTCGTCCAGGATTGCGTTTCCCAGAATTCGCCCTTTTCAAATTGTTGAGTTATCAGAAACGCAAGCCCGGACAGCAGCCGGCCTCCCAGGAGCCCACGAAAGTGCCGACAGTTCCGCTGATCGCAGCCCCCCAAGGCACCGCGAGCTATACTGGTGGTCCGCGTGGGACGTACCTCCGCTGGGCCTCCCAGAAGCCCACGAAAGTGGCGACAGTTGCGCAGATCTCAGCCCACCAGGGCACCGCGAGCTATAGTGGTTGTCCGCGTGGGACGTACCTCCGCTGGGCCTCCCAGGAGACCACGAAAATGGCGACAGTTGCGCAGATCGCAGCCCGACGGCACGAGAGAAGAGGAGAGGGGAACACAGGAAACAGGAGAGAGGGAGGAGGGGATGAGAGGGGAGGACAGGAGGAGGAGGAGGAGGAGGAGGAGGAGGAGGAGGAGGTGGAGACCACACTGCTCTGTTCAAAACGAGAACCCAACACAGGAGGGTTGGGAAAAAGATGCGCGGCGCGAGGGCGGAACAGGATGCATCGCGTCCTTTCGCGCGCGATGTGCGCCTCGTCCCGCTCCCAAGCAGGCAGTTGGCATCTTCGGCGACAAGCTGCCCATGACCGAAAGGCAAATGTAAACTAGGCATTGATCTCCACATCTTGCGTATGGCTCGATGGCCCAAGAGGGTTTCAAGAGCGCTCCCAAGGCTCCCAAGAGCGCTTCAAGAGGGTCCCAACAGGCGTCCAGGGGGCCCCAATAGGCGCCCAAGAGGCCCCCAAGAGGCTTCTTAAAAACACCCCTCCCCCCAGTACAGTTGTCCTGCCATGGGGAGCAGCAGCAGCAGTGCGAAGCACCTCGACTGAGCCCACGCCGCACTGGCACCAGTGCTCCCAGACGTGGCCCCCCTCAAAGTCGCATTCCACCGCCACGCCGTAGTCCCCCACCCCGCCCTCGCTGTACTGGTTCCAGTGCAGCTGGAAGTGGTCGTCCCGTTTGCGGATGTTCACCCCTCAGCAGCCTGTCGCGCCGCTTCCGCTTGGTGTCGGCGCCCGAACACACCCCTCGCCTTGGCAGCGGACCAGGGCACTCTTTGTTCATCCCGTCCCTCCGCTGCGCCGCATATGCCCCGCATTCTCGACAGACGACATAGGGCCCGCATATCTGCACCGCATGTTGCCTCCGCGCGTCGGGCACGTCAGGTGGCGCCTCTTCAAGCCTCGGCTGCCTCCTCGGGGACCGCGACCTCACCACTGATGCACCACTTACCTGGCTCCGGCCCAAGAGGGCCTCGTGAGCCCCACCAGCTGCCAGCTGGGAGGCCCCACCAGGCCCTGCTACATCAGCTGCACCTCGCCCCCCTGCGGCCAGACCCGCCACGGCAGCCCCCACGGCGACGGCAGCCGCCACTGGCCCAACTCCCGTGACCCCCGCAGCCGTCGACGTAGCCGCCCGCTGCTGCACTCCTCGTGCAGCTGCGACGCAGGCCTCGAGCGAGCCCGCGCCAGCTGTCCTGCTCACCACGCCTGCCATGCGCCACGGAGGTGGGCGGCATTCCGCCTCCCACAACTTCTTCCTCATGCGTGCCGCGGCCGCGCGCCTCCCACGCCGCGTGCACTTGCCACCGCCCACGCTGCTCCACCTCGTGCTTCGTCAGCTGGATGTGAGGCTGCTGCTGCCGCCTGCGCCTAGGCCCAGGCGGCCGTGGGGGGGCGTCAGGCCACTCTCCGTTCAGCTGCTGGTGCCACCACCCGACGTTCTGGATGGCCCACTTGACCTTCTCCCCGAGCCTATCGAGCACCTCCTGCCTGCCGTAACCGTAGTCGTCCTCGGCACCGCACTTCGCCAAGAGGTCAACGGCAGCGTTACCCCTAGCGATGGCCTGCTGGCCCACCTCGAGCCTGTTGATCGTGGCCTTCGATGCGTCTTGACGCGCCCCACGCAGCTGCGGTCCAAACCGACGTCGACCACCTTGTACCATATCCTCCGCCACAAGTCCGCGTGCGGCCGCTTCCAGGAGAGGCGCCACCGAGCACCTCGAGCCAGACCGTCGACGATCCCCCGGTGGTCGGTGTAGATCCTGCATGGTGGCATCACCACCTCCAAAACCTTGAGGAAGGCCCACATCTCCGCACGCTTCACCGTCTTCTGCACACTGTACTGGCACGGCAGCGGGCGCCAGAGCTGGATAGTTGGCGCACCTTCGCCGTTGATCGCCATAGCTGCCCACCCAGCCTGCGCCCACTTGCTGCCGCCCATCTCCGGCCCGTCGCAAACGATGTCGCCCGTGAGGTGAGCCTCGGAGCCCTCGTTCACCACGAAGTGGTACTGCTCCTCCGTAACGGTGCGAAACTGCCAGTCCACCGACGGATCTCTCACCAGCCCCCTCGCCCACAACAAGCTGTCGACCTGCTGCTCCGCCACGCGCTGCCAGTCCGCCTGCCCATTGCTCCGCACGTCGCGCAGCTTCGGGCAGACGAAATACATGTGATGCGGCGTGCCCACGTCCTCGCCACGCGCCAAGCAAATGTCCGTCGGCGTGATGTTGTGCTTAAAGAGCTTACTCATGGTCCAGGAGTCGCCTATGAGCACCTTCCTCGCTGCGCTCTTCGCATGCTTCGGGAAGTTCCTGGCCCCCAACACCGCCCTAGCGGGCTGCAAGAAAGGTGCTGGCGCCAAGCTCTCGTGCCCTGGCTCTGCTGTCCACTGCGCCCGCAGCTGTGCATCCAGGTCCTGCTGCAATAACATCCCGACGTCGTTGGGGCAGGTCTCCAATAGGTTGAGCTGTTCCCCATTGCGCATCAGGAAACTGTGCCACTTCGGCCGCGTCCACCCAGCTCTGCGCATGGACATGATGACAACACCTGCGGGGATTTTGACACGCCCCCACTGCGGCTGCATGCCCACTGCGATTTGCCGCTGCTTCCACGCCCTCTGGAGTTGCTCCTGCAAGTTTTCACGCTCGCCGAGGTCCCGCCGCCGTCCGCTGACACGCTCCTCCGAGATGGCCAATTGCCGTCCCGCCTGCGCGAAAAGATCCAGCAACCCGCCGAGGCTGCCGATGTTGTGGCACTCGTCAGGCGCCCGTCGCAGCCTGTCCCCGAGCAGACGTCGGAGTACCTGCTGCACCGCGCCACGCTCGTATCTGCATTGCTTCAGCACCTCCACTCGGCCCACGTAATCCAAGTCATTGATGTACCTGATCGCCGCCGCTCGCCTCCATCGTGCCCGAGCCCACGATCGTCTGCAAGTGGCTGCGATATCTGCCTGCGAGGCCCCCTCGCACCTCACCCCCACAAGCACGGTCGCCCACTCAAGCCAGTCGTCGACGTCTGGGTAGTCCACCCCGCGAAGGTCGGTGATCCACAGCGCCGCCCAGACACCTAGTGCTTCATCCAGAGCAGCGACATCACCTACAGCACCTCTCCCTGCGAGCAAGGTGCCATTGGTGTGGGGGTGAGTGAGGGTCTGCACACCAGCCTCTGGCCCTGTGTGTTGCCGATCAGGTCTTTCATGGTGCCCCTGTTGGGCCTCCCACTTCGCTGCTCTCGCCGCTTCTTCTCCCACCGTGAGCTCCCGCACAGCGCGTGCCCAGCGAACCACAGGAGCGGCCGTGATCTCGCACGCGGGCTCCTCCTTCGCGAGGGCCAGCTGCAAAGTGAGGCTCTTCGCCCCCCTGGGCCCTGGGAGAAGCTTGCCTGCGGCGCGACAAACTTGCTGAAGCTGGTGATTTGGCATGCCCAAGCACTTGCACCCATGCAACACCGACCGCTTCAGCCCGCACTTATACACCAATCCCATGCCTCTTGCCATTCCTTTACCTCCTCGCCGTAGCTGAAGTAACCTGGCCGTCCGCCTCCGCATCTTGGCGAAACGCTTGCCGCTCTTTGCCTTGAGCGCCGTGCCGCTGGAAACCAAGTCGACCCCCAGGCATGGGCAGGCTCGGACAACTGGCAACCCCCTCTGGCTCATATCGCCCTGCACGGCGTCCCTGAGCCACTTGGTACTAGCCATGACCGTGCCCTTGCCCTTTGCACCCACGGAGAACTCCAAGCCCAGCTCAGCAAAACCCGCAATGCTGTCGTCGATCGCCAGCGGGAAAACATCGGCTACCCACTGCTGCGCACCCCTCTGCCTGATGCTGAGGTCATCGACGTACATGCGCCACGTTGCCAGCGGATGCTCAACCACCAAACCGTCGACCGTATCATGAATCACCATTTTAAGGAAACCCACCGAGAACTTGCTGCCTGCAATGATGGTGCACACCGTGCGCGTCTCGAGCGACACCGCGCCCCCCGCGCTGACACGTCCACGTCGCGCCGCGGCAAAACAGGAGCATACCACCGCCAGAACCCCTGTGTGAAAGCCCATGCGCTTGCCCCGCCCACACAGGACGTGCAAACTCACCCTCTCGAAGGCCTTCGCCAGGTCCAGGATCGCCGTGATCGTGGCAGTGACTGCAGGATCAGCGCCCCCAGGGGCGTCCGCTTCGTGAGCCAAAAGAACCTCCCACGCCGCGTCCTCAGCCGCGCGCCCGTAGGATGCGCAGTCCCACGACCTGTGATTCTCCCTCGCCTACGCCTGCAAGTACGGCTCCCTCATGATCTCCCAGACCCTCACCAGGGTGGGCAGGAGGCCGATGGCACGGTCGACCAGCTCATTCTTGGGGATGAGGAAAAAAAACATCGTGGCCGCGTGCGACGGCCAGACAAGGGTCTTCTCTACCTCCCGCAGGATGGCGAGCAATGTCCAGTGCGCGTCGTCCGAGGCGCCCTGCAACATAGACGGGCGCCACCTGTCTGATCCTATCGCCGTCTTCTTCTTGAAACTGCGAGCGACCTTCTTTAGCCGTTCGAAGGCCCCGTCGTTGAAATCGTTCAGCTCCATACGTGCCGCCAACTCCCAGGGCCTGGGAGCTTTCTGCACTTCTTCTCCCGCTCGCCACACTTTGTTCCACTCGTCTAGCGCGTACTGAGCAGCCTGCAAAGGGTCGGCGGAATGAGCGGCGGATGCCGCCCGCCGTGGTCGCCAGACCTCAGCTGGCTTGCAAAGCCTGTGAAGGCCACCTGCCGCACCCTTTGCCGCCGACTCCAACTTGGCTGCCCACTCTTTCCTCCTCTCGTTGACCAGCTCCTGGTCGAAGCGCTTGGACTTGGCTCTCGCCTCTTCCAGGATGTGCTGCTTCTCGGCCCCGCGCCACAGCCCTTCCGCAATCACCTGGCACCTCGCAGCCCAAAGCACACGATCGGCCTGGTCCACCATCCTCATGTTGCGAGCCGTGCCGCTGAGGTTGAAGAGCCTCTCCTGTGCAAGAGCATCGACCAGCCTCTGGGTGATAGGGCCAGCGTTGACCGTCTTCGAGGGCAAACGATCGTAGGCACCCCTCAGGTTGCCCAGAGTCCTCGCAAGCCACCTCCACCAGAGCGCCGCCCCTGTCGGCTTCGGCAGGTTACGACCAAGCACCGGGCTACTTGAGGAGCGCGCTTCTCCCAGTCCACCAGCCCACCACTGCGGTCTGCCCCACTGTAGAAGAGGCCGCGCCAGAACACGCCTGCTGGGCGGGCACCGGGCTCTTTCACAGAGATCGCGCCATTCCCACTCCGCCAATCCCGCCAGCAACGCGCGCCCCTCCACGGAAGCCGCGCCAGACGGCGCCAGCTGTGCGGGAACCCTGCGATTCGTGAGGGATCGTGCCCTCCCCCTAACAGTCCACCAGCACCGTTTGCCCCTACAGAGAGGCCGCACCAGACTGCGCCAGCCATCGGAACACCATGTTATCTTTCAAGGGCCGCGCCCTTCCCTCTCCACCAGTCCCACCAGTGCCCCATCCAGGGAGGGGAACGCCGAGGAGGAGAGAGAGAGAGAGAGAGATATGTTTTGAGCTCAACGCCCTCTCTGCCAAAGACTCTGAGCAATGCAGCGGCAGGGGTGTGCAATGCATTCCAGCAGGGCGACCTGAAGGAATCAAACTGTCGCCTGACTGGCCACAGAAAGAAAATAACAACAGGGACGGGGGGACAGAGCTGGAGCAATACAGAGCAGGTGCACAGGAACCTCTTTTTGCTCCCGCCTCTAGTAACCAGCCCTCCCCCAAAGCGCGACCCAACTTGTGGGGAACTTTGGTTGCATAATTGTTCCACTTTCAGGAGGGAGCGTCCCGCTTTGGACCCATGCAGCAGCTAGTTCGGGTACGAGAGCAGATGCGAACAGTAAGTAAGGCTGCGCGCGAATGCGTGTAAGAGTCGGGTGGGCGGTAAGAGGACGAGGGGGAGGATGAGGCGGAGGGACACTAGGAGGAGGAGGAGGAGGAGGAGGAGGAGGAGGAGGAGGAGGAGGAGGAGGAGGAGGAGGAGGAGGAGGAGGAGGAGGAGGATCGGCCCCCCGTGGCTCTGGGGCGTGGCTGCGCGCCCTCTGATGGCACATGCGTGCACGGCGCTGCTGGGCGGGCCCTGCGGGGGCGAGGGCTTCCCGAAGACACCGCCCAGCCAGCTCACAACCCCAACATCCCCACCCCAGGGCGGGCGGGCGGGTGACCGACCCCGTCGGCTGCCAAGCGGAGCTCGGCCACCACCCTGGACAGGGTGCCTGGCTGGTATTGTGCCCCGCCCCCACCAAGCGGACCGCAGGCCGGCGCACAACCAACCTGCACGCAACGGCACGGCACAACGGCACGGAACCGACGGCACTGCGTGACGGCACGGCACCAACGGCACTGCGTGACGGCGCGGCACCACGGCACGGCGCGGAGGCCGCGAACCGCCACCCTCCAGGAAGGTATCGTGGGCTCAATGACCTCAATCGCGGCCGCTGCCACTGTTGCCAATCCTCCTGCCGCTACTTGAGTAGTTATGGTTCAAGAGGAAATAATTATGGTTCAAGAGGAGGAGGAGGAGGAGGAGGAGGAGGAGGAGGAGGAGGAGGAGGAGGAGGAGGAGGAGGAGGAGGAGGAGGAGGGGAGGAGGATCCGCCACCGTGCCCTGAGGCACGAGGTGGAGCGTCCTCAGGTCATTGGCCTAACCCCTGAAGCCCCAGTGCTCAATCCTGAAGATTTGTTAAAGAGCCCGGACCCGAAATTGCCAAATCTTCTGGGGTTGTCGCGTCCTGCCGCGTGATCTGTCGGCCCACGAGGGCCCGAAGACGGGGCAAGAGGGTCCCAAGAGGCCGCCCAGACGGTCCAAGAGGGCCCCGAGTCGCCGCATGATCGACACAAGACGCCCAAGATGGCCTCAAGACGGCCCAAGAAGCCTGGGACCCGCTCAAAGAAAGCCCTAAGAGCCTTCCCGAGAGGGCCCTGAGAGGCCGAAATTGTGATTTGCCCACTGTTTCCTCAATGTTATAGGTGTCTCGGCTTTTCGAGCTTCCGACGCTCCAAGGCGGTCCATAAGGCCCCCAAAACCGCACCGAGGCGGCCCCAGAGACCCCCCCACAAGGACCTCAAGACGGCCCAAGAAGGCCCCAAGACGGCCCAACAGGCGCCCAAGACGGCCCAAGCGGGGCCCAAAGACGGCCCCCAAAGGGGCCCAAAACATGGGAAACACGAGCCGAAAACCAGAGCCGTCCGCCCCAAGAGGGCGCGGACCATGAAGCCCCAAGAGGCCCCAGCGAGGCCCCAAGAGATTCAAAAGAGGCCCCAGGAGGCCCCACAACAACCCCCCAGAGGCGTCAACACTGCCTCTGGCAGGCCCCCGAGAGGCCTCCTCGACGAGATCCCAACGACCATCCATGAGGCCTCAGACCCACAACCAAAGCACGGTGGCGGGATGGGCCGCAAGGCTACCAGATAATGATGACGGCGAGGAGGACAAGGAAACGAATACGGAGAAGACCTGGCGGAGGGCAAAGAGAGTAAGTTGTGAGGAGGATAACAGATGAGGGAAGAGGAGGAGGAGGCCCAAGAAGGACGAACACAAGGATGAACGGAGAAGGTAGCACACATTCCAGTATGTACCATACTTCCAATTTGCACAGGAAAATGACGACGAATAGACATATGATAAAGAGGCAAGAAGGAACAGGTGTGACAAAAACAAAGGATGACGATTGAGAGTAAGTGTGTCGGAGGAAGGGTTTGTAGCAATAGTGAGTGTGGGAGTTTGGAAATCGGGGCTTAGTCCGACAACGAGCGAACGGATTATGCATTACTTTTATTCCCATCTAGGGTGCACTACCCAGAGCTGGCTGCGGTAACAGGCTCTCCTTCAAGGCCCCATTGACCTTCGGGAGCGAGAGTGAGCACCCGACGAACCCCTCACATGATATGATCTGCCAATGGGTCCCGGGTGCCGTCGGAGATGGCGAAAGCCAAGCACAATCTCTCTGTTCCGTAAAACAGGCCCTCGCACGACCTGGCATCGGCAGTCCAGACAACATGTGCACTGGGAGCCAGCGCCGAGAGAGAGATCGCCGCATCAACGACGACGTCAAGGTCCACAGGGCACGCCAAAGTATATCCCCACATAAAGCCGGCCTGCTCCCAGAAGCTCGCCAGACGTGCGAGTAATTTGGCAGCGCGGGGACGGACGGTGGGCACCGAGAAAATATTCCAGTTCTCAAGCCTGAAACCCTCGCGGCAACCTGCACTGCAGCGCAGCGCGAAGAAGGCCGTGAGCTCCAGGCAGCTTGGGTGACAGCGATGTCGGGACCTTCTTTGGTTGTGAGAGGACACGCGCGTGCTTCTCATGCCTCTGCACGCTCTTGACCGCCTCCCATCGCCCTCGACGACGGATGAGGTCGAGCGCGCGGCCTGGGCGTCGCAGCGCACGAGGCGTGAGAATCAATGTCTGGAGCCCCAACGCCTGCACTGAGCGCTGGATCTCTTTCTCGTGCTGAGGGAGGGTGGGGTGCGGAGAAAGAAGAGCATCCGCTGGAGTAGTGCGCTGGACCATGGAGGGCCGATTGGCAGCCCATTCTGTCCCACGCCATCCGCACATGACATGTTCATCCTGGTTGCCTGTCTTCGCGCGTTGCCGCCCTGGTCGGAAGGCCCAGAAACGACGGCCCACCACCGATCGACCGCAGATGCTCTGGCCGAGGGCGAGACGATATCATCGCGATGCAGTTCGAGGATGCCCGAGGGTCGAGCGTAGAGGCCGAACGGCAGCAGCCCTGCAGTTGCCGCTCCGAGCCCGTCGCGATCGGCCAGCCACAGGAGGGCAAGGAAGGCCACCTCTTCAGGAAAGAGGCCTCGACGACGAGCTCTCGCACCAGCTTCGGCCAACGGCCAACCCTGCAGAGCCTCGATGGCGGGCCCCCATCCGACCGCGCGTGCTCGCAGCTATCTGCTCTGGGCCTGGCGCGACGAGGTGCCCAGTGGCAGGACTGTAACCCGACGAGGCGGGCGCCCCGCGGCAGCGCTCCGCTGCCCTGGCAAAACGGCCCCCGGCGGCGCCGAAGGCATGCTGCGCCGTCGGGCCCACGATGTGAAATTCGCCACCTCTGCGCGGCAGTGCGACAACGTCTCGGGGCCAGCAGTGCCACGACGGAGAGACCCAGGACGGGCAGCGCCTCCAGCGCGAAGCTCGAGCTCCCCAACTGGAGCAATACGATCGCGCCGGCTACGTTTGAGCGAGCAACGACATATGTACATGTACGCCCTCCGCGGTCTTGAATGCACGAACGTCCTCGTTCAAACGCCCTCCAGGGGAAGCTAACCGCGTACGCGTACATATGTTGCTGGCCTCTGAACGTTTGGATAGTGGCGCGTCGGATGGCCCCAGCAAAGTCGGCGCATTGCCTCTCGATCGCTTTGGCAGCCCGCGTCGTGGAGAAAGTATTGCTGGCTTCTTTGCCTGTGCTGGCGCCTCGCGCAGCCGCTGCGCAGCGGCGCCATCGTCGACGCCCGCTGGCGGCGACGTTTTCCCTGAGAGAAGCCTCCCAGCCGACAGGGGCCAGTCGTGTGGACGTGCCGATGAGCGGGCGTGGCCCCGAGACAGCGGGCCCCCAAGTACTCCAAGATAGAAGAGTTAGTAGCAGCATGGCAGGCATCTTGTACGGCACCGAGTACTGGCACTGGTCGAGGTTCACCCTGATGACCCCGGGGGGGCCACAGAGCTCATGGAGGGGGTGGTGGGCTCGCAACAATGAGGCAATCGGATCTTCAATCGGCCAAGACACTCTACATCTCTGACATTCACGGGCGACCCCCGCCGAGAAAATGGTGAGCTCGACCCCCGCCAACTCCTGCTGTCGGGCCCGCTCGCCGTTTTTGACGCCCCTCCTCGAGACGGGCCAAGTAGAACGCGGGGCACCCACGTGGACGCAGAAGGACCTTGCCAGGGCGGATGAGGTTAAGCACGAGCCTCTGAGAACAGCGACGGGCGAAGTCGAATTCATCACCATGGGCCACGACAAAAGCGGGGCCCACGCGCGGGCTTCGTCGACGAACCGCCCGGGACAGCCCCGCGGATCCAGCAAACAACTCCAAGAGTGCCGCGCCGTCTCGGTAGTCGCTGCACGAGTCGAGGCCCCAGGGGGTGGCGGAGTCGGTCTTGCCTGGCGCCGCAGGCGTAGCTGAGGACGAGGACGGGGGGCAAGGAGGTGAGGCGCCGTCAGTGGACACTGCTGGAGTCACGCAGGCCTTCCGAACATTGCCAAGCTCATCGATGATATGCCCCTTCGATCTCACTGAATCGAATCGCCGAGAATCTCTGTCCGCAACAGCGCACTCACTCCGAAGGTGCCGACATCTCATGCCAATGCCACAACCAAGACGATAGGGAATGCAATGCCGAGCAAGAGTGTTGAGGGCGCGGCTTTTGGACCTCCCTCTCTCGAAACCGCTGAGCACGAGCGTCCCTTCCAAAATGACGGAGAGACTGGAGGGTCACGCGGCCCTCCTTCGATTTGATGTGCTCCGTAGGCCACTGCCAATCTCGCTCGCGCAAAGTGGCCCACCGATCCCGGCGGGGCCAGCCGTTGACCAGCGGGTGGGTGCTGTCGCCTAGCTCGACCTCACCTCGGGCGGCGCCTGAGCCTCCACGGCGCCGCGGAGGGGTCGCCACGCGCGCCGGGCCGCCTCGGCCCGGCGCCGGAGGTGGCGGCCGCAGCTAGTCTGGGCGCCAGCGACAGCCCAGCGGCGCGCCCAAGGGCGACCGACTCGCAGAACATCTCCACCAGCGTCACCGACGGCGGAGAGGCCGCCCAGCTCGTCGACCGCGCCCAGGGCGTCCAGCTTCGCAGGCGCGATGCTCTGGACCTGTCTGTAGCGCCAGCGCTCGCGGTACTTCGCGGCGTCGTGGAGCTCCTGCGCCCCGCGCTCGGTCGAGGGGCGCGCGTAGCCACAGGGGCTGGAGTCTCCCATGTGAACCTCGGCGCCAGATCGGAGCTCCGACCCCCGCCTCGGTGACGGAGACAAGCCTGCGGACAAGCTCCATTCCTAACTTCGCAGCCGATGGGCCCAAATGCCGCCGACCGCGCGCCTCCGAGACGAAGGCGCAAGCGCCCTGGAGGATACCTGGGAGCTCGGGCGCCAAGGAGAACATGTAGACTGCGTTCCCGAGCCGCGCCTCCATCTCCTCCCCCCGCAGGTGAGAACGTCTACGTGGAGCGCGGGTTGCCGGGGCAAGCCTCCACGCGCGCCGTCGAGCATGTCAAAGCACCTCATTCTGCGCCTGAAACTCCAGGCCCGAAGTCCCGAGATGGTCACCCTACCATGCCGACCTCGGGCGCCGATGCGTTGGGCAATGAGGGCCTTGCAAGAACAACCTAGCGCCCAGGCCGAGCGAACCGAGGCCATCGACGCGGGCCCCCTCGGCGACTGGGCACGGGGGCGCAATCTCTCAGCGCGCCGCCATGTTCGAGCCAGCGCTGGCAATCGGCAAGACTCCCAAAACAGCTTCTGGCACAGGTAGCGCGACCGCGACCATCCCATGCACGAGCCTTCGAAGCACGCAACGAGCTGCTTCCCAGGTCGGAGACGGTCATAACGATGAAGGGCATCATCCCGTATCTGGTGAGTCCGAAATTCGCGAGCATCGTCAGTCACGTAGCCAGCCTCCACGCGAAGCCAGAAAACCAACTGCACGTCAGGGAAATTGCGCAAGCACTCATCGACGTCCGCGTCGCCAGCGAGTACGGGCATCGACGCGGCACCGCCAAAACCGCTGCGCTGGCTGGGGAAATTATCGGAGAAGTCAAGGCTCACCATGGCCCGTGCCGAGCCAGGCTGCGCTGTAGGTGACCGCCCGAAGCTGAGGCGGGCCCGGCGGGAGCCGAGGGCCGCGCGGACCTCGCCCCCCTTCTTCTTCGCGAAGAAAGGCGCGCGGGGGGCCTTCGCCTCGCGCCGGGACGATGCCGGCCCAACGCCAGCCAGGCGCTCGAACAGGCGACGACGCTGGGCAACAGAACGTCGAAGGGACGGGTCCAAGCGCGGCCCCGGCAACTCCGAGGCCAGGCTGAGTAGCTCGTCGGTAATCCGTTCGATCTGCGCAGCATAATGTCGAAGGAGCTCCGCGGCCTTCGCCGAGGGGCCGCCAATGGCAGGGCGAGGCGAAAGGGCCCCCCGACAGCTCTTGAACATGGAGAAGTCGTAGGCTGCCAAGTTGGCTGGCTCCAGACCGCGCTGGGACCTCGACGCCGGAAGCTCCCCGAGGGCTCGCCGCTCGTCGAGATCAGGAGGTGCCCGGTCACATGCAGCCACTCGCTGGCGTAGACGATGAAGTTCAGCGTCTTGAGCAGCGGTGGGAGACCTCCGTCCAAAAACGTGCTGCATCGGCCCCGTGGGGCGCGCAGTAGAGGTCGCAAGGTGATTCAACGCTTCCGCGGCCTGCTTCGCTTGCCCACCCATGCCGACATGACTGCCGAGCTCGTCGCTGTCGGACGCAGCGAGGGCCAGACGCGAGCCTGCTCGTTGGCGGCGGGGAAGCCCGCGGCAGCGGGAAAAAAGCTCGCCGCGACGGCGGTCGCCCAACGGCCGACGCTGGACCCCGCGACTAGCAGGACCAGGCGGCGGAGCGGCGCCTCCTCCTCCAGCGGCGCTGGGCAGCATCGCAAAGGCCACGCTCCCGTGGCAAGTGCGTCATCCCTCCTGGGAGGCAGCGCGCCGCCTCCCTTGTCGCCCACGCCTCCCTTCAGCTTCTTCTTCAGCTCGACCTCGGCCCTCGGCTGTCGCATCGCGCCGGGGTCGATGAGAGAGCGCTCGCTCCTCGCGCTCGAACCTCGCCTGCTTGATCACTTGCGCCCTGCCCTTCTAGCGACCAGCAGCCCACTCGCAGAAGCTGGCGACGCTGGTCGCGCCAGAAGCGGTGTGCTCCGCCCATCACCTCCTCGAGGCCCATGAAGTCCTGGTGGGCGGGGTCGCGGTCCGCGGCCATCTCGAGCTGCACCTGGCGCCGATCGAGGCTCTCTACGCCCTGGAGGTTGGACGCGTCCACCTGGCCAACCTCGATCAGCAGCCTCATCGTCTCTGTGCCGGACCTGTGCTGGTGGGGCGCCGTGGAACCCGCGTAGACCCCCAAGTCGTTCTGCCAGTTCCTCTCGTACACCTCGAAGCCCGCGGCCAGCCTCGGGCCAGGGAAACCCGAGTCGTCGTGCTTCACTTGCGTGTGGAGGGCGAGGGCCTTCAGCATCATGTATATATATATATATATATATTGCCATTGCGGTGGTGCACTCCGATGATACGGTCGTCTTTCGACGCAGCCTGGCGCTGCTGAAGCCAGGCTTCTCGATCGTTAGCATTGACGCGACATTGACGCGAGCAGCCCAAACGACCGCGCCGTGGACCTCTGCCACCGCCGAGTCGCAGATCTTCGTGAAGCGCCCCTGGCCATCGACGACTTCTGAAGGATGGGCTCGCCCAGCCTGTCGAAGCCAGGTCCCGCGCGTACCCTCGCCATCTCGGAGACCTCAGCCTCTCCGTCGCCATCCGCCAGCACATGAGCCTGCACCCTAGCTGGCTGGATGTACTGGTTCAGCTCCACATGCGTGATGAAATCGAAACCGAAGAATCGCCGCGGTTGACTCGAGCAGGACATGGCGCATTGCGCGCCAACGCGATGTGCCTCACCGTGCTCAGGTCATGCGTGAAGAGCTCGAGGGTCAATGTCACCGTACCCACATTCCAACTCCACCAACCTTCACCAGCAGGACCCGCACGTAACAGTAGAAGCCGTCAACATCATTCGGGACATTCACCAGCACCGAAGTCGAAGACTTGATGGGGTCGCGACCGTGCCCGTCGGCAGGTAGTTGCTGGCAGGCTGCTGCGCCACCTGAGCCACCGCCCTCACCGCGGGGGCTGGCGCCTCTGGCGACTGCACCGCCGCGCGCGGTGTAACCGCTCGCCCTCTCTGCGCCGCGAGGCCGCGCGCCACGTCCCGGCAGCGGAGCAGCACGATGCCGCTCAGGATGGCCGCCGGGAGCGCCGCCCAGCCCCGCTCGTGCGCCGAGGGCTGGCTGGCGCCGGCGGGGCCCGCGCACGTGAGCGAGCAGCTCACAGCAGGGCAAATGCAGTCGGGGCAGGACGGACAGGCTGGGCAGCGCAGCGCCACGGCCTCGGCCGGGCGCCGAGCCCCACAGGGCGTCCATGCACGCTGGAGGCGGGCCTTCGGCACTTGAAGCACATATGATCACAGACGGGCAGTGCAGGTCGTCATCGATAACGACCAGTAAAACATACATACCTATATATATACACACATATATATATATATATACACACAAGACTGCATTGGCGCTGCGCGCCATGCGCCTCGGTCCTTGAGTTTCGCAAGCTAGCGGAGTGCGTGCGTGCGTAAATGCGCGCGCATCTGCGCCCATACGTACACGCTGCATTTGTGAATATGAATGTACGCGTGCAAGGTTATGTACACGTATACGCAAATCGTTTGCGCAACCCTGGGCGCGCATGCACATGCGCATCTCGGCAGGTCTGCAAGAATGTCTCAGGCGAAGAAAGCGGGAACACTATGGAGCAATGCACTTCCGCAGTCGGAGTTGCGAAGCGGGTTCGATTACTGCTTCTTCCTCATCCTTTTCCCCTTGTTTCGTTTGCTACCTGGGTGGTAATCGTACTTCTCCTCCGCGCTCCTTTATCTGCTCCTCGTTCTATTTGTCCTCGTATTCTTCTGTGCCCGTTTCTTTTCCCCCCTGCCTCCTGCTCCTCCTCCTGTTTCTCCTCCTCAGTCCTGTGCCGATTGAGCTGAACCGGAAGAGCTCAAGAGGATGAGGAGAAGGAGGAGGAGGAGGATGAAGACGAGTAAGAGTATGGGGACGACGACAACGACGACGACGAAGAAGGCGACGACAAAGAGAAGGGATAATGAGAGGGGGAGACCGCTTTGTTGGGATCTCGTGGTACGCCTCTCGGGGGCCTCTGGGAGGCAGTTTTGAAGCCTCTTGGGGGCTGTTTGTGGGCCTCTTGGGATCTTTTGGGGGCCTCTTGGGGGCTCCTTGGGGCCTCTGGGGAGCCTCTTGGGGCCTCATGGGTCATGGGGCCCTCTTGGGGCCTCTCGGGGCCCGCTCGCGGCGGAAAACTTAAGTTTTGAATTTTTGGGCGCCCTCTTGGGCCTCTCTTGGAGCCGTCTTGGTGCTCTCTTGGGCCGCCTTGGGCGCCTCTTGGGCGGTCTTGGAGCCCTCCTGGACCGTGTTGGGGCCTTCTTGGGGGCCTCTTGGGCAGTACTGGGGCGATCTAGGGAGCCTCTTGGGCCGTGTTGGAGCGTGGGGAAGCGGAAAAAACGAGAAGGCCAAAAACATCGAAAAACACACAGGAAACTCAACCATTTTAGCCTCTCGGGGCTCTCTTAGGAGGCCTCTTGGGGGTCTCTTGGGGCGTCTTGGAGGCCTCTTGGGCAGTCTTGGGCCCATATTGGGCGTCTTGGGCCGATCTTTGGGTGTCTCGGGGCCCTCTTTGGCCGTCGTGGGGGCTTCCTTTTTCGCGTCGGACTCGCAGGACAGACCTGCTTGGGGGGTCCAGGAGGACCGGAGATCCACGGAAGCACTCTGCAGGAGCGCCCCAGAGGCTCGGGGAGGCCGAAATTCGTTTGGGGGGGGGGGGGGCACCGTGTGCCGCTTTTCCGGGGTCCCCGGCCCTGTAAAAATACCTATACGACCACCCCGGGTGATAAGAACCAACGTCTCACTCGATCGGTCTCACTATCGATCTCACTATCGATCTCAGTATCGGTCTCGCTCGATCGATCTCCCTCGATCGATCTCACAATCGATCTCACTCGATCTATCTCACAATTGATCTGACTATCGATCTCACAATAGATCTCACAATCGATATCACATTCGGTCTCACTATCGATCTCACTATCGATATCACAACCGCTATCACAATCAACGTCATCATCATCATCATCATCAGCATCATCATCATCATCATCATCAACATCAGCATCAACATCATCATAATCGGGACACCGTCCTCATCATCAACACCAACATCATCATCATCATCATCATCATCATCATCATCATCATCATCATCACGGTCATCAACATCATCGGGACACCACCATCATCATCACAATCATCATCATCAACATCATCATCAGCAGCATCGGGACACAGTCATCGTCATCATCATCAGCAGCAGTATCATCATCAGGGCACCATCATGATCACCATCGTTATCATCATCATCATCATCATCATCATCATCATCATCATCATCGGGACGCCATCATCATATCTCATCCTCATCATCGACATCATCATCAGCATCATCAAGATCACCATCAGCATCATCATCATCGTCATCATCGGGGCACCCTCATCATCATTACCAACATCAGCATCAACATCATCATCATCATCACCATCGGGACGCCATCATCATCAACATCATCATCATCACCATTAGAAAAATCATCATCATCGGGACGCCATAATCATCATCAACCTCATCATCATCAACATCATCATCATCGGGACACAATCATAATCAGCATCATCAACATCAACATCATCATACTCATCATCATCGGGACACCATCATCGTCATCATCATGATCAATCAACATAATCATCATGATCATCATCATCCTCATCATCGGGACACCATCAGCATCATCATCATCATCATCATCGTCATCATCATCATCATCGACATCATCATCATCATCATCATCATCATCATCATCATCATCATCATCATCGGGACACCATCATCATCATATCATCATCATCATCATCATGATCATCGTCATCATCATCACCATCAGCATCACCATCATCATCATCGTCATCATCATCATCAGCAGCAATCATCCATCATCATCATCATCATCATCATCATCATCATCATCATCATCATCATCATCATCACCATCATCATCATCATCATCATCATCATCATCATCATCATCATCATCATCATCATCATCATCATCATCATCATCGCGGGACACCGCGGGACACCGGCGGGACACCGCGGGGCACCGCGGGACACCGCGGGACACCGGCGGGACACTGGCGGGACACTGCGGGCCACCGGCCGCCCGGAAGGGAGACATTTGGTCCGGCTGCGCCTCAGCCACACGGGACACCGGCGGGACACCGGCGGGACACCGCGCGCCACCGGCCGCCCAGCGGAGAATCATTTGGTCCGGCCGCGCCTCAGCCACAGGAGCTTTCCTTTCGCCCGCCCACGCAGCTTCGCCTCGCCCGCACGGCACGCACGAACACGAAACCGAAATCGATTTCCCGGTAGGGGGGCTCTCCGTTCCACTTCGATCTCACCCCCCAACCTCCGATATAAATAGGAATATATATATATATATATATGTGGTACGAGACCATGATGGGGGATATCTGGAATACTAGGGCACAGAACATGGTGATATAGGCTGCCATGGGTGACTATGAATGTGAATAGGAGGACGAGTCGGAAATTGAGTAAACGGCGAGTTGTAGCAGGACAAGGATAGAGAGGAGGACGGAGAAGAGGATGAACAGGAAGAAAAGATGGACGAGGAGGAGGACGATGGGGACGGAACAATGTGGTGACGGCTGAGATCGCGGCAGTGTGGCCCTCGCGACTGCTGTAGGCTCTCCGGTCGTCCGGCGGGTTCATGACGGTGCTCGGTCGCACCCGCAACTGCTTGCCGGGGATGCTCGTACTGCGCCGAGGGGCCACCGTGGCAAAAGCTGACTGTCAGGTGGCATTGCCAGGGGCAGCTGGATAACAAGCCTGCGTCCCTGGATCGGTCTGCAGTTCTGTCCCTGCCTCTATTCGTGCGTGGGCCTCTGACTGCGTCCGTCTTCAGCACTGGAACGAGGGCCCGTGCAGCGGCTGGGCTCAGGAGGAGGCGGAGGCGGAGGAGAAGCACACACACCCAGGTTGGCCTCAGCAAGTGTGCAACGTGAGGTGGTCGCGGCAAGAGTCTGTGTACCACGTGCTGTTGCCACTGCCTCTCTGTGCCCTTCCCGCCTCTGCCTCTACACCCTGCGAAATGCTTAAGAAATCATGGGTTAAGAAATTCATAGTCTCAGAATTTGAATAAAAACCCAGAATTTCTGTCAAAATCTTGGGATTTACACTGAAACGTTAAGAATAATCGAGACTCTGGCCGAAAACTTGGGTTTTCTTAAGCATCGCCTGGAGTGTACTCCTGTATCGACGTCGATGTCATTCTCTGGCATGTCTTCAAGCGATGGGCCCGCGGCAAGGCGAGAGCTCCACCTTGAGCTTGGCCCCTGGCCAGTGCCGGGGCGAGCGCACCCTTCCGAGCCGAGAACGCGGCCGCCGCCGATGCGAGAGCGCCGCTCCGAACCTAGGAATGTGGCCAGCGCTGAGGCGACCTCTTCCCTCTCTCGCCCTCTCCTTTAACACAGGGCTGGGATCGGGATAACTCGCTCCAGAGCGTTCCGGAGCGCTCCCAGAGCGTTCCGGAACGCTCTGGAGCGGCCGCGGCGCCCAATACGTCCTCCAAACCCGCCGATTCTCAGAGATTTCGAGTTGTCCCGATCCGATTTTGTCCCGATCTTCGCGTCGTTTGATCTTCCCTCTCTCGCCCTCTCCTTCCCCTCCCTCTTCCCCTCCCTCTCCTTCCCCCCCCCTCTCTCTTGTCCTCCCCTTCCCCTCCCTCTTCCCCTCCCTCGCCCTCTCCTTCCCCTCTCTCTCTCCTCCCGCGCCTCCGTGCTCCCGAGCTCGCGGCCGGGGCCGAGGCGAGGCCACCCGGCCTCCGCTCCAGAACGGCCAGGCCGGCCCGGAGGGCGGCAGCCTCCCTCCCTCCCTCCCTCCCTCCCTCCCTCCCTCCGTCCCTCCCTCCCTCTCCCCCCTCCGAGCTGGGCGCGTGGCCAGCCCCGTGTCGGCGGCGAGCGAGGGGGGGGAGGCGAGGAGGAGCAGAAAGGCCAGGCCGGCGCGGAGGGCGGCAGCTTCCCCCCTCCGAGCCGGGCACGTGGCCAGCCCCGTGTCGGCGGCGAGCGGGGGGCCGCGACCTCCTCGCGTCGTGAAAAAGTCACGACGGGAGGTTTTTCGCAATTTTCGGCCTCTGGAGGTCCTCGCCGGGCCTCGGGGCCGTCAACAAAAACGACTCGGGATGCAAAACCCGCCCCAGGGAAAGGGTCCAGACCTCTGGGGGTCGACGTCGTGGAACAATCACGACGTCGGGGGTCTGGGGGGGGAGGCGAGGAGGAGAAGGCCCCCTCAGGGGGTTCGGAGGCCCGCCGGCCCTCGGAGAAGCGTCACGAGCCTTCCCTGGAGAGAGAGAGAGAGAGAGAAAAAAAAAAAAGAAGAACATCCCAGGAGGCGCGAGGGCTCCTGAGAAGTCCCGCCGCCTTCTGAGAGAGCCCTCTCCTTCTCACTTCCCCCCCCTCGCTCGCCGCCGACTGTGGCGGCGGCAGAAGAAGAGAGGCGGATCCCCCTCTCCACCCGCCTGCCACCTCCTGCGCAGGCCGCGCCTCGTCGGGCCCTGGACTGCGGCAGCCAAGGGTCGGTGCTGGCCGTCGTGGCTGGGGCAGGACGCGAGGAGGCAGTGTTCCCTTCCTTCCCTCTCTGCTCTCTCCTCGCTGCACATCCCTCTCCCCTGTCGAGTGTCTGTCGTTCTCGCGCGACTGCTCCTTCATGGCCTAAGTCCACGTCCAAGAGGGGAAATAGGACAAGGATGAGGATGCGGATGGAGAGAAAGCGCGGATGAGGATGAGAAAGCTACCGTCTCTTATCCGTCATCGCCCCTCCCTCCCCCCTCAACCCTCCCTTCTCTCCCTTCCTCCCTCCTCCTTCCTGTTTCCTCTTCCTCCCTCCTCCTCGTCCACCTCCTCCTCCTGACCTCCCCTCCATTCTGCAATGACCTGGCCCCCTCTCCAAGGTCCTCTTGCCCACCGTGGCCAGGTGCGTCGTCAAGGTGATGTTCTTCCTTAGCAGCTCCACTGGTTCTGGAGTGAGGATGGACGGGCGCTCCCGATGTGGACGGAGATCAATAACAAGAGCGGGTCATACAGTCGGGGAGTTGACCCAAGGAACGATACTTGATGAACGAGGCCCCTTTTTCCCAATACATTAAACTCCGATGTTCCATGGAAAACCTCAGGAAAACCCAGGGAATACTGCAAAGCAGCTGGGGAACACGGAGCCCCTCCCCAACAAAAAGGGTTCCTTCTTCAGGGCCCCAGCCGCACCACATCCGGTGCGGTTGCCGCCGAGGCTGCCAGCGCTGCTCCCTGTCACCAGCGTCGCCACATTGGCACTCGGCGTCGCATCGTCCTCCGCTGACGACGCGCGTTGATGATGAGGATGCTGCTGCGGCTGCTGCTGCCTTGTCCATTTCCTCTTCCTCTTCCTCCTCTTCCTCGTACTTGTTCTCTGCCGCTTCATCATCATCATCCTGTTGGCCGAGAAGCCCACGAGCCGCGCCCTCGTTTGTAGTGCGGCTACAGACAGAGCTCATCGAATCTGCTGCCTGATCAACCAGTGTTTGCACCTCTGCTAGTTCGCCGATCAAGCATACTCCTATCGTGCTCGTCGTCCTCGTTCTTCTCACCTGTTTCCATTTGTTCCTGCTGCTCCCACCCACCTTCATCCTCTTGCTCCATTGCTCGCTTGCTCCTCCCCCCCCCCCCACGTGCTCCAAGCCAACCTTCAGCCTCCCACTGCTGCTGTTTCTCATGATCCTACTCCTGCTTGCGCTTGTCTGGTGTTGCTGCTGCTTATTCTTCCATCCTTTCGACTCTTCCGCGAAACCCAACCACGCTCCACACCATCTCAGGCATGGCAGTCGTGAAGCACACAGGGCGCCAGCGTTAGCTCGTCTCCCAGGGGGCGAAGCTGCCCTTTTCGCGGGCTGACCTGCAACTTCCTCCCAGCAGAACGAACGCGTTTAGGGATAATAATGAAGAGGGTACGGGATCAGTGCGCACCCAAGACTCATCAACTGAAGGGGCCCAAGGACACACAAATAAATACACACAATTGAACATCCCCATCTTTCATATTTTCTGGGTTTCTGTCTTCCCGCCCACTTCCCATAGTTTCCCATATTTTCTGGGGAATCGAGGATTAATTGTGTCTGTGTGTTTCTTTTCATCCTGATCAACGATATTTGAATGAACCCTCCAAGCTCCCTCTGCGTAGACCCCTGCAAGGATTCCTTTTCACTGGGTGAAGTGCCCCGTTGGGAGACAACCGTTCAAGAATCCTGAAGCAAGCCAGAACACCAATGTCGAGATTTCCACGCCACGAATCAACCTGACTGTTATGTATTGAGGATCCTGAGTCGTGCCAGAACACTGTCCCCGAGACTTCAACACCGCGAATCAACGAAACTGTTACGCCCTGACGTACCTGAATCGCTTCCAAACACCATTCCTGGTATCTTAACCATGAGATCCAATGAAACTTTTGCAGCTATTGAAAACGAATGTGCGCGGCGCCAGGGCGAGAACCACACATTCAAACGGAACCGCAAAAGTCTTGCAACAATTCAGATCGAATGTGCGCGGCGCTGACGCGAGAACCACATTTTGAGAACGACCCGCCCTCAATTCGTGAAGCTCTTGCAAGTTGTTCAGACAAATGTGCGCGGCGCCAAGGCGAGAACCGCAATTTGAAAACGAACCGCCATCAATCCGGGAAGCCCGTGCAAACGCTCGAAACATATGGGCGCAGCGCTCAGGCGATCACCGCATTTTGAAAACGACCCGCCCTCAAGTCGGGAAACGCACGCAAATTCCAAAATGAGCGCGCGCAGCGTTATGGCGAGAGCCACATTTTGAAAATCACCTGCCCTCCATTTGTGAAACTGATGCCGGGTCTTGAACTTCAGATCAGAACTGGTAGGGAGGTCTCAAGCGAAACGCCCGAGCCGCCCTCCAGGTGCGACAGGGGAGTTATTTTCAAGAAAAAGGAATAATAAAAAGGGGAGGAGGAGGAGAAGGAGGAGGAGGAGGAGGAGGAGGAGGAGGAGAAGCAGCGATGAGCTGCAACTCCTCTCCAGGCGCAGCGAAGCGAGAGTATATCGCCGCCCGGGCCGCCCACTGCACGCAACGGCAGTGTGGAACAGCTGCGGCTCCAGCTGGCGCTACTCCGCGGCCGCTCATCGGCCACACGCAAGAGTGACCCTGGGTTAGAGTGACCTTTGGTGCGCGGCTTTCGAGGGGCCGCGGGGGGGGCCAAACACAAGAGCGCCAGACGCTGCTATCGCATCGGGTCTGGCGATCGGGGGACCCCAATGCGCCCGCACCGAAGGTCACCCCAGCGGAGAGGCCACTCGTACGTCTAGTCGAGCTCACCCCGCCAGCTCCGCGGCGAGCCAGACCGCGGTCTCCGCACCGTCGTCGCCGCACACAGCGCTGTGCAACTGCCGAGAAGCGTCGCCATGGAGCGGCACACTCAGCTCGGCGCCCCACCGACGGCTATCGCTATCGCTATCGCTATCGGCTCGATGTCCAGTTGGACGCAGCCGTCCTCCCCCCCCCCCCCCCCCCCCCCCCCCCCCCGCCGACGGCGCGCCTCCGCCGCGGGGCCGGCCCCGAGGCGCTGCGCCGGGCCTCTCGCCAGCCAGCGGAGGTGCTGGAGCGCCGCCTTTGCCATGGAGGCCGCCTGCCTCCAGCGCCAGCGGCAGCAGCGGGCCATGCCATGAATTCGCGTTCCCGACCACTACCTGGTCGCCCTCGTCGCCCTCGTCGACCTCGTCCTCGTCCTGGTCGTCCTCGTCGTCCTTGTCGTCCTCGTCGACCAGCGAAGGCGTCGATCTAGGACGAGGACGACGAGGACGACGAGATACACAGCCGTGACAAAAGATGATGCGGGCTTGTAAAATATTGGAATCTCCTTTCCCTCTGAAGACTCCTAACATGGCCTCGCGGCATCCGCGGTCCCGCGGAATAAGTTGTCTCCCTTTCGTTAATAACTCTGTTCTCTCAAAACAGGATCGAAAAAAATACTCCGCCCAATCCTGTATAGAAACTTGGACGGGATGCGTGTCCGCGCGGAGTATTTTTTTTACTCCGCCCACTCCGCCTACTCCGCCGGTCGTGGGCCACGCTGAACGAAGACCGTATAATACTTTGTCATGGCAATGTAGTGGGCGGGGAGCACTTCTTCGAAGTTGTCCTCGCTTTCGTGAGGGCATTTTTCTGCAGCACCTCCGCTCTGGGCGGCGGGGAAGGGGCTGTCCCGGCCGAGCGCCACAACGCGGTGGGTGCTGAGGCCCAGCCGCTGGACCGAGTAGTCGGAAGTGCTGGCAATCCACACGCCAGCGTCTGGGGTCTGGATGAGCAGCAGCCTGTGGTGCCACCTGAGCCCCGCCGCGTCGTCGGGGTAGCCCACCGAGACCCGCGGCTCCGGCAGGTCGAGGGTGGAGCGCGCCATCGCGCGCCCAGGCCCGCCGGGCCCGCTGGCTGGGCGTCACCAGCCCCGTGAGGACGGGCGGGGCGCTCGCCGCCAGAGGCAGAGGGTGCGGGGCGCAGTCGTCCTTCGCCTCCTGCGGCGGCCTGCGACCGGCAGCCCACGACAGTGCCGCCCCCGCCGCCGCGGCCAGCGCCAAGGCCAGCCACCCCACCCCGACCACCGCCCAGGCGCGTTGCCGGCCCGCAGCACGTCACCGCACAAGTCTGGGACGGGCGCGGCGGGCAGGCCGGGCAGGCGGGCCCACGGATCAGCCAGAGCTCGGCGAGGCGCGCGCCGATGCCGAGCAAATCCACGGGGAGCGGCCATGCGCGGACGCGACTCAGGCCGAAAAACTTGAGCACATGTATAGATACGGTCGTGCTCAAACACGGCGAGGCACAATTAATTTCAAAGAGCGGCATATATGTGTATATGTACCTATACGACCACCCTTCGGGTGATAAGGAGGTTCGGGGGGGAGGAACCAACGTCTCATTCGATCGGTCTCACTATCGATCTCAAGATCGATCTCACTATCGGACTCGCTCGATCGATCTCACTCGATCGATCTCACAATCGATCTCACTCGGTCTATTTCATTCGATCGATCTCACAATCGATCTGACTACCGACCTCACAATCGATCTCACGATCGATCTCACTATGGATCTCACAATCGATCTCAAAATCGGTCTCACGATCGATCCCACTATCGATATCACAATCGATGTCACATTCGACGTCATCATCATCATCATCAACAGCATCGTCATCAACGTCATCAAAATCACCACCATCATTGGGACACCATCATCACCATCACCTCATCCTCCTCATCATCATCATCATCATCATCATCATCATCATCATCAACATCATCATCATCATCATCAGCACCATGACCATCATCATCGGGATGTTAGCATCGTCACAACCATCATCATCAACATCGTCATCATGGGGACAGCATCGTCATCATCGGAACACATCCATCAACATCACAGCATCATCATCATGAACAACCTCATCAACATCATCATCACCATCGGGACACCATCATCATCAGCAACATCATCATCATCATCATTAACATCGCCATCATCGGAAAACCATCATCATCGTCACCATCATGATCATCAGCATCATCATCGGGATACCATCATCATCATCCACACCAGCAGCATCATCACCATCATCGGGCCACCATCATCAAAATCATCATCATCCGCATCATCAGCATCATCGGGGCATCATCATCGTCATCATCATCAACATCATCGGGACACCATCATCATCGCCATCATCATCAACAGCATTATCATCGACATCGACCTCCTCCTCATCATCGTCATCGGGACACCATCATCGTCGTCATCATCTTCTTCATCATCATCATCTCCTCAACATATCATCATAATCAACATCATCATGGTCATTAACATCATCATCACCATCGGGACACCATCATCATCATCATCATCGTCAGCAACATCATCATCAGTTAATTAATCATCATCGGGACACCATCATCATCACCACCATCCCCATCACCATCACCATCACCATCACCATCATCATCATCATCATCATCATCACCATCACCATCATCATCATCATCATCATCATCATCATCATCATCATCATCATCATCATCATCATCATCAGGACACCGGCGGGACACCGCGCGGCAGCGGCCCCCGGAAAGGAAACATTTGGTCCCGCTGCGCCTCAGCCAGAGGCGGGACACCGGCGGGACACCGCGCGGCACCGGCCCCTGGAAAGGAAACATTTGGTCCGGCCGCGCCTCAGCCGGAGGAGACTTTCTTCTCGCCCGCCCACGCAGCTTCGCCTCGCCCGCACGCACGGCACGCACAAACACGAAACCGAAACCGATTTCCCAGTAGGGGGGCTCTCCTTTCCACTTCGATCTCACCCCCTCACCTCCGATAAATTTGTGCATATGTATATATATATATATATATATTCATACTTCAGGTCTGCACAGATCCTATGCCTCTTCCCCTCATCCTTCCACTCCTCCCCATCCTGCTCTGTTCCCTCTTCCTCCTCATGCCCCCTTTGCTCTTCCGGCTGTCAATCACTGCTCATGTGCCTCCTCGTCTTCGTCTTCCTCCTCATCCTTCACCTGCTGCGCCTCCCTGTCGCCGTAGTACTCGTCGTCCTCCTCCCTCTCCTCCTCTCGGCCTCCTCCTTCCCTTCCCCCTCACGCCCCCGCCACTCTTACCACCCTGCCTCTGCTGCTCCTTCCTCTCCGGCCTCCTCTTTCAGAGCTGAGCCGGTGGCGGTGTAGTCTGGCGGGTGACGAACGCGCCTTTCCCGAAGTCGAAGCGGGACTCTTCCACCTCGCTCACGACTCCGGGCCCCCTCTCGCTGCACTCCCGCTCTCCATCTCTTCCACTGGCACGACCTCCTTCGACCATGGGAGGCGACGGACTAAGCACATGAAAACAAGAGAAGCCTCTGCAGTCAGCGTCATGCTGTAATGCATGTTGACACTAGGGAAGCAAGCTTTCGTCGCGTTGAGGCAGTGCGCAGGAGCTGCAAACGAGCAACCCA
The DNA here is from genome assembly GCA_963575745.1 of Prorocentrum cordatum. Taxonomy (NCBI): domain Eukaryota; class Dinophyceae; order Prorocentrales; family Prorocentraceae; genus Prorocentrum; species Prorocentrum cordatum. Next base: position 124,881 of record CAUYUJ010019164.1, on the reverse strand, counting down.
AGAAACACGTAGCCACTTACTCTTCTGCTTCTTCCTCCTTCCGCTCATTCTTTTACTCCTCATTATCAGGCCCTCCTTCTCGAATTCCTCCTCCTTCTCGCCCTCCTCCTCCTCCTCGTCCTCCCCCCTTTCTTCCACCAACCTCCTTGCTAAGGAGGCTGGAAGGGAGAGTGCGACTCGCCTCCCTTTCTTTCTTTCCGACACAGGAGGGTTCAAACGACGATATCTACATATGTCTATATGCATATAGACAAATACGTATATATACTCACGCATACACAGCTATATATGTATGTGGCTGTACAGAAAACATGCACAGACATGCACGCACACATGCACATACATACACATACATGCATGCAACGATGTATCCGCATACACACATACATACACTTATATACACACATACATACAAATATATGCACATACACGTATACATATTCTGCTATAACTGTATGTGTATTTACAGACATACACATATACACATGAACATGCACATTTACACACTTCTAGATACATATACACAAATTTATACCCATAGACCTATAGAGGTGTGCGTGTATAAATATATATACATATATATATATGTATATATGTGATGAAATATATCGAAGTACATGCATCTATACACATATATACATACTAGAAACATGCGTGCGAGCGCGCGCTACGCGCTACGCGCGCTTAGGTTCTAGACGACTGCGCAATCGTTGTCAATGAAGGGCCTCCCTTGGCGCGTGGAGGTGCTGGACCTTCTGGGGGGTAGCTTAAGGTTCGGTGGGCGGTCGCGGAGCCGTGCCGGTCTTGGGGGCCTCTGAAGACGTAATGGTGCGCCCGAAGCTCGACAAGTTGAGACCTTTGCAAACACATGAAAACCTAGGGCAAATCATAGGTTGTTGTCTCTTGTGGCCATCTAGGGAGCGCTCATCGAGTCCTCTAGGGCCGTCTGGGGGCATCGTGGACGGAAAACTCAAAATATCGCTTCGGGCTCCTGCGCTCGGGACCCTTCTTTGGGCGCTCTTGGGGGGCTCTTGGCGATCCGTCTCGGGAGGGTCTTGGGGGCCTCTTGGGACGTCGTGGAGCGCTGGAAGCTGGAAAAGTAGAGAGCCCCGAAAGCATTGAAGAACCTCGGAAAATCCATGGTTTTCGCCTCTTGGGGCCCTCTGGGGAACGCTCGGTGAACTCTCTTGGGCCGTCTGGGGGCATCTTGGGACGGAAGGCTCGAATTGTCCTTTCGGGCTCCTGCTCGTGGGCCCCTCTTGGGGCCGTCTTGGGGCTCTTGGGCCATCTTGGGCCCCTCTTGGGGCCGTCTTGCGGCCCTCTTGGCCCGTCTTGGGGCGGTCTTGGGGGTCTCTTGCGCCATCTTGGGGCGGTCTTGGAGGCCTCTGGGACGTCGTGGAGCGTCGGAAGCTCGAAAATCGAGAATCCCCCAAACATTGAACAACCTATGGTAAATCAATGGTTTTTGCCTCTTGGGGCCCTCAGAGGAGCGCTCGTCGAGTCCTCTTGGACCGTCTTGAAGCTATCTGGGACTGCCTGGAAGCCCCGCGGAACACCTCGAAGCCTTCTGGTGTCTCTGTGACGCCACTTAAGTCTGTCTGGGCGGCTCTTGGGCCGCGTGAGAGGGTGTCCGGGGAGCCCAGAGCCCCCATTGCGACCCGAAACACCTGAGAGAAGGCCCCAAACTCTGTGCCCGGTTCTATGTATATATATATATATATATATATATATATAGAGATATACGTGTGTGTATATATATATGTGTATATATATATATACACATATATGTGCGTGCACACATATAGTCGTGTGTATGTGTACGTATATAAATATACTAGAACCATCGCGCGCTTCGCGCGCGCTCAAGTTCTAGCTAGCTTCTTGGGGCCTCCTCGGACCATCCTGGACTGCTTCTTGAAGTCGACATGGGACCTTCTTGGCATGTCTTCGGGGGCCCCTTAGAAAGAGTTTTGAAGCCTTGTGGGTGCCGTCTTGGGGCCTCTTTTAAGCTTCTTGGGGGCCTCTTGGGGCCTCTTGGGGCCTCTTGGGGGCTTCCTGGGGGCATCTTGGGCCCTCTTGGGGGCATCCTGGGGCAGAGAGCTTGATTTTTCAGTTCGCGGTCCCTCTCTTGGGACCCTCTTGGGCCTTCTTGGGACCCTCTTGCGCCGTCTTGGGCGGCTCTGAGGCCGTCTCGGGGCTCTTTCGGACCGTCTTGGGGCCCTCTTGGGGGCCTCTTGGGTCGTCTTGGAGCGGTTTTGGGAGCCTCTTGGGCGGTGCTTTAGCGCCGGAAACACGAAACAGCGAGAATGCAAACAAAACCAAAAAAACATGAAAATCAACGATTTAACCCTTTCGGGGCGCTCTTGGGCGGCATCTTAAAAAACTTCTTGGGGCGTCCTGGGGGGCCTCTGGAGCAGTTTCAGACGCCTCGTGCGTCGCCGGAGGCCCCTGGACGGCGTCTTGGGGGTGTCTCGAGGCCGCCTGGGGCCGTCGGGATCGCTGTCTGAGGGCTCCTCGGGGCGATTTTCCGCCTCCAAGAGGCGGGCCCCGGGCCCCGGGCCCCACGTTTGCGGTCGGGGCCCCTGCCCCCTGCCCCCGGCCCCCGGACCCGGTCCCCCGTTGTTTTGTTGTGTGTGTGTGTGTATATATATATATATATATTCTCATACGCACCTCTCCGAGGGAGTAGAGCTCAGAGGCGATTAATGCGTCCGTCGTTCGCGATTTTTCTGGCCGTTTCGCTCGGGACATCCTCGAAATTCTGAAAATCCGTGGCACCCCTCACGCAGATCGTGACGTCAGGGTCCAAAAACACATAGGATTTCCAACATTTTATCATAAAACCTTCAAAAACACATGGTAATTTCAATGATTTTGACTCCGATTCTCAGAGAATGGCGGTTTCGCCTGAGACATCCTCCCAAAATCGAGCCCCAGACCCCTCCTCGGAGCCTCCTGGGGGCCTCCTGGAACCTCCTGGGGCCTCCTGGGGCTTTCTGGACCTTCTGGTACCCCAGACCCCGCCTCGGAGCCTCCTGGAGTTCTCCTGGGCCTGCTGAGGCCGCCTGGGGCCTCCTGGGGCCTCCTGGGGCCTTGGGGCTTCAGAACTACATGCACACACAGAGACACAAATCACGCCCAACACATCACACGCTAGACAAACATAACATACACACACACACACACGACAACACGCAAAAAGCACGCACCACACAAAGCACACATCACACACACACAACACTCACAATCCTGGGGCCTCCTGGAGCCTCTCTGGTATCCAAGTCGGGCCTCCTGAGGCTTCCTGGGGGGCCCTGGTACACACATCGCAAGGTGTGGCAACCCCACTTGCGCTCGAGTGCGACTTCGCTGTTGCATGTCACTCCTGCTTCAAACGCCCCTTCAGCTTGTTGTATGAGCCTGGGCACACACGTGCCACTTGTATACATATATTATATATAGTATATATATATATATGTTATATTATATATATATACATATATATACACACATTGGTGTTACAGAGCAAACCATACTAGACCCACGCGCCTGCGCTTCGCGCGCTTAGGTTCTAGCAGGCCCCAGGCCTTGACGAGCTCACAGCTACACTGAGGTAGTGGCCCACAGATGGTTTGAACGGGAAGAAGAAGAAGAAGAAGAAGTGTCCATGACGCTGAACGCATTATGGGCAATGAGAAGTCCACGCATGTCAATCCGTATTCCAGAAGGCTTTCGGAGAAGCTCGTTGCGTAGGGGGGCGGAGGCCTGATGAATCGGGTTCCCAGAAGGCCATCTGTCAACATGGTTTTTGGGGGCGTCTTGAGGAGCCTCTTGGGGCGTGCCGTCGTCGTCGTCGTCGTCGTCGTCGCCGTCGTCGTCGTCGTCGTCGTCGTCGTCGTCGTTGTCGTCGTCGTAATATCGTCGTCGCCTCTTGGGGCGCGTCGTCGTCGTCGCCGGATGGACCCCTCCCAGGAACCATCCAGCACAGTTTGCCACTCCAGGTCGAAGCCCGACGACCCCAGGGCCCGAGAGCGGCCCCCGAGGGCAGAAAGCGAAAAGACAGCCGTTTCGAACGACGAAGTCCGAGGTTCGTCGTCGTCTTTGTCGCCGCCGCCGCCGCCGTCGTCGTCGGCAGACGTCGGCAGAGAAGGCGATCAGTCATGTTCCCAGTCAACTTCCCAGACAGCTCTCCGGTAGCGTGATGGTATTTCGGAGCCTCCGGAGACTCGGGCCCGTGATGAACCGTGTCCCCGGAAGGCTTTCTGGGGACATGATCTGTTGGGGTGTGTTGGGGTGCCTCTTGGGCGTTCCCTGGAGGCCCCTTGGGGGCCTCTTGGGGCTTCCTTGGGGGCCTCTCGGGCTTCCTTGGGAGCCTCTTGGTGGCCTCCGGGGGCCTACTGGGGGCCTCTAGGGCCAGAGACCTCGAAATATCGGTTCGTGGTCCCCCCTTGGGCCCCCTCTTGAGACGTTCTTGGGGCGCATTTGGGTTCTGGGGAGCCTCCTGGGCTGTCTTGGGGCCCTCTTCGGGGCCTCGTGGGCCGTCTTGGAGCGATCTGAAGGGCCTCCGAGGCCGTGAGGGAGCGTTGGGAGGAGGGAAAAGCGAGAACGCCCAAATCCTCCAGAAACCCTTCTGAAAATATATGGATTTTGCCTCCCAGGGCCCTCTTGGGGAGCCTCTTGAGCCCGTCCTGGAGCGTGTTGGGGTCCTCATCGGCCGTCTTGAGGGCATCTTGGGCGTCGTCGGGGCCTCTTGGGACCGTTTTGGGCTCTCTTAGGCCCCCATTAGCCTGTCGTGGCCCGTTTCGGGGCGGGCCCGGGCCGTCTCGGGAGCTCTGGGACCACCCCAAGAAACTCTGGGGGGGCGCCCACGGGGGGCACGGGCATAAGCCTGGCCCCCCCCCCGGCTACTCTGATTGTTTGGTTTAGGTAGTTAGGTAGATGTGTGTATATATATATATATATATGTATGTATATGTCTAGACATATACATGTATACATATATATATATATATATATATATATATATAGATGTAGATAGATGGACTGATACATATATAACGTTAGGTTACACATTTAGAGCGATATATCGAAATATCATCCAATACATCGACATATGTGCATATATAAGAACAAAGGTAAACACGTATTTATACGTACATTTAGAACAATAGCTAAATATATATGTAGATATCGAAAGAGGGAGATCGGAGGAGGGGGAGGAGGAGCAGGAGGAGGAGGAGGAAGAGGAGGAGGAGGAGGCAGAGAGGCAGGAGGAGGAGGAGAAGGAGGAAGAGGACGATGAGGAAGAAAACCTCGACCTCCCGTCCAGTCTTGCACTCCCGTCCTGCTCTCCGTCTCTCCCTCCTCTCTTCCCTCATTCATTACACCTCATTCCCCGTCCCCCCCCCGCCCAGTCTCTTCTCCCTTCCCACTCCCGCGAGATCACATCGGGAGCAGTAGCAGGATAAGAAGGCTGATGGGGGAGAAGATGGACGAAAGATGCGAAGAACAATGACGTCGGATGGTGAGGATGAAGAGGTGGACGAGGAGAGAAGAAGGAACATAAACCTCTCCAACGTAGCCGAAAATGCCGTCCATGACCAAATAGATGTTGAACGCGTGGTCGTGCACCTGGTAGACCACGTCCTGAGGAGGATCAGGAGGAGGAGGAGGAAGGGGGGGAGGAGGAGGAGGAGGAGGAGGAGGAGGAGGGGGAGGAGGAGGAGGAGGAGGAGGAGGAGGAGGTGGAGGAGGAGGAGGAGGAGGAGGAGGTGGAGGACGACAACGACGGTGACGATAACGAGGAGGAAATAATAAGAGGGGATGAAGAGAAAGATGATGAAGGGCATTGGATGGGGTGAAGCGGAGGGGAGACTGGGGACGAGGAGTGTTGCAGGATGGTGGGGGAAGAGCAGGACAAACAAAGAGAGGAAATGGTGATGGTGGAGGGCGCCGGGGGGAGAGATGGGGGAGAAGGATTGCTCCTCCTCCTCCTCCTCCGCAAATTCCTCCTCCTCCTCCTCCTCTTCCGCCTCCTCCTCCTCCTCCCCCCCTCCTCATCCTTCTTCCTCCTCCTCCTCATCCTTCCTCCTCCTCCTCCTCCTCCTCCTCATCATCATCATCAACTTCGTCCTCGTCCTTTCTGTCCTCCACCTCCTGTTCTTCATCCTCCATCGCCGTCCCCCTCCCCCTCGTCCTCCTCGTCCTTTCCCTTCTCTTCCTCGTCATGTTCCTTCTTCCCCTCCACCTTCTCATCCTTCTGGTCCTCCTCCTCCTCCTTCTTCTTCTTTCCTTCCTCTCGCTCCATCTGCTGCCTTCCTCCTCCTCCTCCTCCTCCTCCTCCTCCTCCTTAAGCACGGGTGGCCCAAGGCATCGTACCCTTTTGGGCTCGAACTTGCCATGGGGCGCCCAACCCATTGCGTTCTCGTTGGCGCTTGGGGAGCTCCCACCAAATAATCGACCGTAATGCTCGTCGCATTTCACGGTGGCTATTGGCGTGAGATGGCTCGAATGGGCGAACTCAAGTACAATGTTGAGCAGATGTGTGTTGTGTTTGCGCAGGGCAGTGGCCAGCCGCATCCTCACAATTCGCGCGTATTTCTTGTTCAACAAAGTATGCAGTGGCAGGTTGGTCACTCTTACAGAGTATGGGTTCTCTACTGGTTCTTGATCAGAGAATGGATGGATTCGATTTGCGTTCGGGATTCGGTTTTCTGCCATGTATGGGGCCACGGGGGCCAGGCGGACAGCGACGACGACGACGACGACGACGACGACGAGGGCGACGACGACGAGGGGGAGGAAAAAAACGACAACGAGGGGGAGGGCCAGCACCCCCATCCGTCCTATCGGTCTCAGCCGAGAGCAAGGGGAGAAAGAAGAAACGCATCGGAGTCACATCGGATCCATATTGACCCAAGCTTGGGGTCAACTTGGGTTTACGGAAGTCATCTTGGGGCAATCTCGAAGTCGTCTCGGGCTCATGGGGTCGTCCCGGGGCCAGGGCCACCTCGGAGCAACATCGGGGTCAAGCGGTAGCCTTAGTTCAGTCGGAAGACAATGGGTTCGTTTCGGTGTTTTCTTGGGGTCGTAGGGTCGCTCTGGGGTCATATTGGGGCCATTGCTTAGCAGGGGTGGGCGTCTTGGAGCGGCAGGGGTAATATAGTGATCCTTTCAAAACCCTGTTAGGCCCATCTTAGAATCATATTTCCGTTGCTGCCTCTCTCGTTGTTGCTGCTACAGATGTTGCTGTTCTTGCTGGCGTCGATGTTGCTGGTGCTGCCCGTGGTGCTGGTGCTGGTGCTGTATGAAGTTGCGGGTCCTCTTGGAGCCATATTTAAGCCCTCGCGGGGCCCTCCTGAGCCTCTTGGGGCCCTGCGGGAGCCCTCTGACGGCCCTTACGAGGCCTCCTCGAGGGCCAAACATTCAACACACATTTAGCACACATCGCCTCCTTATTGGGGAGCGTCTTGTGTTAAAGTTGTGTTAAAAAGTTGGGCCCTCTTGGAGCCATCGTGAGGCCCTCTTGGAGTCCTCCTGGGCCCTATTGGAGCCCTCTGACGGCCTACGAAGTTTCCAAGAGGGCAACAATTCAACGCAGATTGTGTTTAATTCCAGACCCTCTTGGAAAGCCCCAATCAGGCCCAAGAGAGACCCAAGAACGCTCCAAGAGAGGGCGTTGTTTTACCTTCCTCGCGGGGGGGTCACCATGTATCCGCTCTTTGTACAGCTGTTTCCTCTTGCGGGTCTCGGCTTGAAGTTCGGAGGGCCTTCAGGAGGGCTCCAGCCTCAGGTATCCAAAGACTTCGCGTGAGCTCCGAGTGCGATTTTGCTGCTGCAAGAGGGCTCCGAGACGGCCCCAGAGCGCTCGAAGGCGCTCACAATGGCCGCAAGACGGCCAAAGAGACCCTGCAGACGCCCCCAGGGGGCTCCAAGAGGACCCCCCCGCGGGCTCCAAGAGGCCCAAACCACACTTGCTCAATTGTTTCTGAAGGATTTTAGCTTTCTCGCTGCAACAGGGTTCCAACGTTCCAAGAAGGCCCGAGAGGCCACCAGGATCGCCCCAAGACGACCCAAGAGGCCCCCGAAGAGAGCCCCAAGACGACCCATGAGGCTCACAATGCAGCCCAAGAGGCCCCCAGGACGGCCCCAAGAGAGGACCCAGGGGGCCACTGGAAGTCGCGTTGTGAGATTTTGTCCATCAGGATCGCGGAGAGCCTTCGCATGTAGACGCGGCTCCGGGTTCACAATGTATCCAAACATTGTGCGAATTCGTACACTTCTGAGACGATCGACGAGCCTCTTGGGAGCCCTTTGGGGGGCCTGCTGGGGGGTTCTTGGACCCTGATAGGGGCCTCTTGGGCGCCTCTTGAGGTATGTTGAAGTCGGGGCTTCTTAGGGCGCCTTGGGGAGGCCCTTCGGGGGCCTCGTGGGGGCCTGCTGGGGCCCCAACGAGGGCCCCGAGAAGACCCCAAAAGAGTCCCGAAAAGTCTCCGTGTCAATCGGAGACAATGCAGCACCATCTCCGGGTGACCCGGAGACCTCCCGGGGCCCTCTTCGAACTCTCTGGGGGGGCTCCAGGACGGCTTGGGAGCGCTCAAAGAGGCACCAAGATGGCCCCGAGAAGACCTCTCGGGGCCTTCTTGGAGCTCCATTGTGGGGCTCCAAGACGGCGGGGGGGAGGGCGGGAGAGGGGGGATGGACCTCCTGGAGATGCAGACGCGGAGGAGGGAGCTGCGACAAGGCCCGAGGCAGCTGCGACAAGGCCCAAGGGAACCGCGACAAGGCCCGGGAGATTTGGCAATTTGGGCTCTGGTGCCCTTAATGATTCCTCAGGAGCGAGGACTCAGGCTCAGGGGACGAGGCAGAGGACCTCAGGAAACGCCCACTCCGTGCCCAGAGGCACGGTGGCGGATAACCAGTAGTACGTCTACCTGGACGGTTTTTGACATCGCTTACGAATACTTCTGCTTTTACTACCACTAATCTTTCCACTACTACAACTACTATTCGTAATCTCACTATCCTTAATACAATCACTCCTAGTAGTACTAATCCACTAACCCTACTACTACTACTACTACTACTACTACTACTACTACTACTACTACTACTACTACTACTACTACTACTACTACTACTACTACTACTACTACTACTACTACTACTACTACTACTACTACTACTACTACTACTACTACTACTACTACTACTACTACTACTACTACTACTACTACTACTACTACTACTACTACTACTACTACTACTACTACTACTACTACTACTACTACTACTACTACTACTACTACTACTACTATTACAAACACTGCGAGGAGTAGTGCTACGGCGAAGGCCGCACGACACAAGTCAACCACTGGACTCTTTCCCGGCTAGGATCTGCGCAGCGGGAGTTGGAGACCCTTAAGGTGATAGTGGGATTTTCCCGGCGGAGCGCCGGGGAAAAGTCCAGTTTGCCGGGAAAAAGCCCAGTTTGCCGGGAAAAAGTGGACAACCGGGAGGGGGGGGGGGGGGGGGGGGGGACGCATGCGGGCGGTAGCATTGGGGGCTACGGTGGAGCTCCCTAGCTCCCTATGCACGAAGCGCTGCTTTGGGTGCGTGAAAATGCCAAATTTGGTGTGTAGGACGCACGCGGGCGATCCCACTGGGGGCTTCGGTGGAGCTCCCTATTGGGCCGCGAGGCGCTGTACTGGGTGAGTGAAAATGCCACATTTTGTGTGTGGGACGCGTGCGGGCGGTAACACCGGGGGCTTCGGTGGCGCTCCCTACGGGGCCACGAAACGCTGTACCAGGCGGGCGAAAACGCCAAATTGTGTATGTGCGTGTTTGTGTGTGTGTGTGTGTGTGTGTGTGTGTGTGTGTGTGTGTGTGTGTGTGTGTGTGTGTGTGTGTGCGTGCGTGCGTGCGTGCGTGCGTGCGTGCGTGCGTGCGTGCGTGCGTGCGTGCGTGCGTGCGTGCGTTGCGTGCGTGCGTGCGTGCGTGCGTGCGTGCCGTGGCGTGCGTGCGTGCGTGCGTGCGTGCGTGCTGGCGTGCGTGCGTGTTGTGTGTGTGTGCTGTGTGTGTGTGGTGTTTGTGTGTGGTGTCAGTGTGTGCGTGCGTGCGTGCGTTCGTTGCGTGCTGCGTGCGTGCTTGCGTGCGTGCGTGCAGTGCGGTGCGGTCTCTCCGTGGGCGGAGCCGGGCGGGGCGGGCGGCGGGCGGCGGCGCGCGCGCGCGCGCGCGCCGCGGCGTGTCGTGCGTGCGTGGCGTGCGTGCGTGCTTGCGTGCGTGGCGTGCGTGCGTGCGT
>CAUYUJ010019164.1:94584-107084 GCA_963575745.1 Prorocentrum cordatum | reverse complement strand
CGACTCCCTCGGAATCCATCGGAATCCTTACGACCCCCTCCTACGACTTCCTACGACTTCCTGGGAACCCCCACGAGTCCCTACGACTCCCTAGGAATCCATAGCAATCCCTCGGAATACGAATCCCTCGCGAATCCTTAACACTCCTTGCGCAAACCAAACGTCTTGCCCGTGCCGGTCTTTAGTCAAATCCTTGCGATATGCAAAGACTCCCAAGGATTTCACTAGCCAGGAACCCCTGGGATCCCTAGGAATCTGGAGGGATTTCTAAGAATCCCTACGACTCCCTCGGAATCCCTAGGACCCCCGCAAAATCCGTACGAATCCCTGCGATTCCTTAGGAATCCATAGGATCGCCTAGGAATCCCTCGGAATCTCGACGACTCCCTAAGAATCCCCAGGAATCCTGACGAATCCTTAGGAATCCCGTTCGAATACTTATGACTCCTTGCACAAACCGAACGCCTTGCCCGTCCGGGTCTTTCGTGAAATCTTCAGGGGTCCCTGCGAATTCCTTACGATGTGCAAGGATTCCGAAGGATCTCACTACCTAGGAATCCCTCGGAATCTTTACGAATCCTGAGGCACCCCTTCGGAATCTCTAGGAAACCCTACGAATCCCTACGACTCCCCAGTAATCCATAGGCGCCCGTACGAATACTTACGAATCCCTGGCGAATCCCTACGACTCCTTAGGACCCCCTAGGAATCCGGAGGGATCCATATAAACCCCTACGAATCCCTACGACCCCCCCCGCGAATCCCTAGGAATCCCTAGGAATCCCTAGGAATCCATACGAATCCTTCGGAATCCGTTAAGAATCCGTATAAGACTCCATGCGCAAACTGAACGTCTTGTCCGTCGGGTGAAATCCTTAGGAACCCCCGCAAAGCCTTACGAGTTGCAGTGATTCCGAAGGAGTTCATTACCTCGGAATCACTCGAAATCTTCGATAATCCAGCCGAAGTCCTACCACGCCCTAAACATTCTTAGGAATCCCTAGGAATACATACACATCCTGAGGAATCCTGCACGAATCCTTGGAACTCCTTGCGCAAACCGAATGCCTTGCCCGTCCGAGTCCCTAGTGAAATCCTGAGGACCCCTACAGATCTCTACGAATTGCAAAGATTCCTTTTTAAATCCTTACGTATCTTTAAACATCCCTGGGGGGTCCCTAGGAATCCAAAGGAATCTCTAGGAATCCCAGAAACTGTAGGAAGGCTCCAAAAGCACTCCCAAGAGAGCCCCAACAATCATCAGCATCATCGCCATCACCTCCTCCTAGTCATCATCATCAGGATCTTCATCATCATCACGAACCTCATCCCAGCCATCATCATGACCACCGTCATCATCACCGCAACAACACCAGCATCACCACCATAATCATCATCATCCTCTTCCAATTCCTCATCACTTCCACCTTCGACAACGGGGTGCCCGGACGGACAGGGCGCTCGGTTCCATCATGTCCGATTAGATGAGCGGGGACCAAGTTAAGCACAACAAACACATTGAACACCCGCAATGCAAATATTTATTCTGGGGCCCGGCATGGGCCGCATAGGCCTCCGAAAAACACATCAGACGAATCAGGATAATGCAAGCGACAACAAAACAACATCAGACAAACGGTTCACTACTAGGGACCCGGACGGGCACGTCGCTAACTACACCTACTACTACTAATACTACTACTACTACTACTACTACTACTACGGCTACTACTACTACTTATTCTTCTACGGCTACTACTACTACTACTACTACTACTCCTACTACTACTACTACGACTACTACCACTACTACTACTACTACTACTACTACCACTACTACTACTACTACTACTACTACTACTACTACTACTACTACTACTACTACTACTAATACTACTACTACTACTGCTACTAATACTACGGCTACTACGCCTGCTACTACTACTACTACTACTACTACTCCTACTACTACTACTACTACTACTACTATTACTCTTACTACTCCCACTACTCTTACTACTACTACTACTACTACTACTATTACTACTACTACTACTACTACTACGACTACTACTACTACTACTACTACTACTACTACTACTACGACTACTATCACTACTACTACTACTACTACTACTACTACTACTACTACGACAATTATTATCACGACGACCACCTACTGCGACTACGAAAGGTGCAAACACTACACCTACTACCTACTACTACTACACCACTACGTCTACTACTGCTACGACTACTACTATGATTACGGATCCTTAAGGATTCACCATGAGTCCTAATGATGCTCAAATATCAGCATGGATCCCTGAACACTCCTAAGGGTTCCGAAGGATCCCCAAAAAGGTGTTTAAGCATTCCTACGGCCCCCTGATGATTCCAAAGGATTCGTAAGGATTATCAGGGATGCCTCGGGACCCCAATGGATTCTCAAGGATTCCTCAGGTGCCCTAAAGAATCGTACGGCTCCCTAAGGAGCCCGAAGGAATCCTCAAGATTCCCACGGATTCCTAAGGATCCCGAGGGAGCGACCGCTTCTGAAGGATTCCTCAGACTGCCTCTGTCTCAGGGATTCTTCAGGAGTCCGGAGGATTCAGAAAACAAGGGTTCCCAAGGAGGCATAGGCATTCCTAGTGATGACAAAAAGATTCCTACATATTCGCAACATTCCAAAATATTTGCATGGATTCTCGAGAACTCGCAAGGATTCCTAGGACGAGTCCGGAGGATTCCAGGACTGCCACCACCATGACTAATACAACTATTGAGTTTAGTGTAGTAGTGGTTGTAAAAGTCGTCGTCGTCGTCGTAGTAGTAGTAGTAGTAGTGGTAGTAGTAGTAGTAGTAGTAGTAGTAGTAGTAGTAGAACTAGTAGAAGTAGTAGAAGTAGTCGTAATAGTCGTAGTAGTAGTAGTAGTAGTAGTAGTAGTAGTAGTAGTAGTAGTAGTAGTAGTAGTAGTAGTAGTAGTCGTCGTAGTAGTCGTAGTAGTCGTAATAGTCGTAGTAGTTGTAGTCGTAGTAGTAGTAGTAGTAGTAGTAGTAGTAGTAGTAGAAATAAATGAAATAGTAGTAGTAGTAGTGGTAGTAGTAGTAGTAGTAGTAGTAGTAGTAGTAGTAGTAGTAGTAGTAGTAGAATTAGTAGTTGTAGTCGCAGCAGTAGTAGGAGTAGGAATAAGAGTAGGAGTCAAGCTAGCCAGCTCGAGCGAGTCAAGCATGGCATGCCCAGTCCCACCCGCCCTCCCACAACAAAAGAAGCAAAGCTGGCACAACTGGGGGCCGAAGTCACACCGGCCAGCCGGTTTGGTACAGCTGATGCGGCCGCGATGGCGGTTGCCGACGGGAACTGGCGAGCGCGTGTTGAATGCCGCGCACGCATTGCCAGACGAGTCGAGAATGGCCCGGTACACCGCAGGAAGCCAGAGGTGGCCGGAGGAAGCCCGACGGTCTGACAGGACACCCCAAAGCATTTTTGTGAAAAAGCATTGGGTTTTTGATGTTTTTATGTTGAAATGCTTGCAAACACACGGTGTTCGGTAGGATTCTGACATGAACGCGCGAGTGTGCTCTTTGTGGCATTTTTTGCACAGGATTCGCGGCCTGGGTCCATGACAGAGCATCGCGAGTGCACCGCGCGATGACGTGAAATCGCTGGATTTGACCGAATTCTGAAGATTCCTATGGTTTTCCTATGATTTCAGCAAGAGAGCCCGGGCGGGAAACTTGTACAACTTTTGTGAAACAGCATTGGGTTTTTGATGTTTTTATGTTGAAATGCTTGCAAACACACGGTGTTCGGTAGGATTCTGACATGAACGCGCGCGTGTGCTCTTTGTTGTATTTTTTGCAATGGGTCATCGCCGTGGACGACAGGACGTCCATGTCGAGAGGAAAAAATAAGAAACATGTTGATTTTGTATTGTTTTTTACAGGTTAGGATGGGACCACCCGGATGCGGCCCCTAATGGCCGGCCTGAGGGGGGAGTAGGAGTATATTCTAATAAGGAATAAGGATAAGAGTCGTATTATCATTAGTAGTAGTCGTAGTAGTAGTAGTAGTAGTAGTAGTAGTAGTAGTAGTCCTCGTAGTAGTAGTAGTAGTAGTAGTAGTAGTAGTAGTTGTAAGTAATAGTAGAAGTAGTAGTGGTAGTAGCATAGTAATATTAGTAGTAGTAGTAGTAGTAGTAGTAGTAGTAGTAGTAGTAGTAGTAGTAGTAGTAGTAGTAGTAGTAGTAGTAGTGGTAGTGGTAGTAGTAGTAGTAGCAGCAGCCGTAGTAGTAATAATACAAATGCAAGTGCTAACAGTTGCCGTAGTAGTAGTAGTAGTAGTGGTAGTAGTAGCAGCAGTAGTAGTAGTAGTAGTAGTAGTAGTAGTAGTAGCCGTAGTAGTAGTAATAGCTGGGGTAGTAGTAGTAATAATCGTAGTCGTAGTAGTAGTAGTAGTTAGTAGTAGTATAGGTAGAGTAGTAGTAGTAGTATTAGTAGTAGTAAGTAGTAGTAGTAGTAGTAGTAGTAGTAGTAGTCGTAGTTAGTAGTAGTAGTAGTACTAGTATTAGTAGAAGTAGTAGTAGTGTAGTTAGTGTAGTGTAGTAGTAGTAGTAGTAGTAGTAGTCGTTAGTAGTAGTAGTTAGTAGTAGTAGTAGTAGAGTAGTAGTAGTTAGTAGTAGTAGTAGTTAGTAGAAGTAGTAGCAGTAGTAGTAAGTAGTCGTAGTAGTAGTAGTAGTAGTAGTAGTAGTAGTAGTAGTAGTAGTAGTAGTAGTAGATGTCGTCGCAATAGTCGTCGTCGTAGTTTTCTGAGTAGTAGCAGTAGTCGTAGTAGTCGTAGTAGTCCTAGTAGTCGTAGTAATAGTGGTAGTAGTCGTCGTCGTCGTCGTCGTCGTCGTCGTCGTCGTCGTGGTAGCTGTTGTGCTAGCCGTAGTCGTAGTCGTAGCAGTGGTAGAAGTAGTAGTAGTAGTAGTAGTAGTAGTAGTAGTAGTAGTAGTAGTAGCACAAGTAGTAGTAGCCGTAGTAGTAGTAGTAGTAGTAGTAATAATAATGGTAGCCGTGGTCGTAGTAGTAATTGTAGTAGTAGTAGTCGTAGTAGTAGGAGTAGTAGTAGGAGTAGTAGTAGCAGTCGTAATAATAATAGTAGCAGTGGAATTTGTAAACGTAGTAGTAGTAGTAGTTGTTGCACTAGCCGTAATCGTAATAGTACTCATCGTAATAATTGTCGTAGTAGGAATAGTAAGACTAGACGTCGTAGTAGTAGTAGTAGTAGTATTAGTATTAGTAGTAGTAATAGTAGTAGTAGTAGTAGCAGTAGTAGTAGTAGTAGTAGTAGTAGAAAGAGTCGTCGTAGCGGTAGTAATAATAGTAGTCGTAGCAGTAGTAGTGATTCTAATTGTTCTAGCCATGGTCGTAGTCGTAGTAGCGGTAGTAGTAGTAGTAGTAGTAGTAGTAGTAGTAGTAGTAGTAGTAGTAGTAGTAGTAGGAGTAGTAGTAGTAGTAGTAGTAGTAGTAGTACCAATGATACTAGTATTACTAGCAATAGTAGTGGCAGTCGTAGCGGTAATAGAAGTAGTAATAAAAGTAATAGTAGTAGTGGTAGTAGTCGTAGTCGTAGTCGTAGTCGTAGTAGTGGTAGTAGTAGTAGTAGTAGTAGTAATAGTAGAAGAAGAAGTAGTAGTACTGGTAGTGGTAGTGGTAGTGTTATGTGGAAGGTCATGGTACCATCCGGTAAGAACGCGACCCCTTGCATAGTGACGATCTAGTGTTGCTTAGTGCGCGGCGTGCGCACGTGGGCGGCGCATTATTTGGCGCGCGTGGCAGGCGCCCGCAATGCCTGCGCGGCGGGACTCACAGGCCACTCCACCATGCGGGACTCAGAGGCCACTCCACCAGGAAGAGGAGGAGGAAGAGGAGGAAGAGGAGGAGGAGGAGCCAGGAGAGAGCCGGGGAGCCAGGGGGAAGAGGGGGAGGCGGCAAGGCGGAAGAAAAAGGAAGGGTGGGGAAAACAAAAACAGGAGGAAGGTGCTGCATGACATGTTTTGTTCCTCGCCGACAGCAGCGGGGGCCGGCAGGCCGCGCGCCGCCTCGCCCTGTTCCCCCAGGGAGGCCGACGTCAAAAGTTCCAGCGGCGAGGCTCTGTTGCCGCACGCTGCGGTGTCTCGAAGTTGACCCTCTTCTTTTTCCTCCTCCTCCTCCTCCTCCTCCTCCTCCTCCTCCTCCTTTTCCTCCTTTTCTTCCTCCTGCCCCCTTTCCTCCTCCTGCGTCGCCTCCCTGCCTCCCCCGCCTCTTTGCTTGTCCCCTTTCCCTCCCCCTGCCCCCCTCCGCCCCCCCTCCTCTTTCTCGTCCTCCTCCACGCCCTCCTCCTCCTCCTGTTCCCCCTTCCTCCTACATCATGTCGTCGTCCCCTTCCGTTTCCTTCTCCTCGTTCTCCTCCACCCCCTCCTCCTCCTCGTCCTCGTCCTTGTCTTCCACCCGCTTTTCCTCGTCCTCCTCGTCGGCATCCTGCTACCCCTCCTGCCCCTGCTCCTGCTCCTCCTGTTCCTCATCCTCATGTTTGTTCCTCCTCCTCCTCCTTCTCCTCCTCCTCCCCCTCCCTCTCCTCGTCCTCCTCGACCTCCTCGTCCCCCTCGTCGTCCTCGTCGTCCTCCTCCTCCTCTTCCTCCTCCTCCTCCTCCTCCTCCTCCTCCTCCTCCTCCTCCTCCTCCTCCTCCTCCTCCTCCCCCTCCTCCTCCTCCTCCTCCTCCTCCTCCTCCTCCTCCTCCTCCTCCTCCTCCTCCCCCCCTCCTCCTCCTCCTCCTCCTCCTCCTCCTCCTCCTCCTCCTCTTAGCCCTCCCCCTCCTCTTCCGACGCCTAGGCTGCGTTGCGAGCGGCGCCTCACTAGTCCTTCTGGCCCAGTGTGAACACTGCCTTGGCCGCTGCGAGCTTAGCCCTCTTGCGCTGCGTTTCCAACTCCTCCGCCGGATTGCCCTCGCTCGGGATGGGCCGCTCGGCGGCGGCCATCCGTGGGACGATTACCATTATCATCATCATCATCATCATCATCAGCATCATCATCATCATCGTCATCATCACCACCACCATCAGCAGCAGCATCATCATCATCACCATCACACACATATTCATCATCACTATCATGACCGCCGCCAACATCAACGCACTCGTCATCATCATCGTCACCGCCATCATCAGCATCACCATTAGCACCATCGACACCATCAGCGTCATCACCACGCACATCGCGATAGTTTCCGCAACAGTTCCACGGCCACCGTCACCGACATCATATCTCGCGCCATCAGCATCAGCGAATCCCACCAGCTCTCTGGGCGTCGGTGGTTTAGGGGGGTTCCTCTTCCACCTCTCCTTCTTCCCCTTCGGGGAGGGGTGTATCCCCCCCTACCCCCTCCCCGTGGACCTGGACACGGGGCTTCGCGAGTCCTCGGAGCGTCCAAAACGGGCTCGGCGAGGAAGTCAAAATCAGCTTGTGGTCCCATTTTTGGCCTCCTGGGGAGGGGCCCCAATTCAAGCCCCCCTCTCGTTTGATCGATCTCCTCCTAGATGGCCCCAAGAAGCGCGCAGGAGGCCCCCATGGGTCCCAGGATAATCCCAAGATGGCCCCAAGAGGCCCGCAAGAGGCCCCCAGGAGGCCCCCAGGAGATCCCCAAGAGGCCCCAGGAGACCCCCCAGAGGCACCCAGGATGCTCCAAGAGGCCACGGCGAGAATGCCAAATCATTGATTCTACGAAGAGTTTAGCCACATGTTGGCCTCTTGTGGGGGGGGCACTGATTAAATTGACTCCGAAAGCGCCGGGGGGAGCCCAACATGACCTCCAAGATGGCTCAATATATGCCAAGATGTCTCAGATTGGCTCCCTCTGCGTGCTGCCCACTTCCCTGATCGAGGCACTTCCACTGGGCATCGTTTCTGGATGGTCTGCTGGGGATTCGCGAAACGTCAACAATTCCCCAAATGGCCCGCCGCCGACATGCTTCCTCTTCAAGCGGGCATTGTCAAAGTTTTTCTCTGCGCCCGCCTTTTTGCCTGAAAGCAATGCCACCTTGACCTGCTTGGTCATCGGCTTGATGACCTCCATAGGATCTGTTCTTCCTCGTCCTACTCCTCCTCCTCCCTCTTCTCCTTCCCCTTGCCTTCGCGTTCTACCTCCTCCTCCCCCCCCCCTCCTCCTCCTTTCCCTCCTCCTCGTCCTCCTCCTCCTCCTCTTCCTACTCCCCCTCATTCCCCTCCTCCTCGTCGTCCTCGCCCTCCTCGTCCTCCCCCCCTCCTCCGCGTCATCCTCCTCGTCTTGCGCCTTTTCCCCCCCCCCCCTCCTCCTCCTCCTCCTCCTCCTCCTCCTCCTCCTCCTCCTCCTCCTCCTCCTCCTCCTCCTCATGTTCCTCCTCGTTTTTATCCCCCTCCGACTCGTTTTCCTGCTTCTCTTCCTCCTCCCCCTCTTGTTCTTCCTCCTTCAGGCATTAAACTGTTTTTCTGACTTTTCGACATGGTCACCAACTCTAAGAGGTATTCCGTGACAGTTTCATTGTGCAGTTGCACAGCTATTGCCCCAAGAGAAGGAAAACAAATCCCCCTCCTCCTCCTCCGCTTCCTCCCCCTCCTCCTCCTCCTCCTCCGACGCCTCCTTCCCTTCCTCCTTCCCGTTCTCCTTTTCCCATTGACCTTCCCGTCGGCCCCCTCGTAACACTCCCTGTCTGATTTGTTCGCGCACCCAGAGATCACCGCGAGGTCGCCCGCTGTGAACTCGACAGCCATCTCCTGCGCCTGCGCCTCGGGAGGCTTCGCCTGCGCCTCGGGGGAGGGCTGCTGCGCGTCTGGAGGCTGCTGCCCCTGCGCCTCGGGAGGCCGTTGCCCCTGCGCCTCGGGAGGCTGCTGCGCCTGCGCCTCGGGAGGCTGCTGCGCCTGCGCCTCTGGCCGCTCAACCCCGCGCGGCCCTGGCGCCTCTGGCGGGGGGGCCACGCTCGCCACGCACCTGGCGGGAGAAGGAGGGGGGGGGAGGGAGAGGGGGAGGCGGAGGAAGAAGAGGACTAGGACTAGGACGGCGGCCTGCCTCCGAAGAGAGACAGAGAAACAAGAAAAAGGGGCGATGCAGCGGGGGCCAGTCGCAAGACTCGAGCCATCGAGCCTCTGTCTAAGGTGCTGAAGTCCAAACGGTCGAGACATGGTCTCGACCTACCACATAACAGGCAACGGACGCAAGCTGACCTGAACCGACAAGAGGGCACCATGGAACTTTGGCGTCGCAGAGTAAACTGAGGGGGTCGAGGAGGAGGAGGAGGAAAGGGGAGCGAGGGGAGAAGAGAAACACAGCGAGCTCCTCCTCCTCCCCCCCCCCCCCCCTTTGTTTACACTTTGTGTGCACTTGAATTTGTAGTTCGGCGAGTGCAGACCCAGAGGGCGCATTAACCCTTCTTCTTTCCCGTGCCATGTGTGCTGCCACAAGCTCCCAGACACTAGCGGAGAGCACCACTGGAATTGCCTTCGAGACACCAGCGGGGAGCACCGCTGGAAATACCTTCGAGACACCAGCGGAGAGCACCAGTGGAAGTACCTTCTACGCAATATAGACGCTGCTCGTGTGATAAACGGGCAATCAGTGCAGAGGTATTGGCCTCGGAAGTCTCGGAAGTGCATTGTAGCCAGACGAAGCACTTAAATCTGCACCGCATGATTTTGCCTGGAGACGCGTCTTACACGCGAACGGCCGGCATGCAGATGGGCATCCTGGTGGCGAAAATCCCCCCCCCCCCTCCCCCACCTCCCCCATCCCCCCCCCCCCGCTCGGGGAACCCGCGAACCAACTGAGAGCCATCGCCAAATCGTCCTCGCCCAGGATGGCACCATTCCGGGCCGAGAAACAGACCAACGAAACGGAGATGCCTGGGACAGCCTGGGAGCCCCGTAAAAAACTTGAAGAGGAACATCCCTAACGCCCTCAAGGAACTCGACCAGCGCCTGCGCGTGCGAGGCCAGGCCCGCCCAAGCCGCCGTCGCCGCCAGGCGGGGGCCGACGACGTTGCTCAACGCCTTGGCCGCCTCCGCGCCCAGGGTGCCGTCGAGACCGTCGTCGACGAAGTCTGCCACGCGGCAACGGCAGGGGGCACCTATGCCGCCGCTCGTCAGCCTCTCCTGGGGCCACGACACTTCAGGATTCACGAGCGCGTCCAACCGCGGCAACGAAGATTTCCGAATACGCCGGGTCGGCAGCGGGGCCGCGGCATCAGTGCCTCCTTCTCTCCAAGGGTTTCGGCGCCGGCAAACGATGCCCCATTCGC
Source organism: Prorocentrum cordatum (assembly GCA_963575745.1). Taxonomy (NCBI): domain Eukaryota; class Dinophyceae; order Prorocentrales; family Prorocentraceae; genus Prorocentrum; species Prorocentrum cordatum. Next base: position 96,794 of record CAUYUJ010019164.1, on the reverse strand, counting down.
ACGCCCCGCGGAAGGAATCACAAACAGAAGGAAAACTACCCCATGAGAAGAAGCCCGGCATGGACATCGGTTGCCGCCGCCCACCTCGCTCATCGATTGCGAACGAATCGACCAAACGCTCCAGGGGGGTCAACAACGCAACCCAATGAAACATCATGGTATTCGAATATCCCCCTCGCTCTGGTGGGGCTTCCCTGGAGGGGCGCTCGTCCCCCCCCCCCCCTGGCCCTTGGAACCTCGTAGGCACGTAGGCACAAATGTTCACGGGAGCACTGTCCATGAACGTGGCGGTGTAGTTTGTGGGCGTTCGTTTTGGCGGATATTTTGGGGTGCTTGTCTTGGCGGATCTTTGAGGGTGCTCGTTCCGTGGCGTGGTAGCGCGTTTTTCAAATCGGCCCCCCAGGGTGCCCAGGCCAAAAAAAACGCCCATGACAAGGGCATGATGTTTCAACGTCTTCCTCGCCCAACTGATTCGTCCGATCGGCGTCGGAGCAAGAAATGCCCGACCTGCCCTTTCCTCCCAAGCCAGCGGCGGACCTCCCCGCCAACTACTAGGCCAAGCCGGTGCGCGGCGATCTCGAGGAAGAGCCCGCCCACGAAGGCAGCGGCGTCTGCGGCGGCCTCGAGGTCGCGAGCGACGGCCAACATGCGCCCCCAATCCGCGACCAAGTTCTTCACCTCCTTCACCTTGATAGAAGCGGGCGCGCGCAGCATCATCCTGGCGGCCGAAACGAAATCCTTGGGCAACCAATCTGAGAAGCGCACCCCCTGGCCGAAGAACGAGCGGACGCGAAGCTCCGGCAACTCGGGGAACCGCTCCTCCGCGACGGCCATGTTGTCCCCCCCCCACGCTCTTGTTAGTCAAGAAGTTAACCAGGGCGGGGCTGCTCTCGCTGCTGAGGACGGTCAAGGCGATGTCAAATTCCTTCTTCTCGGCACTCCCTGTCTTGGCCCTCGTGTCACCGAGGGGCAGGCGAACCGTGGCCAGGCGGTCTGCGGCCTTCATGCCCACGTCGGCCTCCACGGCTGCGAAGCGCGCCTTGAACCGCCCGTCCTCGTAGTCGCGGCACAGCGCGCAGTTGGTCAGCGTGAGTTTCTGCGCCAGCGAAAGACTGCCGATGTCCAGCCCGTCGCCGCTGGCGTCGGCAGAAGCCATATTCTCCAGAATGCTCGTCCACGGCGGGGCCAAATCGGCGCAGACGGCTCCGATTTCCTTGAATAACTGCACAAAACGATGCAGCTCGGCATAACTCGGCGCCCCCATCAAAGAATCTTGCACGAAATCCAGATACAGGGACGCGTGGGGCGGCAAATCGTCTTTGAACGTGCTCATGTCCTTCCCAGCCCTGGCGTATTTATCGGCCTCTGAAAACACGTGCTCCTTGAAATGTCGCAGCCAGTATTCTACTGTGTCGGCCTTGTCCGGGCTCAAGGAATAGAAGCGCCCCGCCTGCGCGGCGTCCTCTGGGCACCGAAGAGAGCATCTGACATTGCCGCGTGCCCCGAGGGCGGCTTCCAAAAGCCAGAAAACGCATCTAAATCACTTTTACGGTTAAGGTTCGGTTCGGGGTTCGGGCTACATCCTAACCCTTAACCTAAACCCTAACCCTGACCCTGACCGAACACATACAGTACTCTAACACCATCATCCCTAACCCTAAGACTAACCCCAACCCTGACCGAAGCCACACCGCAGTCCAACAAGCACAACCATAACCCTAACCCTAGCCCTAAGCAGAACCATGCCGTAGTCAGACAAGTACACCCCTAACCCAGACCCTAACCCTAATCCTAACCCTAACCCAAACCCCAACCAGACCGTAGTCTAACAAGGAAAATCCAAACCCTGAGCCGAACCCCAATCCTAACCCTAACGTCGTGAGAGAAGGGGACGCGTGAAACTGAACCCAGTTCCAGGAAAGATCTCCTTGGTAGTTTCAGCTATCTTCTCGGCGGTGCGCTCGTCGAAGACCACGGCGGCGGCCTCGCGCGCCTTCAGCAGGCCCACCTTCGGCGCAAGGGAGGCTGCGACAGCGGGGCCAGGGCCCGGCGCCGCCTCCGGGGCAGCGGGGGCGGCCTGCACTGCTGCCGCGGGAGCTGCGCCATCGCTCGCCGCGGCGGGCCCTGCCCGGGTCGGGCGAAAGGGGGGGGTAGCAAAGGGTGGGTTTCAGAATCAACTCACGTCGCTGACTTTCCAGGCGCCTCCCAGC
>CAUYUJ010019164.1:84584-92084 GCA_963575745.1 Prorocentrum cordatum | reverse complement strand
CCCATCGCGCCCGCCAGCGGCCTCGCGAGCGGGAGCGAAACAATCGTGGAGTCCACGCCCCCCCGCCCATCTCCAGGATCGCACCCCATAAGTCCCCTCGGAGCGAGCGCGCCCACACGAACACGACCTGCTGAGATTCCTCGAAGAGCAACGAAAAGCAGCCGTGGCTGCGCGCCGCGAGCCTCTTCTCCCAAGCGAGCGGGACGGCCTTGTGGCGGAGGGGCCTGGCCCTCGTCATCTCTGGCAAGCCCGCGGGGTCGGGCTGCATCCTCTGTGAGATGCCGCGTCTGTGAGCAGTAGCTGTGCGCAGAGTTTCTCGGAAGAGGTCGTCGTTGTCGGCAAGATATGACAACCACTCTGCGTTGGTATACGGCATGATGCCGCTACTGAGGAGTTGCTCTGCGTTTCTAGCCCTGGCCCGCCGGCTCCCCGCTTCCGCTTCGAGCGCGACCTGGTGCTCCGCCATCCGCGAACGCAGGAGGTCCACATCGCCGACAGCTGTGACCTGGGCCATTTGTTCAGCGGACACGCCCTCCTCCCAGCGCAAGCGGCCCCGACCGCGAGGAAATGAGTGAGGCCACCATTGTCGAGCGACCGACACGGAGCTCGCCCTCTTAGCCCTGGCGATCGCGCGCAACCTCTGGATTTGCACTTGCCGATATCGACGCAAGATGCTGTTCCTGGACGCCCGCGCCACTCCGACCACTTTCCTGCGCTCTGAGCGCTTGTCCTGCGCGTGCTTCCGCTCGACGCCCAGGGAGGACGCTTGCGCCCTCTCAAACAAATCGACAAGCTCCTGCTGGAAAACATCCCTCGACAAATGAAGAACTGCAGCATCGATGTCCCCTTGGGCCCACGCCTCCTCTCGGACAGGGACGCTGCACCCCATGTCCAGACTGCCGACGGGGCACTGCAAGAAATCACGGATGGCGCTGTCGTACCCTTGGGGGTTGCACTCTTTGGAGAGCGCCCACAATCGGGTCGGATATCTCTGATGCTCAGAGAACCGGATGACGATATGCGAAAGCGTCAGTAACATCGGAATGAAGACGGCCGTCAAATCGAGGTTGGGATCGTTCCCCAAGGCCGCAACCAACACCGCGAAGTCCTGCGATGTCTTCTCCTCCACGATGCCCTTCCCCAGCTGCACGAGGATCGGGTCCTCTCCTTCGTCAACGTGCGTCCGAGAAGCTAGTGCAGTTGCGTGGACCGCAATGCGCGAACACAGCGAAGCCCGGCGAAGCTGCCCAAGGGTGAACGGGTCATCGCACCAGGCAATGAAATTCGCGATGCGCCCAGCATTCTCGCTCTGGGGAGCCACTGTGCTCGAGCGGAAAACAGCGGAAGGTACACCCAGTAGCTTCATGCCAAGAAGGGTGTGGATGCAAACGGCGAGCGTGAAAAATCGCGTCTGCACCGGGTGCTCGTCCACCACCAATGCAAACTTGTGCAGCTCTGCGTAGATGTCGCCAGCGACCCTGCCTGCGTGCACGGGCGCGACCGCAGAAAGCTCGAGGACGCCGACCCGTCTGTTGAGCAGCCGCAGGATAGCAGGAGGCAACGCGCGGCCCCCATAGAGAGCTCGAAGAGCTTCCCTGGAGGCGGCGACGTCCGCAGGGATGCCAGGCTCGATGACGACGTCAAGTTTCTCTCTTACCCACGCCCTCAAGGCGCTGGCGTACTCTTCCACGTACGCGGGGACGAGGTGCCGAAAATACCGCGATGCATTTGCACAGATGGCATCGTTGTCCACAGGGTTCTTGCACCGCCTGGCGCAAACCGATACAAGAACGCACATATTCCCGACATGGGATCCGCACATCAGCTCGATGAACAGATAGACATACCCATTCCTCCGAGCGTCATCCTCGAAGTGGAACAACACGCGTTTGCACGCATTCTGGTTGGTGTTCACTCCGTCGCCGATCAGGATGTGCAACAATCTTTTCGCCCCGCCGCCCAACAGCGAGTCCAGAGACGGCTGGGCGGCGGCAACGACAGCGGTGGCCAGCGACGCGCCATCCTTGCGGCCCAAAGGTTGTAGTTCGGTCAGTACGTTCACAGAGCCAGACTCCGCAGGCCCATAGATAGTGATGACGTTGTTCTGCATCTTGCTGGTAGGGCCCCAGACTGGCAAGGACGCGCCGTCATGAGCGGACGCGGAAAACGACCGCAATCGCATCGTGCACTCGTCATGGACGTGGCGCAGTACGAAGGCGCCCCCGACGTCGCGAGCTGAAGCGGCCAGGGCCTGAATCTCCTTTTGATTAATACCCGCAATTAAATCCGCCACTGCAGCTGCAACGGCAGGCGCGCGGAAAACGTTGCTTGCCCGTGCAAGGCCCAAGTAGGGCCGCGACGCATCGAGGCCAAACCGCGTCCGTTTTTGCAACCGGCCCCCCCCCCCCCCACGGAGAGAAAACGCCCGCGCGAAATGCGCGGCGCCAGAAGGCGCGCGCCTCCGCCCCCCCGGACCGCCCTCTGGCATTCGCTCCCGCGCCCCCTTGCGGCGCCCCCACGGGCGCAGCGGCGGGGTCAAGCGACAGCGCCAATGGCTTGCACACGGCGTCCCTGACCTTTCCGACGCTGTCATGGGACGCAGACTGCGCTTCCGCGCGAGGGAACTCCCCCAAAATAGACGACGCCATTTTCGCCGGCACCGCAGGGTCCACCGAAGCCGCCCGCACGTACCACAGAGTCCTCAGCCTGCCACGGTCCTGACGGCGGGTGCCGCGCTCAAGCGCGCGCTCGCGCCAACCCCTGGGGGCGTTGGCGGCGGGGGGGGGGGGGCGCGACGACGTGGAGTCAAAATCTGTAGTAAAGACGAAAGGTAAGGACGTGAGACCCTTGGATATCGCAGCCCCCGAGGGCACCTGAGAGGCTAACCGGCGACAACAGCGAAGGGGGAACCCCAGGGGAAGGGGCGCAAGGGCACGCTCGACGGAACTATTCGCCCTCACTAGGGTTTTCAGTTGTATGTCAAACCAAGAAAACGCAGCCGAATAACGGCCAAATTGCCCATCCCCACCAGACTTGGGCAACTGAGCCTTCCCGCGTTGCCCCCTGTAGTTCGGGAGTGGTCCTGTTCCCGTCGGGTTTTCGGCGCCGCACCTTACATCGAGGGGAAAATCGGGGAACGCGAAGTTGCGATTGGCTGGCGGGGGCGGGGATGTTTAGGAGGCCCCCCTGACGATGATGAATGTTTTGTTAATTGGAATTGTCCTTCGCGTTGGCGGCTTCCTCGAGAGCCTCCTCGGCCTCCTGGCGCTTGCGTTTCTGGTAGTAGATCTTATTCTGAATGGCCCGGTTGCCGAGAAAGGCCGAGGATCGGGGCCGCCATGCCAGCGCAGGCGGGTCGAAATGGTTGTCCAAAACGGACTGAAACTGGACAGCCGACTGCTCCACGGCCGCCACATCGACGCCTCTGGGCGCCACCCCCGGGGAAGGAAGCAAATCCCGCATCCCCCCTGATTCCCCGTCTCCCAACCCTGACCGCAAAAACACCAACGAGTGCAAATTCGGGCCCCGAATGGATGCGTTTCGTCGAACGGCCTGTTTGCTCCAGCGCGGCTCGCTCCGCAGCCAAAGCAGGCAGCAGCGCGGCAAGCGCCGAAACGACCCGAGAGGCCATCTCGGCCGCGGTCATCGCTGCACTGGCGTTTGGCCGAAGGCCTCCCGCCTCGAGCGAAACTCGGGGCTGTGATGGGTTGGCGATGCTGCTCCTCCTCCTCCTCCTCCTCCTCCTCCTCCTTCTCCTCCTCCTCCTCGTCCTCCTTCTCCTCCTCCTCCTCCTCCTCCTCCTCCTCCTCCTCCTCCTCCTCCTCCTCATCCCTTTCCTCATCGCGCTCCTGCTTCCGTTTCCTCCCCCTCCTCCTCGTCCTCCCCCTCGTATTCATCCTCGTCCTCCTCCTCGTCTTCCTCCTCCTCCTCTTCTTCTCCGTCCTCCTCCTCCTCCTCCTCCTCCTCATCATCATCATCATCACCATCACCATCACCACCACCATTACCGTTGTCATCATCATCGACATCGTCAGCATCATCATCGTCATCCTCATCCGCACCCTCATCATTATCCTCATCATCCTCCTCGTCCTCCTCCTCATCATCATCATCATCATCATCATCATCATCATCATTATCCCCATCCTCATCCTCCTCATCATCATCAGCATCCGCATCATCATCATTATCCTCCTCATCGTCATCATCACCGTCATCATCAACACTCCCCTGAAGCATTGTCTCTCTTCCCCAAACCTCCCGAAAGGGAAGTTGGAGCGAGCTGGCCCTGCTAAGGTTCAGGGGAGTGTACGTTTCGTCATAGATGCACTGGACCCTCATGTTCCTGAGCATCTTCTACAGCGAATCAGGACGCAAAGGCCAGCTGCCAGCGCCGCTGGTCATGACCCTCCTCACCCCCCTCCTCCGGCTGTGCTTCAAGGGGCCGTTGGAGACGGCCCGAACCACCGTGTTTGGAGGTGGCGTCGCTACTGTTGTGAGTGCACTGCCAGCGCTGCAGTACCCGTTCCAGGCAAGACCCTGCAGAGAGGAGGCTTGAGGACCGCTTGCTCAGCCATCCTCCACCTCCTGACTTAGGGTACGAGGGCGCTTCGCCAATTCTTCGCGGTCTGTTTCATAGCCAGCGTGGTCACACCCTGTACCGTTCAGAGCACCCTACGGGTATTCTTATAATCTGTCGCGTTTGTGGCTGCTCTGGGAGAGCCAGAATGCAAGGCTTAGATGGCCAACGCACTCCCCATAGGGAAACCAACAGGGCGAATGACAAAGGAAATCCCCAAACTATAAACGGGGTAGCGGTGTCATCTTAGGTGACGTGCTTCCGTTTTCTATAGTGTTCGAGCTTAGACAAGAGCTAGAAGATTTTTGATGCATTAACTTCGGCTTTGTATTTGGGTAATTACAGTGGTGCTCTTTTGTTTGTCCAGTTTTTTACTTACTACTTTACACATCTGTTCCTTCTCCCTCAGCGTACTTGGCGCCAGGCAGGTGCAGAGGAGGCGGCCGACTGTGTGGCGGCATCCTTGTTTTTCACGCGTGGTTCAACAGATGTTGTGGTCTCATACGCAACAATAGAAGGGAATATCACAGTGCCCAGTCGAAGAACTGGCTAGTCCCTGATAGCTCTGGGAAGCAGGGTAGCCTCTTCCTCTTCCTTCCCTCCCTTCCTCTTTCTTCCTCCTTTCTCCTCCCCCTGGGTTGGGTTCGGTGGAGCCGATTTGTCATCGGCAGCGCTTTGGGCACGGCCCGAAGGTCGGTTGCTGGCTGATTCAGCTCGCCTGACTTAGTTCACCCCGAAGCGAATGTCAATGTCCTGATGGTCTTGCTCATGTTCCTCCTTCTCCTCCTTGTCGTCCTCCTCCTCCTCGGCCTCCTCCTCATGCTCCTCCTCCTCCTCCTCAATTTTCTTTTTCCTCCTCTTCCTGTCCCTCCTCCTCCCCGTCCTCCTCTTCCTCTTCCTCCTCTTCCTCCCTCCTCCTCCTCGTCCTCCTGTTCCTGCTCCTCCTCCTGTTCCTCCTCTTCCCCCTCCTCCTCCCGATCCTTCTCCTCGTCCTCCTCCTCGTCCGCCTCCTCCTCTTCCTCCCCCTCCTCCTCCTCCTCCTCCGCGTCCTCCTCCTCCTCCTACTCCTCCTCCCCCTCCATCGCCTCGCGCCCCTCATCAACATCCACTTCCTACTGTTCCACGTTCCTGTTCACAGCCTTGCCGCTCCTCCCCGCATTCCCTCTTTCACGGAGGGGGGGGCAACGGCGGCCGACATCTCAGACTCGGTACCGGGACCCCTGCCAGAATGAAGGCGCGCCAAGCGTCCGAGCTGCTCCCAGCCGTGGCGACGTCCTCCTTTAAAATCGAAAGAGGGAAAAAAGGCCAGCACGTTTCGACCCGAAGCAAACTCAGAGCTCGACCAGGGCACAACCTGCCAAGGATCCCGAGGCGAATCCATCCGTGGCAACGAGATCCCCCCCAAGAAACCCAGGAAGTCCACAAAAGCACGCCCAGAATCCTTCTGAGCAAGGAGAGAAGGACAAAAACGAATATGACGACGACGACGAGGGAGGAGGACGCGGAGAGGCAGAAGAGGCGGAGGAAGGGAAGGAGGAAGAGGGGGGAGGAACAGAAAGAGGATGAGAGAAAACAGAAAGAATGGGGAAGATGACGAGCAAGACGAGGAGAGGGAGATGGGGCAGGAGGGGGAAAGGCAGGCAGGGCGGGAGACGAGAAAGATGAGTATGTGGAGTAAGAGGGGGGCAACAGGTGGGGGACGAGGAGGAGGAGCAGCAGCAGCAACAGCAGCAACTTCAACAGCATCAAGGAGAGGCAGAAAGGAGGCGGGGAAGTAGGAGGAAGAGGAGGGCGAAGGGATGGGGGAAGAGGGGGAACTGGGCGGAGGGGGAGGATGTACGATTTGGTGGGTGTGTTGATGGATGGGTAGTATCCAGGTGATCCAATCCAATGCAGAACAGTGCAAAGCAAAGCGTAGCAAAGCAAGCCAAAACAAAGGCACATCGACGCAAGGCAAAGCAACGTAATGCAAGACAACGCGAAGCAAACCAACGCAATGCCAAACACAGCAAAGCAAGGCCAGGCACTGCCAAGCAACGCGAAGCAATGCGAAGCAATTCGAAGCATCACAAGCAGCGCAAAGCAATGCAAAACAATGGACGACAATGCTAAGCAAGGGCTGCTGGCTGCTGCCTGAAAGGGTGCCGCGGGCATCCGTGCCGGACTACGCACGGCACCGCACAAGGCAACGGACTTGGTCGCGGAGCTAAGTTGCCAGATTAATCCCCACACCAGCGTGCCGCACTAACCGCCGCAAGGAGGTCGCTCGCAGAGCCATGCGTCGATGCCGCCGAAATGGTGAAACAGCCAGATCCACTACGATACTGGACAAATCTCCAGGAGGAGTGAGAGGGCGGGAGGTGGGAAGAGCAGGCCGCTTCGCCCCCCCTTCCGCCCATCCCCCCCGCCTCCGCCCCGAACGACCAGCATGGCCTGCGATCGCCGCGACGTGCCTGCGAACATGAGATCGGGAAATGATAATGTATGCGTTTAGCATGTCCCAATCTGACCAGCGAGGAAGACGGCACAGCGCCACTAAGTAGCACTACGCCGTCGCTAAACTGCGCGCGAGCAAACCTTCTACTCTTACCATATGGTACCATGGTCTTCATCATAAGTAGTGGTAGTGGTAGTAGTAGTTGTAGTAGTAGTAGTAGTAGTATTATTAGTAGTAGTAGTAGTAGTAGTAGTAGTAGTAGTAGTAGTAGTAGTAGTAGAAGTAGTAGTAACAGTAGTAGGAGTAGTAGTAGTAGTAGTAGTAGTAGTAGTCGTAGTAGTAGTAGTAGTAGTAGTAGTAGTAGTAGTAGTAGTAGTAGTAGTAGTAGTAGTAGTAGTCGTAGTCGTAGTAGTAGTTAGTCGTAGTCGTAGTCGTAGTCGTAGTAGTAGTAGTAGTAGTAGTAGTAGTAGTAGTAGTAGTAGTA